>OX578145.1:141365932-141708432 GCA_951213105.1 Amaurobius ferox
ACAAAAATAACAGAAAATGTCTAAAGACTTTATTTCTGAAGTTATAAATAGTTCTATTTTTGTTAAATATCACAAATCCAGTCCAGTTATCTTTGGAAATTCATCAGGAAAATATCTAAAACAAAAAAAGAAAAGAGCAATAATAAGCATTTGGGTTTTTTAAATAACTTAAATATGACATTTCAAAGATTTTTGCAAATCATCAAATTATAAAATATTTAGATGGCATTAGGATTTAAACAGGCAAATAAAAAATCTTTAACTTTTTAACTAAAATTTTTGAAATTTTCAGATTTTCTTTAGACAAAGTGCCAATACTGCATTGTTTTAAATATCAGTGTGAAATAAATATAAGATGTTTGTATGAAAAAGAAGTTTATGTTTTACTGTTACTACAAATTTTCCATTCTAATCTTATTTGAGATACAAACTGAACTGAAATGTAAACTGCAAAATCGTACTACTATGGTAAAATTGTTTCAATCATGAATGGTAGACTACTATTTATGACCGTTGGCATTGACAGATAACAAATAAAATCATGGACAAACTTGATACTGTTGCTGTAACTTTGCTGTGCTGCTGTAGGACAGGAACTTTATTTTTAATGCTTTTTGTCCTAAAATAAGAATATTATCTGGAAGCAGGTATATCTTTCTTGTAGTTTAAACATATGGTGCAGCTGCTTCACCCATTTGGCAAAAATATGTGCATCTATGCCTTTTTAGTAGTCATACATCACTGGTAATGTTTTAACAGATTTAAAACACCTTGTCTTTGCTGATTTTTCAATGACTAATGTACATAACTTTTCTGTCTCATCCACATCACATGCAACTAAAGTAGTCAATCACTGTTCTTTGTCACCAGAACATTAAACACCTTTTATGGATAAAGTATAATGTTTGAATAAGAAATTCCCTGCCTAATTAGCATTAAATATGTCAGACGCTTGCATAATTCTTAAATATCTAAGGCAATGTCTTTATGATTACAACCATTTCCTCAAACTTTTTAAAAAATTATTTCATGTCTGTCACTTTTGCAACAATTTAATCTACATAAACATTAAAAAAAGCCTTGGCATCCTAGTGCATCAGTGATTTTTTTTTTGTAAGGTAGCTCCTTATATGGGGACGGTTATCCTTTCTGGCTTCAGTTATCCACAGCAGTAATACTACTTCTACCTCTTCATTATTTGTAACTCTGATAAGTAGAGTCCAGATTGTGTCGTATTTGTCTATTTTTCTGACTACAGAATTGAAGGATTCCAACACTTACCATTAAGGGGTCCACTATCCAAATCTTATAGTGCGTAACTATAAATGCCTATTTCATGGATTAGTGCTTTTAAAGGTTTAACTTTTTTTGTTATTTACTTTCTGTGATTTTCTTGGAGGTAAAAATTTTGCCATACAATTGTTTTAACTAAATTTATTTTGAAGCATTCATTTTTCAGGATCTAATACAAAGTTTAGTAATGACTGATATGGATTCAGCATCAAATTTTGAAGGTGGTGGTGGTGGGGGGAGGGGTTCTTAAAGATTTTCACATACAGTTCTTTTGCCATTTCCTGTTCAAAAAAATTTGTTTCACTTGAAATGTAATTTCTCGAGATTGGCTACAGATAGAGCTTTGATGATAACTGATATAAATTTAACATCAAATTCTGGAGGAGGTGTAAGTGGGTCCACTAAAAACATCCACTTCTAGAGATGACACTTCCAACTTTAAATACTATGGCATCATCATGTGATGTGGAGTGACGCTCAAAGTATAAGAACACTTTAACAGTATAAACATGCTTTTACACCTGCAAATATTAAAATGTATATGGTAGTAAATTACCATAAATAAATGAGAATAAAGAATAATTATGCATCAAGTGTTTTATCTTTGTAAGGTAGGTATGTTTTCAGATTTATAAATTTTCAGTAAAGATTGTATGTTAGTGTGAAGATTTGTAAGTAAGCTGTTTTATTATCTTCTTTAACAGAACAATATATGAAAAGACTTTATGAACATATGATTGGACTATTTCAGTGTCCATTTTTACTGTAGAGTAGAACCTATTTTACCATCTATTTTGAGTATATTTATATTGGTTCACTGCACAAGCTGTTTCTAATTTAGTGACGCGAATATTGGATGAGACAGTGCTTTGAAACTTGAAGTAATAAGTTTTTGTTACATGTTAAGGTGACGCTTCAGTTAACTTTCATGCTTATGTTAACCTATTGGGGAAGTTCTCCGCAAATTACACATTAGCAAATGAATAATTTAAAATTAACTTTTTTGAACATGATTGCAGACAGTTTAATGCACTAATCTTGTTCATCAATTTCTTAAATTTTATTTTAAATATATCTTGAAATGGTGTTAATCTGTCAAAATTTCTTAGATAGAAACATCACCTTCTTAATTGCTCTATAAAAAATTAAATATCAAACATTTCAAAATTTGAAACACAGGATTAGTATATTTGCAGAAACAACAAGATCACAACTATAATAGAAAGTCTTTATTTCACTTCTTTAAGGCGTACAAAACTTTAAAAGGCCAGAGCACTTTCGAGCGTAAATATGCTCTTCATCAGTGGCTACTGATGATATTTATTTACAAACTTGTGGTGCCCCTATGGGTAGCCCTTTATCTGGTATTTTGGCAGAGGCGGTTTTGCAGGAGCTCGAGAATGATATTTTGCCTTTTTTGCCCATCCCGCCCTCTCTTTGGTGCCATTTTGTTGATGATGTTTTTATTATTTGGGATGGTGATTTAAATGATCTCCTTCTTCTTTTGTCCAAGGTTAATGATTTTTACCCTGCAATTAATTTTACCGTAGAGCACGAAAATAATTGTTCCTTGCCTTTTCTTGATGTTCTGGTTACCCGTTCTGCTGTTGGTTTTCACACTTCTGTTTACCGTAAACCGTCTTTTACTAATTCCTGTATTCCTGCTAATTCATACCATCCTATTTCCTCTAAAAAAGCTTCTTTTAACGCTTATTTTAATCGTGCTTTTAACATGTGTTCTTCTTTTTCTTCTTTAAGTGACGAAATTGATTTTATTTTCAATCTTGGCTATGAGGCTGCCTATTCCTTTGAATTTATACATAAGGTTTTTTTCCCCTATTCGCCGTAAATTTTCTCAAATTGATAATAAACTTATTTCTTTAAAAGATCATTTGAATCATAAATCTAGTTTCCCGTACCATCCTAGGATTTTCCGTCCCTTTATTCAGTTCTGCTCTGAATTTGGTTTCAGGTCTGCTCACTCTAGATTCAGATTTTAAGTTATGCTTGGCGACTCATTCTCGACTCCATGCAATTCAAGTCTCTTCATAGTTGTCTTTGACGTCATCCTCTCGGGGATGGGACCTGATTGCCCCCATTTTTTAATAAGTGAAATAAAGACCTTCTATTATAGTTGTGATCTTGTTGTTTCTGCTGGTTGAAATCAGACGTGATGCCAATTTTATTTATTTATTTAGTATATTTGAATAGTAAATCATGTTTCAACTGCTGAAACTTCCAACTAGCCACACCTCTTATCCTTCCAGGGAAAAAACGGGGGTGAAATTTATTGGGTGTAGTGATTCAGGAATGGCAATTGGCCTCTTGGTATAGGGGAAATGAACAAAGAGCATATTTGTGTTCAGCGGATATCTTTTGACTTGGCTCCAGAGAGAAAAAAGAAAGTGTGCTGCATTCAAGTTTGTCGTTTCAGTACAGATAATTCAACTCGCGTTGTTTTGCTGTACTTATTTATATTAAATAAGTATGGCAAATATTGCATATTACATAAGTGTTTCATTGTGGCTACCTCTTTCGAATGTTATTTGAACAATTTATGAGTGCGTAAAGATTAGTCTTTTAGGTCACCCAGGGGCTTCAGGATTGTAAATAATTATGTTTAACTTTTATAGAATGTTCTACCTTTAAATTTGTTGCAAAAAAGTTTAATCTCTTCTGTACTGTGATTGCTTGGCCGGTGGTGAAAATAAGAAATCCAATAAACAAGAAAAAGATCAATCATGCATAAAGCATTGATTATGAAACACTTTCCAACTGAAATACAATTTTATTTAAACATCTCTAAAATGCAATACATTCAGTGCTGATAATTTTAAATTATCATAGTACTACAATAATTTTTTATAATTGAAAACTTAGACTTCATGGAAAAAATTAACTTTATTCAAATGGCATCATTGAAATATAAATTGTCTGGCTCTTTGTAAAAGCAATGAATATCCCTTTTATTCCTGACTCCAAAGCATTTTAGGTGAAAAAAATTCAGCATTTCTTAAAGAACTCATCTTACAATCACTTCTTTACATTCTGCATCCATTAAAATTAGGCTTTGTTGTAGAAATAATCAAAGTTTGATGATCATTTAAACTCAAAAATATTGTAATGGCATTAGCACAGAATATATGCAAAAATAAAGCGGTTTTAAGGCAGATGCAGCACTGAATATGAGTTAAAAAGAACTTTAAAAAAATCATGATTTTGACACTGGGAAAAAAATATGGACGCCATATTTTATTTTGAAGTGGTTTACGTGATCTCTTCATATAATATAGGTTGTTGTTGCGATCCAGACCGTCCGACCTACCAGAAAGGTGTAAGGTAACTGTTTGGACGGCCGGGAAGTGCCACCCAATTTAGACCGGAATCCAGTGGAGGAGGCATCCACAGGGACCGTACCCTCCTTCTCCTACCACCAACCTCTCGGAAGAACTTAAGGAACCACATGTTTAAAGTGATCGTACTCCGCATGAACACGGCGACAGTTGTGGCAGCGTGCAAATCCAGTCATATAATATAGGTGTAATTATTATCTTAATTTTTATTTAAAAACTCCCAAACATATTTTGCTGAAATTTTTTTTATATATTTTATGGGATAGTTTGAATATTTAAAAAAATTTCGCAGCAATTTGTAAATTTTTAACTTTGCTTAAAAAATATTTGAAAAATGAGGTCCCATATAGTTCAATGTATTTCACTTTTTCAATCCGGGTTCAATCCAAAACTAATTGAATGATATTATTCATTTACATTCCCATATGCCCCACAGACCGTCTCAACAACATACTAAAATTTGATTTTGATAAAGCGATTTTTATGGCAGTTATCGTGGGAATGGACAAAGAGACAAAATGAACAAAGTCATAAACACTTTAACTACAGTGTTGGAAAATAAGAAATCGATCCAAGGTACTGTTTACTTTAAAATTTATCACTGATATTTTATTTTCAATTTCTTCTGTGATTTTAATTGCAGTTCTTAGATTCTGAACGTTTCTAAATTATCAAAATTAAGCAAATTTTATTCTTAAATTAAAACAGAGTTCTGGTGATTTCTTTTCGATAACAAATATTGAATAAAACTTTATCTGTTATAATTTGAAATTAATAAATGAATAAGACGAACTATTGTCCTTCAATGTATTTATATTTGTATTCTGAACATTTTACACTTTTACTAAAATAATTAAATTTTAAAAATATTCTTAATTAAGGAAAATATTATTTATGTATATGTATATAGTTTAATCACATTGAAATGTTTTTAATAACACTAACAATTGTAGCATATGACATGTTTGTTTTGCTACTACTGCAATGCATATTTAATGCTGATAAGTTATAACTTGAGAAACATTGCACTTGTTCACTGATAAATGAGAGAAAAAAGCATTTTTAACACGTTACAACATAATTGAACAAATAATTGAAATAATTTATAAGAAAAATCTCAAGAACTTTTAATGTCTATATTAAATAAGAACAATTTAAATAGGACATACATTATTCATGGTTTAGCCTTAATTGATTGCTTTGTGTACCCTTTGGTTTTGATTTTTAACACTTTCCAACTTAGTTGAAAAGTGTACACTTAAAAAAGTACAAAGTAATAAACTTATTACTTTGTTCATTCTGTCTGTCTGTCTGTCTGTTCGAATGATAACTGCCGGTAAATGAATAATATCACCCTATTATTTTGGATTGAACCTGGATTGAAAAAATGAAATACATGGAACCCTATGGAACCTCATTTTTCAAACATTTTTTAAGCGAAGTTAAAATTCGTAAATTGCTTCGAAAATGTTAGGAAATATTCAAATTATGCCATAGACTAAAAAAACAACAAAAAAAATTCAGCACAATATGTTCAGAAGTTTTTAAAATAAAAATTAAAATAATAATTACACCCATATAATATGCCTTTCTGGTAGGTCGGACGGTCTGGGTCATCATCATCATCACCCATATAATATGAAGAAATTATGTGACCCACTTCAAAATAAAATAGAGCATCCATCTTTTTTCCAAGTGTCAAAATCATAATTTTTTTTTTCCTTCTTCGACCCCGATCGTCCGATCTATCATAAGATGTAAAGTAGCTGTTTGGATGGCCAGCAAGTGCCACCCAATTTAGACCGGAACCTAGTGGGGGTAGTATCCACAAGGACCGTACCCTCCTTCCCCCACCACCAACCTCTCGGAAAGACTTACGGACCCACATGTGTAATGTGATCGTACTCCGCATGAACACAGAGTTTGGGGCACAGGCAGGAATCGAACTCGGGTCGTCTGAGTGCAATCCTGAGCAAACACTGGTCTGTCGTATCCCAAATCATTATTTTTAAAGTTCTTTTAAATTTATATTTAATCTTGCATCCGTTTTAAAATGGCTTCATTTTTGAATATTTTCTGTGCATCTCATTCACAAAACGAATATTTTTGAGGTGATGTCTGTGTGTGTGTATGAAAGTGTGCGCGTGTATAAAAGTGTATGTCAGTGAGTCTGTGGAGACGATATCTCACGAACAAATGGACTGATTCGAATGAAATTTGGTACAAAAATTACAATCCATGAATACTGGAAGCAGTTTATCAAAAAATGTCATAAATTAAAAACAAATATTAACTGTTGAAATACATGTTTACTTTTCATATGTAATATCATGCTATAAATTTGGTGACATCATTCTCATGGATCTAACTCGTTCCATTCAGGAGAAAAGATACTTTGAGTAATACTTTTGCATTTGAACACCAATAATCATTTATCTGCTATAACTTATTTCTCCATCCATAACGCTTGGTGAGATTTTGGCGATGAATTTGGCAGAATGTCGCCAACTTGGAGACTTTTTTAAATGTTGCCAAATTAACGAAAATCTCGCCAAATGGATAAAAATGATGCTAAATCAATGAAAATGACGACTAATTGATGAGAATTCAATATCTTGAAAAGAATATAAGTATCTACTATAAGAATAAACTATTTTTTTTAGTGTAAAAGTAGTAAATTCATAGCATTATATAAGGAAAGTCATCTGTTGCCCACATAAGATTTTTATTTTTGCGTATTTGCTTTTATTGTCCATTACAATTTCCTTATGTCTTCTGGGAAGCCAAGAAAATATTATTATGTAAGAAAATATTATTACATATTACGTAAGCCATGCAAATACGCACATACACTTTGTAAATTAAGCAATGCAAATTTTTATGGTTTTTTTTTTTCAAGATACATACAATATACTGCTTGTAAAAATTGTAACACCATGAAGGAATTATCAGAATTGAATGAAATTTATTGCATAAATGACCTGTATTGATACAAACAAAACAAATTTTAGAAAGCAAAAAAATATGTATGTCAAAAATCAGTATTTGGTGAAGCCAGCATGTGCTGCTATAAGTGCTTTTATATGATGTGGCATCAAATCAAACAAATTTTGAATTTGTACCTGAGGAATAACATACCAGGTTGCTTCTATCCGAACCCAAAGTCAGCTGTATTAGCTATGGGACAAGTGAGACTCCAACAGACGAAATCCAGACATGTTCAATAGCTGACATATCCAGTGAATAGGCAGGCCAAGGAAGAGGCTCTAACTATTGTGCTGAATAGAAATCTTGGAACATTCCTAGCAACATGTGGACAGCATTGCCCTGTCGAATTACAGCTCCAGGAATTCGCTGAAGGAAGGGTATGACTTCGGGCTCCAGAACTTTTCTGATGTACTGGTTGCTGTTGAGATTATCCACAATTCTTAGCAGCTGACATTGTCCAAGATACCCAATGGCACCCCAGACTATCACACTTGGCATTCGCCCAGTATGACGCACTACTTACATACTCCTTAAGGTGGTGTTCACTGCTATAGTGTCTAATATGTATGCAGCCATCACTGCACCCCAAATTAAAGCAATATTCATCGGAAAAGACGACTTGTTGCCAATCGGCATGCCAGTGTCTATATTGATGAGCCCATTGTAGACATAGGTATCAATGGTGTTGAATCAGGGGAATTCTGTGCAAAGGAATTCTTGTACACAGTCCACTGTACAGTAGATGTCGACGAATTGTTGGAGCAGACAATGACACATCTGTAGCAATGCTCAAACGTTCTGCCAACTGTCAAGATAAAGCTGTATGGTCCATCACTGCCACGAGGATGAGGTGTCTATCATCCTGTGCTGACGTAACATTTCATCATCCACTGTTGGATTTGTGACGTGTCTGGTGCTCTTTAGTTCACTGCTTCTACACTCACATCTCTGTCATGGCATTGCACTGCATACAAGCTGCTATTGTATGATACAATAACTCTTCATGAAGGCCAAATATTTGTCCTGATTCAAACTCCGGAACTTGCTCATATGGCACTCTCTGTCGTCATAGAGACATAGTAACTTCTCATGAAACGTTTACCGCTGGCAGACTATATTATCAACATCCCGCTACAGCTCTATTTATACAGCAGTTCAGCCCACACATGTGTGGTGACTCTAAAATTCGGATCATTTGCATAGTACACTCTAATTTGCATTTGCTGTAGGTTTCAGCTTCTTCATAGTGTTGCAATTTTTACAAATAGGTATATGGTGCTTCATAAGATTTATGAAATCTTACCTTTAGTTGGAGGAGATCCATGGCCTCTAGCTGCTGTGGTTGGTGCACCTCCAGATTACGTTAAAATTCCTCCACCAACAGAGAAACCAATCTGGATATCTAAATAAAATATTAAAAATAAAAAATATTCAACAACATTTCACGTCAAATAAATGTTTAGTTTACATGCTACCTTTATATGTTACAGTTACACAACAGTCAAACTAATTTATTGGCTAATTGTAACTTGAACTTTAACAACTGTTTTGCTGAAATATTGCTAAATATTTTTTAAAAGTAGAGTATTTTTTTTATTATGCTTATTTCAAATATCCCTATACCATTAAAACATGTTCAACTATACCTATGCAAATGGGTCCTGCGGTTTAAAACAAATTATCAGCTGAGAATGTCTAAGTTTGTCTTAAATGTGAAGTACATATCTATATAAAATTTTAATATTAAAAAAATATTTAATTTGCAGAATTCTTTAACATTTTGGTACAGATTTGATATAAAGAATTTGGATTTTTCAACTTTTTTCGGGAGCTAGATGTGGCGCGCCTGATTTGCGCGCGCGAAATGTTCCATGACGTGTGTTTCTGGAAATTCTGGCAACCCTACCCCTTTTATCTTTTTGATATCATCGGCTGCGGCCATTTTATTTTTGTTTTGTTCTTGTTGTGTGTTGTTGTTGAAACCCAGACCGTCCGACCTACCAGAAAGTTGTAAGGTAACTGTTTGGACGGTCGGGAAGTGCCACCCAATTTAGACCGGAACCCAGTGGGGGAGGCATCCACAGGGACCGTACCCTCCTTCCCCTACCACCAACCTCTCGGAAGGACTTTCGGACCCACATGTTTAACGTGATCGTACTCCGCATGAACACGGCGGCAGTTTTGGCAGTGGCTGGAATCGAACCCGGGCCTACCGAGTACAACTCCAGCGCGCTACCCAATGGGCTACCGCGCCCCGTTCTTCTTGTGCGTTCCCCGTTCTTCTACCGCGCCCCGTTCTTGTTGTGTGTGTAAAAACGTGTCTGTGTGTGTTAAAAATGTGAATATCATACAGGAAATAGATAAAATAATGTAGAAGCAGAAAATTTACATAGAAATGAGAGTTCTTTGATGACTGCAATGTGGAAACAATTATTTGTGCAATTTGGATATTTACACGTGTTTTTCTTTGAAAAGTTTTGGATTTCATTAAACCAGGTACTGTGTTTTGATTTTGTATTGTTTTTTCTTAAATTTAGTTAAAGTACAAACTTTTTCTAAGTATTGTTTTTTCTTAAATTTAGTTAAAGTACAAACTTTTTTCTAAGTATTGTTTTTTCTTAAATTTAGTTAAAGTACAAACTGTTTTCTAAGTTCTGTTTTTTCTTAAATTTTGTTAAAGTACAAACGTTTTTATAAAATTTCGTATTTTTTCTAAGTTTTGTTAATTATTGTTAATTATCGGCATTTTTAATTATATATGTTTATATTTGTTACGCGCAATGTTCAAGATGGCGTCTGTTAAGACTTTCAAACAAACGTTTTTATAAAATTTCGTATTTTTGTATTGTTAAATCAGCATTTTTAATTATATATGTTTATATTTCTTACGCGCAATGTTCAAGATGGCGTCCGTTAGGACTTTTTAAACACCGTACGCATTGGCGCCATTCTTGGCGACAAAAAAAAAAAGGCGGATTTAGCCAAATTCTTTATATCAAATCTGTTCCAAAATTTCAATAAAGTTTTAAAGATACATTTGGAGTTAGTTAGGCTTAATTAGGAGTAAAATAGCTGGGATTGTACATAAACTATTCCAGAAACTGTAAAATTAATAGATTTGCAAATGTTCAACAAAATTTCTTCCCGATACTAAAGCAGATGAGATCTCAAATTGGGATTTGAATATTAAAATTCTAAATTTGCCAATTTCTAACTTTCGGATTTGGAGTGGGGTGTGGGGAGGTTTTCAATACAGCCACAACTTAGGAAATTAAAATCTGCTTGAAAGGAAAGGTATTCTTGTCAGGCAGGGGTAGATCTAAGTATTTCGGGCCCTAGGGCTTATTGAAGTCCAATGGGACCCCAGTTTTTGCTAGATTATGAATCTTTAAATTGGGGTTTAAAATTCATTTTTAATAATATCAAAATCAGAGTTGAAATATACTTATTTATGAAATGGTGTTGAATGACAAGCATTATATCTTATATAAGAAAACATAAGAAATAAAGAATATTATTAACAAAAACATATAAACAAACAAAATTTTTAATAAAATAAAATAAATATACCATCACGCCATTTACTTATTGCTGGGTGTGACATTCTGACAATATTTAATTAATATTTAAATTTTCTACATTTTTTACTTGCGTATGCGTAGTCTTTTATAACACTGTCGTATGTGAGCGATCTGGTAATATCATTTTCTATTGATAATATGCATAAGTCTGCCAATCTTTCATTATTCGTAATGTTACGATATTTGTTTTTTATGTAGCTCATCCTGGAGAAAGATCTTTCCACCTCACAATTTGCAATTGGGAAGATTAGGAAAATTTTTTAAATTGTGTATAAATTTGAAAATGTACCTATTAACAGTTTTTCATATATTATTTTTAGCGTTTTGGCGCAGTCCAGATATTGTACGTGTACCTCTAAATGACCAGCAGTTTCCAAATACTTTTTAAAATATATACTTTCATTTTTTAATAAATCTGTAATATCCTGATCATAAAATTTAGTTATTTCTTTAATATTTTCAGTGTCAATATTCTCACATTCCATGTTACTAATATCAAACAGAAATTAAAATTTTTTACTGGTTTCTTCAGATATTTGACCTCCTTTTTGTAATTCTGTCGTAAATTTATCAAGAATTACATTCATAATTTCAATTCTAAATTTATCTCTCCCAATTAATAATTCATAACTGGTTTCACTGTCAGCAAACTTTTTTCTGGGGTTGAACCAACAATTAGGGAAAAGTATTTAGTGTCGTCATCATTAATTTCTTCTGTAATTTTTCTCAATACCTGTTTTGCCATAAGTGCTATTATTTCCTCATATACTGTCTGACAAGAAAGTTATAGAATTTTTGGCATTATTTTGAATGTGTTCCTTAAGAAATGGATCAAATTCTGAAATTAATTCTAAACATTCCATAAAATTTCCATTATCTGAAACTCCAAATTTTTCATTATGACCGTGAAATTGTAAGCCTCGCTCACTTAGAAATTTAATTACAGCAACGACACACTTCAAAACATTATAAAAGTATTCCGTTTCTCTTTGAATTTAGTCTCTTAATTGTTCATCTATAACATTTTTATTTTTCTTTCATGTCAACCAAACAATCATAGAGTCTTTATGTATTTTATTTGCTTCATGACTTTCAATGAATTTAGTATGTTTCCAATCAGAATACCCTTTTACAAAATAATCAGAAGTTGAAAAAAGCTTGCACATCAAACAGTATATATTTCCAGTACTTGGAGAGTAACAAAGCCAAGATCTGTGAACTTTCTATCCATTTTGAAGAGTTTTTTCAAAATATTTGTCCGACAAATAGGCTGTGACTGATTTTGTCCAATTCTAACTGAAGAAACATAATTTGATCCTGGTGGATTTCTATTTTGGAAAAATCTATTTTCTTTTGTTAAACAATGATTAATTAAATCAGTATTTAAAACATTTGGCCATAATCCCAAATCGTTATATTCAGTTAAAGTCATAATATCAACTAATTCACTTGTCTCACTTTCATATCATTGTTCATTTTAAAAAGATTTACATTTAGGTCATCTTTAGTTTCATTTAAATTTTCTGGATCTGCAATAACCATTTCTTCATTGTTTTTTCACATGGAACTTTTATAATATTAAGATGAAGATATATAAGATAGGTTATATAGACTTTTATAAGATGAAGATAGGTTTAAAAATGTGCTGCTGTTTTAAACGGCAGGGCTGGTCGATAAAAATATACTTACTTCTAAATAAAACTATATAAAATTTTATATTGGAATACTTTATTTTTTAATAGTTTCCAAATAGTTTAGGCAATAAATTTAAGAACATCAAATGTTTACCACTTAAAAAATATAAATCGCTATTTATGTCGACATATCACAGTCAGAATGTAAAAAATAAAAATAAGTCTGAATCGAAGAATTGAGATAATGACTCCATACCCCCACCCCCTATGTGTACTGCTTTTCTTAAGCATAGTTTCAGCTACTTTAGAAGCAACTTACAGAAATAGACTAAAAGCACCAAATTTATATTTATGAACAATTTTTCGATTTTTATACAAAAATTTAGTGATTCATCCAATTGGGATCCTTATATAACGTTATATTCATTTTCTGGAAATGATTCGATTGGGATACCATGGCTGTCAAGATCGCACACAGCTATGGAGATATACTAACTAAAAAATCAGATTATATTTAAAAAATAATTTTACTTACTTGCTTACAGATCTTCATGTAGCTACATCTTTTTCCCGCTCAATCTAAACAAGGGCGGGAACTGGAAGCAGCCATTCTTCGTCCAAGATTCCCTCGCAGCGTTGCCAGATATTTTTGACGCTTATAATTATGTTCCTTATTTTAATAATTATTAAAAGCTTGATTAAAATCTTCTAAAATATACTAAAATCTACATATTGAAATTTAGAAATTACTGTAGAAAGTATTAATTATTTTAATTGTTATACGTACGATCAGTGACAAAGTTAGTAACATATTTTGGGCTATGGGTACACCACGATTATTTTTCAGACGGCGTCAAAAGCCCAAAATAAAATAGTAAAAAAATGGTACATTTATCATAGAAGGTACATTTATCACAGAAGATAGGTAGTAGGGTTTCGCAGAGCACCAAAATTTGCCTACTTTGCTTATGGTAAAAAGCGGCCTTGCATTAGACAAATAGAGTAGTAGGTCTCGATCCTAACTGTTGCTCTTCTACGCAGGCACGCTTGACAAATATATAGAATTACATGAATAAATGCATAAAAATGCTTATAAATTAGTAACAAAATTTATCAGCTAGTATGTTCTCGTGTAATTTTACTCGGAGCACCAGGTATTTGATGCAAAAGCTAATACCCGGTAATTTCCAAATTAACTAGAATGCTGAAAATTGCTTGCTATACATATCCAAGTACTATCAAGAAAATTCCGATATGATATGCCCACATTTATATTTTTTCACGTGGAGGATTTTAGGAGTCGTTGTATATCCGGAAAATCTAAGTAACAGCCAAATAATCTAGAATTCTAAAAATTGCTACAAATATAGCTTGTGTACTGAAACCACAGAGAAAAATAGAAATCCATCAAATTGCTTGAGGGGTTTTGTTCTTTTAGGTACAATCAAGCCAGGATGCCAAAAATTACTACCCATATAATTCAGGTCCGGCCACTCAAACTGCTACTGATGCCTTATAGAGTAAGTCGGTCGGTCTGGATATTCAGCATAAATTTTAGACATGTCACTAATTTGCTTATATCTCAACTTCTAATTGTGCGAGCTTAGCCTGAGCTACCAAAAGCAACCTTTGACAGATTTCATGCTTCACCTAAACACGGGGACAGAGCTGTTTGACAGAGAAGAGGTCGAAGGCGTGTTTATGCATTTTTGTTAGACTAAGAGATTGTCAACATATTTCTTTCAGTTTTTAATGTATGTGTTCCTCTGCCAAATGTGTAGGGTTTACATTCACCTATTTCTATTTAAACCGTGCGAAAAGTGAATATTCGCCTCTAGTTTATAATAAAATAAATCATATTTTATTTTTCAAAAGATTAATTTTGAAATTAAGGGAGATACATTCATGTATATTTTGAAAATCAATGGGGAAAACTAATACGTAACTTTTATATAAATTGCATAAACCAATTTACATAAATTGTTCAAAATATCAAACTTTGTGATTGATGATTAAGAATAGTATGGAATGTAATCTGCGTTAAGTTATTCCGTGTCTTGCAAAAGAATTCTTGAGTAAAAATTTAAACTGGTGTAGAGTAGACTAACTTAGATTCAGAATTATTGATAAGTTGTTGAAAAGAACAGATCCCATTGTGAAGTACTAAAATGAAAAGAGCATTTAAACAATAAATTTCTTTTGACAAGGTCCAATAATTATGATCATGACTTGATAAAAATTCAATATTATATTTATGGTTTTCCACATTTCAATAAAAATGTATTCTAAATTCAAAGTAAATTCTGTTACTATAAAACCATCTAGTAATTATACACATAATATGCGTATGAAGACAAAATAAACTAAATAGTTACTCAGTTACTCTGACCGAAGTATCATAATTTTATTATTATAAAAAATATATGAAAATTAAATATATATATATAATTTTAAATTTTTGTCAATTTAATATTTTGGGGCTCCAGCATTTACTATACCTTTGACGCACGTGCTTAGATTGTATGTATCATTCTTGTAAACTGTTAATTTAATTCTCATATTTTATTACTTAAATTACCTTTGAGTATAAAATTAAGATCAATTTTAATTCTCTGATATCAATGTTTATCTTTTGTTATATATTATATTTCAAATCCTCTTTGGAAGATATCTTCAATCCTTAAACTTTACTGCCTTAACTTTATCCTTGCGCATGATAGACACATTTGTATCCGGACAAAGTTGATATTGGTTAGAATCCACGTTATAACGGATTTTTCTCGTTCTGTTTTATATGTTGAAAGTAATATAAAATCAGGCATTAAATTTCAATTCATCTTTTGAGCATTCATTTTCAACTAATTATAAATATTTAGCAGAATTAAATTTAAACATTTTTAATAGATATTTTGTTGGAGACTTGACGCATAAGTATAATTTATAATTTTGAAAAACTTTAAAAATTTATATGAAATGTAATATTTTTTAATTATTAACCACCGTTTATTGCAAGAACATACAGAAATGCGCGTCGATCAATGATCTTAAATTTTTAAGCCTTCCACATCCAAAAAAATTCAATAATTTAGTTAAGGACATGTCCAGAACTCCATTTTTGCCCCGCGGTCTGGAAGAATACCAAATAAGAAAAAAAAATTAAATAAAATTATATTTCTTTTTTTTATTTCTTTGTGGCTGTTGTGTGTCTTTTCAACCTCTTGTTTGTCTTTTGGGTGGGTTTCAGATATTGGTGACGTTCATAATTGTACTTCCATCTAAATGTGTTTATCATTCGCACGCATAAAGTTGTTGTTGTTGAGACCCAGACCGTCCGACCTACCAGAAAGGTGTAAGGTAACTGTTTGGACGGCCGGGAAGTGCCACCCAATTTAGACCGGAACCCAGTGGGGGAGGCATCCACAGGGACCGTACCCTCCTTCCCCTACCACCAACCTCTCGGAAGGACTTACGGACCCACATGTTTAACGTGATCGAACTCCGCATGAACACGGCGGCAGTTGTGGCAGCGTGCAAATATAGTACGCAAACCACCGGGCTACCGCGCCTGAAATGTGCCAACAGCACACGGTGTTCCCAGGTGGTCACCTACCCAAGTACTAACCGCGCCCGATGCTGCCTTACTTCGGTGATCTAACGAGAACCGGTGTTTTCAGCACGGTACGGTCGTTGGCCCACGCATAAAGTTGTGGAAAATATAATAAATACATGTTTTTGCATATAAAAGAACATATATATATATATATATATATATATATATATATATATATATATATATATATATATATATATATATATATATATAGGGAAGCTAATATATAGAACATGAAATAAATGGCATACCCTAGTTCAGTAACATTAAGAGGTTAAATGATATCGAAACAGTGATACGAAAGAATTAAAATTGATTTTGATTTGTCTTGTCGAGATATTCCTATTATGTTTTGAAACATGTCAATCTTGTGTCGTTACATTTCATTTCTGATTGACATTAGCTCGCTCTTAATCCAGGTGTTGGATATATAATTCCCAATGCCTCTTTCATCTGCACCCATTCCCCTTTTGGAATTCGGGATTATTTGTTCTCTTGCACTGACGATAGGAATCCAGCTTATCCTCTTCTAAACAACTGTATGCTGCACTATCTTGTTATTTGTGCTTATTTACGTTGCTTTTGTCTTCCTTAACAATCGTTTATTTCGTTACTAAAATAAGTTGAAACAGTTTGTCAATAAAATCGGCGCAATCAGTTTATTTCTAGGAAAGCAAATTATTCGACAAGGAGAAACAGATAATTAAAGTATCCTGTGCATAATTTTGTTTTAAATACCAGATATTGCAAAGAAAATACTCCTCTAAAAATAATTTTTAAAAATTTTCTCTTTGTTGCACTTTGCAAAATATTATCAAAATTTTCTGGATAAAATTAGCTCTCTGCCATGGAAAAAACTGAAAGAGTTCAATCCCATTTGTAAATCAAAGATGATCAACATATGGTACATTAAACGAATATGTCGATAAATTAGGATAAAGGAGTTTATTTCTGGGATTGACTAGGGGTCATTGTTATATTGATCCCTAGTCAATCACAGAATGCGGTTCCAACGCAATAAAACGCGATTGAAAATGAAAATTTCGACCATAATAATTAAAAAAATGAAGTACATAAATTTGCTCTACATATCAGATCTTGCAAAGAAAAGCAACCTCTCGAATACTTTTAAAACATTTCTCGTTTCGCACTCTGACAAATCTTCAAAATTTTCTGTACAAGATATGGAATTTTGGTCCCTGTCATGGGAAAAATAAAAAGAGCCCAATCGTATTTGTAAATCAACAATGAACAACATATTTTTTACTAAAAGAATAAGTCGGCAAATTAGGATATTGAACTTTATTTCTGGGATTGACTAAGGGTCTATGAAGAATTCGACAATAATAAAAAAAAATTTAATAAAATGATGTACATATATTTGTTCTACATATCAGATGTTGCAAAGAAATGCAGCCTCTCAAATACTTTTAAAAAAATTTCTCTTCTTCACACTTTGACAAAAAATAGTCATATTTTTCCGGATGAGAACAGGAATTTCACTCCCTGTCATGGGGAAAATAAAAATAATCCCATCCGATTTGTAAAGTAAGGATGAACAACGTGTTGTGTACTAAAAGAATAAGTCGGCAAATTAGGATAAAGTAGTTTATTTCTGGGATTGACTAGGGGTCTAAAATGCGATAAAACGCGATTGAAAAGAAAAAATTCGACAATAATAAAAAAAAATTAAGTACATGAATTTGTTCTACTTATCGGATCTTGCAAGGAGAAGCATCATATACTTTTAAGAAATAAATTTTCTCTTTGTCGCACTTCGTCAAAAAATCGTCACAATAAATTGTCATAATTTTTCGGATTAACTCTATAGAAATTATTTTGGGATGTCGCATGAATGTTTCTGTGCTTTTTGAAAGAAGAAACTTTTCTTTGTGAATATCTTTAAAAGGTTCTTATGCAGAGCGATCTGGTAATATCATTTTCTATTGATAATATGCATAAGTCTGCCAATCTTTCATTATTCGTAGTGTTACGATATTTGTGTTTTATGTAGCTCATCCTGGAGAAAGTTCGTTCCACCTCACAATTTGCAATTGGGAAGGTTGGGAAATCTTTTTAAATTGTTTGCAGTGCAGTAGTCTAAAAGTGTGTTGGGGAGGGGGGCTATGGATATAACCCCTCCATTGGCTTCACAATAAGCCCTCCATACAATCCGTACTGGAATTTCTCTTCCAGTCATCGTTTCTCCCCCCCCCCTCCACACACACACACACACACCACCACCACCACCACTTTTGGAGATCCACTTTACGTTATTGTTTCGGTGACCTGAGAAAACAATTGAATTTTAGTTGTTTATAACTGACGACTTTACTCTTAAAAATACTAATAGCGAGTGATAGAATAAAAATTAAACACAAATATTTAATGACATTCTGTCTAAATGAAATATGTTTTGTGTAATATTCTAAAAGAAGAAGAATTCCATATTTTGGCCCCGGTAGCAGAAATTGCTAGAGTGGAGACGGACGTCGCATTTTTCAGCAACCTACAGATTATTTTACATAAAAAAAAACGATCTTCGAATCCGATTTGCCAAGAACAAAGAAAAGAAGTGCGTTTGTGAGCGACATTTTTCTTTGACTCCTCTTCCGACTTTTCGTCCACACTCCGTTCTTTTCCCGCTCTCACACGTTAACTACTATCGGAGGTGACTTCCCACCTCCCCCTAAAAACCATGAACATTGCAAAGTGGGCGGTTCCGATGGTACGGGGAGAATACCTTTTATTATCCTTTATCTTTACCGGTCATCAACCGAAGTAAACATGTTTCTAGTCGAGTAAAGTTAGCATTTTCACTGTTCCATCAAAATTGTGGCGCAGCCAGGGGCGTAGGCTGGAGTAGGCTGTAGCCTACTCGGACTTTTTGGGTGTTAGTACTCAATTATTCCACAAAACCCCCAAAATTGTGTTATAATAATCTATCACTAAAAATCGTGAATTAATTAAAAAAAAATTAATTAGAATTCCCATTTCGGTAGAAATGGGAATTCTGATGTGGCTGCTTCCACATACGGCTGCTTTTCTCAGCTAGCTACATCGGCTAGATTTACAGCTAGTTCTATAGCGTACCATCTGCGCCGCGCAGCTGGAAAAAGTTTCTTGTTTGGAGTGTAAAATGTTGCCAAACCATATCTGCAGAACAAATACCTATCAAGTATCCCATCCCCAGATAATCTGTCAAATAAATAATTAACTGTTGTACTTTTTATTTACCTCCCCCAAATTTTATGCTTTTCCTTTTGGCCCATAGTTTAGGAAGCGACCTCCCCCTCACTTCGCGGAAACAGGATCTTCTCTCAAAAGCTCTTATTAGTTCCGAATTTCTTCTCAATGTTCTCCTCTCCTTAGTGAAATCTCTTTAGCACCTACAAGCTTAGATTTCATTAAAAAATTCGCGATCTTCAATTAAAATATCACGAAAAATCATATAAGTTCGCAGATTGATAAACGTGCAGATGCACACTGATTGCAGATGACATAGGCGCAGGCCCCCACATCCAATTTTGGGCCCGGGAACCAAGTCGAGCCGCGGGCCCTAGATAAAAAAATAAAAGGGGGGAGGGTATATCCCCTTTTTTCTGTATTATTTAGGGGTAGAGTTGAATTGTATAAAATATATCTAGTACAAGGTTTTCAACAATATAACACTGGTTTTACACAATATAACACTGCTGGCCGCCCACCTTGCTGCTCCATGTCTTCGGGCGAGCCGGACGGTCTGGGCTTTCGACAATGTAACACTGTGCCCAAATTGCCGCCATGTTCACGCGGAGTACGATCACGTTAAACATGTGGGTCCGTAAGTCCTTTCGAGAGGTTGGTGATAGGGGAAGGAGGGTACGGTCCCTGTGGATGGCTCCCCCACTGGTTTCCGGTCTAAATTGGGTGGCACTTCTCGGCCGTTCAAACAGTTACCTTACATCATTCTGGTAGGTCGGACGGTCTGGGTCTCAGCAACAACAACAATATAACACTGAAAAATAAGAAATTCTTGAAGGATATTTCATATGATGGCAAGTGGTGTTGTTGTTGAAGCCCAGACCGTCCGACCTACCAGAAAAGTTGTAAGGTAACTGTTTGGACGGCCAGGAAGTGCCACCCAACTTAGACCGGAACACAGTGGGGAAGGCATCCACAGGGACCGTACCCTCCTTTCCCTTCCACCAACCTTTTGGAAGAACTTACGGACCCACATGTTTAACGTGATCGTACTCTGCGTGAACACGGCGGCACTTTTGGCAGTGGCGGATGGCAAGTGGTGTGTACATTTCATTTTAGAAGAAATATTTTTATACTTTTTTGCTTGCGTATTTCGCATGTTTGGAACAATCGGAGGTGACATTTCCAGAACTAGAAGTGTAAATCATTAGTGACCACCTACAAAGTTCGATGCTGAATCAGTCATTATATAAGCTATTCCTATAGCCAACCCTGAGAAATAGATATTGTAAAAAACTAATTTTTTAACCGAAAGTGACATCTATAGAACCAGAAGTAGAAATCCTTAATGAATTTTTAACCTCTATAATATTTGATACTGAATCTGTAATATATCAGTCACCATAAGCTCTATCTATAACCGATTCTAGGAAATAAATGTTTAAAGAAAAATGAATTTTTCTTATCTAGAATTGGAAAAAGAACTGAAAGTAGAATTCCTTAGTGAATCCCCACTCTCCCTGAAATTCGATGCTAGATTTATATCAGCCATCACCTAATCTATATCTATAGTCAATCGAAATATACATTTAATGGAAATGTTTTGAACCATAAAATACAAATCCGCAAGTAGAAATCCTTAGAAAACCAAATTCCAGAGGAGGTTCCCTATTTCCTTTGGAATTTGATGCTGAATCCATATCAGTAATTATCTAAGGTCATAAAAAAAAATAATAATAATAATAAAAGATGTTGCAAGGATAATAGAAATTTTTTAAATGAAAGTCACATTTCCACAATCGGAAGTTGAAATTCTTAGTGATTTCCTCTAACCTCTTCGAAAAGTGACTGCATCAATCATCGTCTAAACTTTATCTGTAGCCAAATTCCAAGAAATAGATACTGCAAGGGAAATTTTTTGAACCGAAAAATCCAAATTAAAAATTTTTCCTCAATCCCTCTACTTTCCACCCAAAGCTCTATTTACAGCCAATCTTAGAAATTGGATGCTTCAAGGAAAAAGGAAAATTTTGAACTAAAAAGGTAAAAAGAAGCAGATATGAAAATCTTTAGTGAACCACCCTCTACTTCATTCAGAATTTAATGCTCGATCCATATCAAGCCTTGTCTAAGCATAATCTATAATATATCCTGAGAAATTGATACTTCAAAAAATTTTTTTGTAAAAACAATGACATTGCAACATTTCTGTGGCTAACAACCACACATACAAAAAAATATCAGTGTTATAGTCGAATTATCCCCAATCAACATGCATATGCAGCATTTAAATAAAATAAAATATGTCCGAAATATCTCGGGATTTTATCAGACAATCAACTTTCATTTGTTTCGTAACGTTTTAGATGGAAACAGCACATGTTCAGGTGCATGCCATTTTTGTGCCTCAATCGTTTTGACCCACTGAAAAATCCCAAGAAGCAATGTTCTCTGCTTTTGACAAAAACCGTTTTTTAACAATTAGCAGTAAATGTTTGCATCTTCCAAATGCTCTACTAAAATTATCCTAAGAGATTTTAATCGGCATATTTTTGAAAACTTCACCAACGAAATTCATTTTTGATTTAATGCATTATATCAGTCTATTACAAAATTAAATTTTCTAAATTATTTGAATACCAATTCGCCAAGTATTGACACAATTGAAAAAATGATAGTGTTGAGAACAGTTTATACCAGCATAGCGGGAGCAGTAACATTTTATTTTATTTTGTAGCACTACAACTACTTTACAGAGTACATAGTTTAATGGAACCTTTTTATTTTTCGGATTTTTAAGTACCACTATTATTATTTGATTTTCTCCAAAAATCAAATCAGCATCAGAGTAATGCCTAACCAACATAGTTACTAAATTTCAAGCAAATTTAGTGAATATCTTTTGAATTACAGTGCCTAGTGCATTTAGCTGCCGCCTAGATACTTCCACATTTGGATAATCCGCCAATATAACGTTAATAGAATGGAGATCATCGAAAATGTTTTTGTTTCATAACTAATTATTTCATTCTAATTCATTTTTATAATTGCATTAAGAGAATGGAAACATGAAGTTATTTCAAAATTATATTGCCATGTGTTCTACACATGGCCATGGTTGTATTGCCATGTGTTGTGTGTGATAAAATATTTCTTCCAAAATGTATCAATTCTGATATTTATGAGATAAAATCTTAAATGAGTATGTACAAAAGAACCCATATAATAAAAAAATCCTTTTCTAATTAGGATTTCGGGAGAGGGGGCAGACCCCCAAATCTTCCCTTCTCCCCAGGATACGTCTTGGCAAAATGTAATATATAATAAAGTAATATATAATAAATATGTAATATATAATAGTAATATATAATAAATGTGTGAATTTTTTCTTTCAATGGTTTTTCTCTACTAATTACAAAATTCAACATAAAATCATACAATATAAAGGGAAAGCTTAAAAACGCATTATTATAAACACCAAAGCATTCACATTCCTTTAATAATGCAGTATTTTGACTGATGTATTGTACATATTTAACTATAGTTATTTTAAAGCCATACATTTACAAAGCAGTATAGAAATGTGATAAAATAAATTTAATTTATTCTAAGATTAACTTTGTTTCAAGATTAAGATATCTAAAAATAATGACGCATTAGCGCTGATTACAAAACTTGCTTCTTGCACTTTCTTTAAAGTAATATAGACTATTACATCAATGTGGGAAGCAAGTTCATACCTTCAAGGAAGGAGCGATTTAATCTACTTTGGTTCGTGCCATGCCAAACCAAACCAGTAGCAAGAAACTAGAATTTTTCCTTTCTACAGCTCTGCATTCAGTCAGATTCAGTGGGACCAAAGAGAGTCCGACACCTTGTTTAAAGTATCTTGGGGCACCGTATGGATACCCCGTCGCGTTAATTGGTTTACGAGGAGGGAAGATTAGATCGCCCCCTTCCCATCCCTATCATTTCACAAAAGAAACCTGTTGCCAAGGGTCCCTTTAGTAATGGTTGGATACGTTTCGCCCTGGATGTGATTGACATGAGCTGTAAACTTGAATGAATGAAACTTACCCGCTAGTGTTATGAACGTAGCTATTTTAGCAGTGCAATTCTAGAAAATTGCTCCCTACTTCCCTGTAGGGATCCCGTTCTTTTTTTTTTTTTTTGCCTTGTCGACATCGCCTTTCTTAACAACAAATCATGATAAATTCTGCCATTAAACACAAAGACATTGTGAAGCTATCGTTACCCAGACGACTTGTATTAAACCAAGGAGACTTCTTTCAGCCTTTTTTTACTATTTCGGAAATCGGACAATCTTCAAGTATTTTAGGAAAAAATTGTAAATTCATACACAGATGTTCTATAATATTTTATCTTCACCAATGTTCACGGGCCACTAACAGTCACCGGGCTCCGGTAACGTGGTCTCAACTGACAACCCCCCCCCCCTTTGTGGGGGCCCTATAGGCCTACAAACAAAAAACATACACTCGTATCATGCATGATTTACATGATGCAAAGAAATAGGATTAAAAACTCATTACATGCGTTTTGTTTAGTTATAGACCGGAGTTTCAGATTGCGTGCGCATTTCGAACAAACGGAATACATATCGCGTACAAAAATTTTCGGTTTGCCAAAGTAGTTTCATTTGTTTAGATATGCATAATAACATATTTTGTTTCTTAATAAATAAAAAAATAAGAATAAATCGTATACAAGGAAGAATTTCTGGAATACGTTGCGAATATGACGTGAGCAAGCCCGCAACTTATTCGAAAAGCACCACGTACCGTGTTCGCTGAGAAGAGGGCATCGGAGACCGAACTTTTCCGAGTTAAAGGCCCAACATCATTATATTATGCATTGTTATTACATTTTGACCTTGAGAAACAATAACTTACGAAACTATATTCATAATGTCTGATAAAATGATGAGAGAAAAGTGATAGGAATATCTCGATCGCAATGATTGAAAAAGTTATGCAATATGTAATAAAAAAATATAAATTTTAAAAAATCGAGAATTATTAGCAGTAAATATTAATTTAAACAGAAATTTTAGTAGTCAAAAACTGACGGTTTTACTCTTAAAAATACTAATAGCAAATGATAGAATAAAAATTAAACACCAATATGTAATGGCATTCTGTCTAAATGAAATATGTTTTGTGTAATGTTCCAAAAGAAGAATAATTCCATATTTTGACAATGTATAAAATAATTTTTTCCGTGAATGTAACAGAGCGATGTCCTGGCAAAGACGTTTTGTGATGTTCTATGGATGCATCAATGCGATGTGCAAAGAACATCACATGCGATGTCTCGAAAGGCGGACATTCGGCTGTTGCTGGGACATATGTAGAACATCGCCGTACCATAATGCGACATTCCTGGGATATGATCAATAAACTGCATTGTAATTGGTTTGGGATGTCATATGCATGTGTCTTTTATTTTTGAAAGAAGAAACTTGTCTTTGTGAATATCTTTAAAAGATTGGTATGCAGTGGCGTAGTCTGAAAGTGTGTTGAGGAGAGGGAGCATGCCCATAACTTCTCCATTGTCTAGCAATAAGCTCTCCATACAATCCCTCTTTCGGTCATCGCTCCCCCCCCCTTTTCGAGATCCATTTCACTTTATTGTTTCGGTGACATGAGGAAATAATTCAATTTTAGTAGTTTATAACTGACGATTTTACTCTTAAAAATATTGATAGGGAATGATAGAATAAAAATTAAACACGAATATGTAATGACATTCTGGCTAAATGAAATATGTTTTGTGTAATGTTCCAAAAGAAGAAGAATTCCATATTTTGACAATGTATAAAATAATATTTTCCGTGAATGTAACAGAGCGATGTCCTGGCAATGACGTTTTGTGATGTTCTATGAATGCATCAATGCGATGTGCAAAGAAAATCACATGCGACGTCTCGAAAGGCGGACATTCGGCTGTTGCTGGGACATACATAGAACATCGCCGTACCATAACGCGACATTCCTGGGACATGATCAATAAACTGTATTGTAATTGTTTTGGGATGTCGTATGCATGTTTCTTTTATTTTTGAAAGAAGAAACTTGAATATATTTAAAAGGTTCATATGCATTGGCGTAGTCTGAAAGTGTGTTGAGGAGGGGAGAATGACCATAACTCCTCCATTGTCTCACAATAAGCTCTCCATACAATCCCTCTTTCGGTCATCGCCCCCCCCCCCCCCTCTTTTCGAGATCCATTTCACTTTATTGTTTCGGTCACCTGAGGAAATAATTCAATTTTAGTAGTTAACAACTGGCGATTTTACTCTTAAAACTGCTGATAGGGAATGATAGAATAAAAATTAAACACGAATATGTAATGACATTCTGTCTAAATGAAATATGTTTTGTGTAATGTTCCAAAAGAAGAAGAATTCCATATTTTGACAATGTATAAAATAATTTTTTCCGCGAATGTAACAGAGCGATGTCTTGGCAATGACGTTTTGTGATGTTCTATGGATGCATCAATGCGATGTGCAAAGAACATCACATGCGACGTCTCGAAAGGCGGACATTCGGCTGTTGCTGGGACATACATAGAACATCGCCGTACCATAACGCGACATTCCTGGGACATGATCAATAAACTGCATTGTAATTGGTTTGGGATGTCGTATGCATGTTTCTTTTATTTTTGAAAGAAGAAACTTGATTATATTTAAAAGGTTCATATGCATTGGCGTAGTCTGAAAGTGTGTTGAGGAGGGGAGAATGACCATAACTCCTCCATTGTCTCACAATAAGCTCTCCATACAATCCCTCTTTCGGTCATCGCCCCCCCCCCCTTTTCGAGATCCATTTCACTTTATTGTTTCGGTCACCTGAGGAAATAATTCAATTTTAGTAGTTTATAACTGGCGATTTTACTCTTAAAATACTGATAGGGAATGATAGAATAAAAATTAAACACAAATATGTAATGACATTCTGTCTAAATGAAATATGTTTTGTGTAATGTTCCAAAAGAAGAAGAATTCCATATTTTGACAATGTATAAAATAATTTTTTCCGTGAATGTAACAGAGCGATGTCCTGGCAATGACGTTTTGTGATGTTCTATGGATGCATCAATGCGATGTGCAAAGAACATCACATGCGACGTCTCGAAAGGCGGACATTCGGCTGTTGCTGGGACATACATAGAACATCGCCGTACCATAACGCGACATTCCTGGGACATGATCAATAAACTGTATTGTAATTGTTTTGGGATGTCGTATGCATGTTTCTTTTATTTTTGAAAGAAGAAACTTGAATATATTTAAAAGGTTCATATGCATTGACGTAGTCTGAAAGTGTGTTGAGGAGGGGAGAATGACCATAACTCCTCCATTGTCTCATAATACGCTCTCCATACAATCGCTCTTTCGGTCATCGCCCCCCCCCCCTTTTCGAGATCCATTTCACTTTATTGTTTCGATCACCTGAGGAAATAATTCAATTTTAGTAGTTTATAACTGGCGATTTTACTCTTAAAAATACTGATAGGGAATGATAGAATAAAAATTAAACACGAATATGTAATGACATTCTGTCTAAATGAAATATGTTTTGTGTAATGTTCCAAAAGAAGAAGAATTCCATATTTTGACAATATATAAAATAATTTTTTCCGCGAATGTAACAGAGCGATGTCCTGGCAATGACGTTTTGTGATGTTCTATGGATGCATCAATGCGATGTGCAAAGAACATCACATGCGACGTCTCGAAAGGCGGACATTCGGCTGTTGCTGGGACATACATAGAACATCGCCGTACCATGACGCGACATTCCTGGGACATGATCAATAAACTGCATTGTAATTGGTTTGGGATGTCGTATGCATGTTTCTTTTATTTTTGAAAGAAGAAACTTGAATATATTTAAAAGGTTCATAGGCATTGGCGTAGTCTGAAAGTGTGTTGAGGAGGGGAGAATGACCATAACTCCTCCATTGTCTCACAATAAGCTCTCCATACAATCCCTCTTTCGGTCATCGCCCCCCCCCCCCCCCACTTTTCGAGATCCATTTCACTTTATTGTTTCGGTCACCTGAGGAAATAATTCAATTTTAGTAGTTAACAACTGGCGATTTTACTCTTAAAAATACTGATAGGGAATGATAGAATAAAAATTAAACACGAATATGTAATGACATTCTGTCTAAATGAAATATGTTTTGTGTAATGTTCCAAAAGAAGAAGAATTCCATATTTTGACAATGTATAAAATAATTTTTTCCGTGAATGTACCCAGGTAGCACAAATACGTAATTCTTACGTATCAAGCAATACGTAATCTTTACGTGTCAGGCCATACGTAATTATTACGCAAAAATGGTACGTTAGAATACGGTATACCAACCGTTATAAAAAAGGTTATTATTACGTATCCTTATACATTATTATTACGTATCCTTAAACGTTAATATTACATATATTCACATACGTTATTATTACGTATATGCACATACGTGTTTATTACGTATCCATATACGTTATTATTACGTATATCCACATACGTTATTATTACGTATACCCACATACATTATTATTACGTATCTACATACGTGTATATTACGTATCTACATACGTGTATATTACGTATCCACATACGTTATTATTATGTATATCCACATATGTTATTATTACGTATCCAGATACATGTTAATTACGTATCACATACGTGTATATTACGTATATCCACATACGTTATTATTACGTATCCAGATACATGTTTATTACATATCATATACGTGTATATTACGTATATTCACATACGTGTTTCTTACGTATATCCACATACATGTTTATAACGTGTTCCCATATGTATTTATGCGTTCCCATACGCATTTATAATGTATTCCCATACATATTTATATTGTGTTTCTACATGTATTTATTACATGTTTATATTGTGTTTCTACACGTTTACGTGTTTATATTGTGTTTCTACACGTATTTATTACGTGTTTATATACATATTTATCACACATTGGACAACTCTACAGAATAGTGCATGTTGCAGACATGATATTTACAAAGTTTTATGCATCTTTGTAAAACAAACATATTGAGCCAGGTGAATATATTTTTATAATAGATGTCAAATTTTCAGATTGTGTTGATTTCAATAATGTACTTGAATTTATAAATTTGAAATCAACACAATCTGAAACAGTATCTTACAAAGATACGATATATCAAATGTGTCATATATGCAAAATTCACAATACTATAGAATCACTCTGTTCATATGCAATAAAATTTTTATTTTAATTTATATTATATATTGTTAATACAATAATTTTAATGCAAAAATGTTTTTTTCCTTTATTTTCAGTTTATATTTAAATGTATTTTTAATTCTAATTATTTCTAAATATTGCAAAAATTATAATCTACTACATTATGAAATATAATTTTAAATCTAAAAGATAAGCTATTTTAAATTGAAAATAACTTAAAAATACAGAATAAAATTTTGGGATATATTAAAACACATAATACTTAAAACATTTTTGCAATTTTTAAAGAGTTAATTTTTTAAAAGTAAACTTCAATACTAAAAATATATAAAAAAAAAACAATATTAATAATATTGTAATTAAGTTTATAGGCTATTTTAAATTACAATTATAGGCTATTTTAAATTTTAATTTAGCATGCTAAAACTACACATCTCTGATCAATGGTGGTATCATGCAACTGTGATGATTTTTAAGAGTGAAAACAGTGAGTAAGGGCACAGAGCCCAAGTAGAACATGTTTCTAGATACACAGAACACAAACTGTTTCACAATTATTTCTAAAAATTGCAAAAATTATAATCTACTACATTATGAAATATAATATTGTGTTTAATGTTTTTAAAAAAATTCCCAGAATTGTGTTTTTATTTCTTGTACGTATCATGTTTATTTTCTTTTAAGTATAAGGCTTTAACTTCTTCAAGGTATTTTTTTTTATTTTCTTAAAAGTATCAAATTATTTTAATTTAGTATTGTGTTTTTTAACATTTCACCCCAGTATCAACTTTTTTTTTAAATTTGTTCCAAGTAGCATATTATTTTAAAATTTCTTCCTAGTATATATTTTTTTTAATTCTTCCAAATCATGTATTTAAAAAAATTATACCGAAATATCGTTTTTTAAATGCTTATAAATGAGACTTACTATTTAACCTAGAGAGCTTAAATTAGTGTTATTTTCTTTTGCTTTTAATGAGTCTTAATTTGATATATAACATGACTATGCTATTTCAAATTTGAATTTTTTGAAAAGCTTCAAAAAATATTTTTTTAAATCTCAAAAACTCCCCTTTTAATTTTTTTGAAAAAAAAAATATGCTTTATGGACTACTTGTATGCCAAGTTTCATAATGGGAAGCCAATGGGTTCCTATGAAAATTATTTTTTTTTGTATTAAACTATAAGTGAAATTAGCTAAATTACAAAAAATTTAATTTCCATAGGAACCCCTTAACGACCGACTATGAAATTTGGCACACAAATAGTCCCTTAATGTCTTTAATAAAAGTAAATAACTGAAAATCTAAAAGCCCCCAAAATCTGAAATTTTACAGTTTTTGTAAACTTTACTGGTACTATCACTGTACCAAAAATGATCGATTTCTGAGGTATCAAGGTTCAAACCATTAATTGATTTGACACGGAATAACATATACTTAGTACATAACTCATTAACCAGTTGTTTCAAACATTCAGCCCACATATGTTCTTTTCAATTTTAACAATTTGCTACACACTTAATATTTCACATATGTCACTCAAAATTTAATTTTGTATTTACAATCAGTTACAAAACGTTACTTTTCAAGAACTTTTAAAATAAGTACTTCTCCAAACAGGTGAAGACAATTTCATCTCTTCCTTGCTCAAGAGTACAAACTCTCCCAGTTGCAGTATCAGGCTCTACTTTTTGCGAAATGGTCTCACCTAGCACATTCAAATATTCAATACGTCACTTGGTTGAGGATAAAAGAAAGAAGGAGAAGGTCCTTTAGGATGTAGGAAGCTAACTATATAGTCGCTCGTCTTTTCAAAAATACATGCAAGCTACCAAGATCCTTTATAGAGTATAGTGACAAATCCAGATTCAATTTTTGCTTAATTAGTTGGTGTAATATAGTCTAATGCTGTCACACGTTCAGTAAATTGGTGTTCACTACAGTAATTATGCTTAACATGAAGTATATTTTCAGAAATTGGGTAGAAAGAATGAAGTTTTTGAGTACCCATGATTGCCTTAAAGTCATTCAACTGTGGCGACAGTATTTCTTTAACTTCTTCATACTCATCAACTGTGCTGTACTCAAAAACTTCATTCTTTTTACCCAATTTCTGAAAATTGGCTTCTTGTTAAGCATTATTACTGTAGTGAACACCGGTTTACTGAACGTATGACAGCATTCGACTATATTACACCAACTAATTCAGTAAAAATTGAATCTGGATTTGGCACTATATAGTCTATAAAGGATCTTTGTGGCTTGCATGTATTCTTGAGAAGAATAATGTTACGAGCGACTATAAAGTAAGCTTCCTACATCCTAAGGGACCTTTTCTTACTTTCATCCTCAACCGAGTGACGTATTGAATGTGCCAGGTGAGACCATTTTGCAAAAAGTAGAGCCTGTTACTGCAACTGGGAGAGTTTGTACTCTTGAGCAAGGAAGAAATGAAATTATCTTCACTCAGTTTGGAGAAGAACTTATTTTAAAAGTTCTTGAACGTTTTGTAATTATAATTGTAAATATAAAATTAAATTGAGTGGCATGTGAAATATCACGGTGGCCACTCTTCAGACACATTGAAATTCCCTGACTTTTCCAGGTGAATTGAAAAGAAATTCCAGACCAGTAATTTTAACATAAAATGCGTGTACATCCCTATTTAGTTACAAATTTGATTAAAGAATCTTAACAATTACTCCACTATTAAAAAAAAAGTTATATTAAATCAGGAGAAAAAAATACACATTTTTTGTTTTTACAAATAAATTTTGACATTTTTAATAAAAAATACATGTAAATGCAGCAAAATTGAACTACTGAAATATTTAAAAGAATTTAATGTTTTTTTTCACTGAAGAAATAAAAAGAAATAGTCTAAACTGATGTCCTTAAATATGGGTATTGCAAATTGTTCACAATGACAGACATTAAAGATATGCAAAAACTACACTGTAACAAGCCACAGCCATTGAATAATTAATGTCAATTCAGCAATGTCAAAAGAATGTCATTAAAATAGAAAAAATATTGTAAAATGTATATAATATTCTTGGCAACAGTTGTCCAAAATGGAGCACAAACTCTGCATTTTTGTTTTTATACGGAATCAAATGGACACATGGCAGCCTTTATTTAGAAGTTACGAGTACAGCATAATACTTGGCGAAATTTTTTGAAAATGGCATACAAACTGGGCAGTCCTGTTTTTATAAGGACAACTAGTATTAAAAAAAAAAAAAAAAAAACATAATTTTCACAAAATTCCCTGACTTTTCCCGGTTGAGTGGCCATCCTGAATATTAAGTGTGTAGCAAATTGTAAAAATTGAGAACATATGTGGGCTGAATGTATGAAAAAACTGGCTAATGAGTTATGTACTAAATGTATGTCATTTTGTGTCAAATCACTTAATGGTTTGAACCTTGATATCTAAAAAATTGATCATTTTTGGTACAGTGATAGTACCAGTAAAGTTTAAAAACACCGTAAAATTTCATATTTTTTGCGCTTTTAGATTTTCAGTTATTCACTTTTTTAAAAAAGCCAAATCTGGTAAAGTTTTGAAATCTTTAAACAGTGGTAGATCAAAAACTATTTGACCAAGAGAGTTCAAATTAGTGCAGTCTTTTGTTTTCGATGGACCTTAATTTGATATACAACATGATTATGGTATTTAACTCTTTTTTAAAATTGGAGTTTCTAAAATAATTACAAACTAAAAGAGAAATTGTTTTTAGAGAATAGCATAGTCATATCAAATTAAGACCCATTAAAAGAAAAAAAAAAAATGACACCAATTTGAGATCTCTAGGTCAAATACTTTTTTTTTTTTGCCAAATTTCGCTTTTAAGAAAGTCAATAACTGAAAACTAAGAGCCCAAAAAATCTAATATTTACAGTTTTTGTCAGCTTCACTGGTACTACTATTGTACCAAAAATTATCATTTTCCATGATGTCAAGGTTCAGATCATTGGTTGATTTGACTCGGAATGACCCTTGGATGAATATTCAATTTGGCAGTATTTTAATTTCTTAAGTTTTACACCATATGAAATATTGTTTAAAAACAAACTAATTATTCTTTGTAATCAAAGTTAGAGGTAAGTTACGGTACAGGAAAATTAAGCGTTCTGCATTTTCAGGTTGCAGCCTATTACCATCTTTAAGTTTAAAATTTAAGTTATACCATCTTTAAGTTTAAAATACATAAATACATGTAAAAGAATAATTTCTGATTTTACAATATTTGAAATAAACATGCATGCATGACAACAAATGCAATCTCGGACCACGTTTTCATTTAATCTCCGCTTAGATAGTATTAAATGCGAGCATGGATGCACATACCACGATGCTGAAAACATGCACTTTTCCCGTTTGCTTTTAAAGCAATATGTGCATACATACAACAAAGCTAGGAAGATATATAAAATAAAATAAATGTTAAAGCTAAATATAATTAAATAAGTTATATAAATTAAGCAACATGTTAACCTAACACTAACCTAACACGGGAAAATCAAGTTCAAGATACAAACATACAAACCATGGCGGGAAACGTAAAGAATGATTACTGCACTCAGTGTTGCCAGATGCACAAAGCTTATGGCTTCGTCCCCTGAGGTAGAAATGAGTCCGTTCTGGAAGCTTCCACAACTGCGTGACGTCACGGCGGGGTTAGAACTTGGGAGGGTGAAAATAAACAAGAAGGGATACATGAAAATGCCTTGGGGAAAAGGGTTCGAGAACAAAGCTGAAAGAGGATTTGAGCAAGGGGGGAACGTTAATGGTTATTTTTACGTATGAAAAATGGTAATTTTAATGTAATATAAACGGTATTTATAACGTATGATAAACGGTATTTATAATGTATTTTAAACGGTAATACATAAAAATGCCTTTGGGAAAAGGGTTCGAGAACAAAGCTGAAAGAGGATTTGAGCAAGAGGGGAACGTTAATGGTTATTTTTACGTATGATAAATTGGTATTTTTAATGTAATAAAAACGGTTATTTTAATGTAAAATAAACAGTAATACATACGTATTTAAAACGGTATTTCTACATACGGTATGTTCATACACGGTAATTCATACGTATGATATACGGTATTTTTATATACCGTTTACTCATAGCGGTATTATAACCGATGTATTACCGTTTATCGTATAACACATACGAAAATATAACGTATAAACGGTTTATCAACGGTTATAATACCGTATGTGTGTTACCTGGGTAACAGAACGATGTCCTGGCAATGACGTTTTGTGATGTTCTATGGATGCATCAATGCGATGTGCAAAGAACATCACATGCGACGTCTCGAAAGGCGGACATTCGGCTGTTGCTGGGACATACATAGAACATCGCCGTACCATAACGCGACATTCCTGGGATATGATCAATAAACTGTATTGTAATTGTTTTGGGATGTCGTATGCATGTTTCTTTTATTTTTGAAAGAAGAAACTTGAATATATTTAAAAGGTTCATATGCATTGACGTGGTCTGAAAGTGTGTTGAGGAGGAGAGAATGACCATAACTCCTCCATTGTCTCACAATACGCTCTCCATACAATCGCTCTTTCGGTCATCGCCCCCCCCCCCCCCTTTTTCGAGATCCATTTCACTTTATTGTTTCGGTCACCTGAGGAAATAATTCAATTTTAGTAGTTTATAACTGGCGATTTTACTCTTAAAAATACTGATACGGAATGATAGAATAAAAATTAAACACGAATATGTAATGACATTCTGTCTAAATGAAATATGTTTTGTGTAATGTTCCAAAAGAAGAAGAATTCCATATTTTGACAATGTATAAAATAATTTTTTCCGTGAATGTAACAGAGCGATGTCCTAGCAATGACGTTTTGTGATGTTCTATGGATGCATCAATGCGATGTGCAAAGAACATCACATGCGACGTCTCGAAAGGCGGACATTCGGCTGTTGCTGGGACATACATAGAACATCGCCGTACCATGACGCGACATTCCTGGGACATGATCAATAAACTGCATTGCAATTGGTTTGGGATGTCGTAAGCATGTTTCTTTTATTTTTGAAAGAAGAAACTTGAATATATTTAAAAGGTTCATATGCATTGACGTGGTCTGAAAGTGTGTTGAGGAGGGGAGAATGACCATAACTCCTCCATTGTCTCACAATAAGCTCTCCATACAATCCCTCTTTCGGTCATCGCCCCCCCCCCCCCCCTTTTCGAGATCCATTTCACTTTATTGTTTCGGTCACCTGAGGAAATAATTCAATTTTAGTAGTTAACAACTGTCGATTTTACTCTTAAAAATACTGATAGGGAATGATAGAATAAAAATTAAACACGAATATGTAATGACATTCTGTCTAAATGAAATATGTTTTGTGTAATGTTCCAAAAGAAGAAGAATTCCATATTTTGACAATGTATAAAATAATTTTTTCCGTGAATGTAACAGAGCGATGTCCTGGCAATGACGTTTTGTGATGTTCTATGGATGCATCAATGCGATGTGCAAAGAACATCACATGCGACGTCTCGAAAGGCGGACATTCGGCTGTTGCTGGGACATACATAGAACATCGCCGTACCATAACGCGACATTCCTGGGACATGATCAATAAACTGCATTGTAATTGGTTTGGGATGTCGTATGCATGTTTCTTTTATTTTTGAAAGAAGAAACTTGAATATATTTAAAAAGTTCATCATTGGCGTAGTCTGAAAGTGTGTTGAGGAGGGGAGAATGACCATAACTCCTCCATTGTCTCACAATAAGCTCTCCATACAATCCCTCTTTTGGTCATCGCCCCCCCCCCCCTTTTCGAGATCCATTTCACTTTATTGTTTCGGTCACCTGAGGAAATAATTCAATTTTAGTAGTTTATAACTGGCGATTTTACTCTTAAAAATACTGATAGGGAATGATAGAATAAAAATTAAACACGAATATGTAATGACATTCTGTCTAAATGAAATATGTTTTGTGTAATGTTCCAAAAGAAGAAGAGTTCCATATTTTGACAATGTATAAAATAATGTAACAAAAAGACAAACATGCGATATCGCCGCAGCACGAAAAAACTGTACGTCTCAAGGGGACTATACCGCCACAGCCTTAAACGTTCCAAATGTGACCACCTTTTAATGTCACAAAGAGACAAACATGTGATATCGCAGCAGCACGGAAAAAATGTTCGTCTCAATGGGACTATACTGCGACAGCCCATAAACGTTCCAAATGTGACCGCCCTTTAATGTAACAAAAAGACAAGCATGCGATATCGCAGCAGCATGAAAAAAATGTACGTCTCAATGGGACTATACTGTGACAGCCCATAAACGTTCCAAATGTGACCGCCCTTTAATGTAACAAAGAGACAAACATGCGATATCGCAGCAGCACGAAAAAAATGTACGTCTCAATGGGACTATACTGCGACAGCCCATAAACGTTCCAAATGTGACCGCCCTTTAATGTAACAGAAAGACAAACATGTGATATCGCAGCAGCATGAAAAAAATGTACGTCTCAATGGGACTATACTGCGACAGCCCATAAACGTTCCAAATGTGACCGCCCTTTAATGTAACAAAGAGACAAACATGTGATATCGCAGCAGCACGAAAAAAATGTACGTCTCAATGGGACTATACTGCGACAGCCCATAAACGTTCCAAATGTGACCGCCCTTTAATGTAACAAAGAGACAAACATGCGATATCGCAGCAGCACGAAAAAATGAACGTCTCAATGGGACTATACCGCCACAGCCCATAAACGTTCCAAATGTGACGGGACGTTAATGGATCATTGCGACGTCCACAGAACATTTGTGGTACCATGTGTGCTGTATGGGAAGTAGCTGTAGAGGTGTTAAAGGAGAACAGTTCCAGTTTAGTTCAAAATCACTTTTATTGAAGAGTGAATCCGTTGCATTTGCTTACAATATATTTTATGAAACAGTAAAGCAAATCAAAGCATACTATGTACAAAAACATGAGCTCTACAGCTCATTCGTAGGTTTCAGTAAAAGTTCCATGCTTAGACACGTTTCTGATTTAAGCAGTATTTACACGAGTAAGTAGAATAAAACATTTCATACTTACGTAACCACGTGCAATTTCCGACGCCACCACTAGCTGGGCACACGCTATGGCAAAAACTTTTAACTTCCCGGAATAACACTATATAAAGTCCACAACACGGAAAACATGGTCTCAATAACTGAGAACCACAAAAACTACTTAGTTTAATTTAAACATCCGCATCAACCAATAAACATTTATCGTAACCTTCGACTACTTCGAACAAGACTTTATGTAGATCCGTCTGCCCGATCTAGATCCTTCTAGATCCTTCCGTCGATCAAACTATCGATCCGTCTGCTGATCTGCCTGAAACTATATCCAGATCAATCTATCTGTTCTAACTTAAACCAGAAAAGTGTCTAGTCTTTATATCCGACGATGGGTGCGTTCCGGAACATAACCGTTGCCGGCAACGCCCTCTGGATATGCAAAACAGGATGTGTGAGCGGCGAGAAAGGTGATTTGCATGATAAGCCCAGTTTTGTCCACATCGCGATTCGTTCACGAGAACGGAAAAATCATTTTAAAAATAATGACGTCACGCTCCCGCGAAACGAGAATCGCGACGTAAACAAAACCAAGTTTCCAACAGATCTGAGCACATTTTCTAGTTCAAGTCCAGTCATGAATATAATTTTTTATGATAATTAGTTTCCTAGATTTTCTTGATGCTAGTTTGAAGTCATAATCTAAACTAAACTTTGAATTTTTAACTTTGTTCTTTTTGTTCATTCAAAATCTGTGCTTTTGTATTTATTTTTTTTTTTATTATATGATTTCTGCAGATGAACTTAAAGAGGACTTAGAAAAGCATCTGAGACAGCATTTGCCTAAAGTTAGAGTCATCAGAGCTACAAGAAGAGAAGGACTTATTCGAGCCAGGCTTATTGGAGCTAAAGCTGCTATTGGAGATGTTTTAATTTTTCTAGACTCGCATACAGAAGCGAATGTAAATTGGCTTCCTCCTTTATTAGGTACTGATATTTATTTTAGTTTCTGCTTACTGCTTTTTTGTTTCTATAAATAACATTCGCATATGCGCAAAATATTAATTTTTTAGAGAAGGTTTTGATCTATTTTTCTGCATAACAACATAAAACATCTGATGCCTCCAACATTTGACTTCCTCTACAGATTAACAACTTTTTATTTTGTGTAAGAGCAAAATTTGGAATTTTCTTATGATTCAATATTAATGCAAATCATTAGACTTATTGTGATTTACCAATTGAAAAAATCATATAAAATGTTATTAAAATTGCTCAATATTTTTTAATAGATATTATGCTCCCTGTGGGCAAAGTAAAATTTGTAATATTTAGAAAATAGTTAATGATCACTCCTAAGAAACAGTACCAATTTATTTCTAGTTAAAAATATTTATATTATGCTAACTTATTTCGTAAGATTATTAAATATTTCATATTTTTTCTGTTATAGATTAAACCCGATCAATGTCTTAAAAACATGTTAGCATCTTATAAATGATGTTATTCACTTTTAAATAGAAATCTCTATATTAAAAAAAAAGTAACTGATGCCACTGTTTGGCAAATTTCGCATTCCTCATGTTTCTGTATCATGTACCGCAAAATCTATTGCATGCAAAAATATGAAATTTAGTACTACAGAAATATTAGGGGATTGATTTAAAATTTATTTTAGGAAATATTTAATGTCAGAGTCAAAGGAAGAGTATTTGAGCTGCGAGTTCATGTCCTGGACTGACTATTAATAGCAAAATCTCGAATTTTTGTTGGCATGTACCTACATAGTTGAATTTTTGCAGGACAGAGCCCTTTTTTTAAATTTCGATTTAATTCATTAGTTATTCAATTTTTTATGCAATTCTGAAGTGAAAATTGTTTTTCACTATGGGTGAAGATTTAATTGATTGAGCCAATTGTCAGCTTCCTCCTTCTGATTGGTTTCTGGCATAAACATCACAAAATGGCCAAGGGCTGAGTTATTGAAGTATTGAAAACATTAAAAGTATAGATATTTAATTCTAAACATGACTACAACATTAGTGTGTTGGGAACAGTTCAAAATTTTATCCTTATCGTTTATTTGATTTTCCAATGTTTGTCGCCCTTATCATTTATTGTCCTTATTTTTATGAAAATTACAATTCCATTGTTATATTGCACAACAATTATATGTTTTATTGTTGTAAATCTCTCTATACTGAAAACTTAATACGATATTTTCCGGCTGTATTATAAACAAACAGCAAAATGTAATTATGAAATTTTGCTGTTTGCTCATAATACAGTAAGTAAACATCCTTAATAGCAGGTGAGACAAGAGTTTGTGATGCAGGCTCAGCGAGCGCCAGGAAGTAGGAGAGAAAACCTCTCAACTCACGAAGCAAGTTTCGAGATTGGTGAGCATAACAAGCTGGGTGAAATTATATGTGAAGTGAGTTAAGGGAGTTGGTGGGCTTCAGCTAATAAGGGAGCGAATCCTGAAGTAATCAAGATATTTTCCAGGGCTGGTGAATGTCAGTTAACAAAGGACTACACCAATGTCACTTGTTAACTGACATTCACCACTGCATAGCAGAGTGCTTGTATTTAGTTTTTGCATTTATTTGTGCCCCCAAATGTTTTGAATATGCAAATTTTTCTGCCTCACTAACAAGAATGTGATTGGCTCTGATATCAGTCCCATGATGCCCTGCTGCAAGCCAGGCAGCAGTTGTTGTTTTCTCTTCACTTGCTTGCAAATATGGTGCCTACTGTGGTATGTTTTGAGAAATAGTAGTATGTTTTCTACGGCTTAGCTATGTTTTATCCATTATAAGTATGCTTTTTTTTTTTTCTTCTCCAATAAAGCTCATCGGTGACAAGAATGAGTTGTGTGTTTCTTAGGCCTAAATCTCATACTGGGCTGTCAGTGCTCAAGAAGCAAGCATCAGCAAGTGAGAAGCAAAGCCTCCCGACTCACAATGTGAGTTACGGAGGTTGATGAGTGTAACAAACAGGGAACAGAGCCCCCTAGTATTATATATAAAAAATATTGATTTAGTATTGTGTCAGAATAATTTTATAGGATTTTTTTTTTCATTTAAAAAAAATCAAAATTTAAAGAGCCTTTCTTTGATTTGATCCCATTGAAAATTAATAAGCCTTGATTGTTTGCCAATGGAAATATTTGTACCATATTTCATGTGGATTGCTTAATTTGTTCAAAAAATGTCATGTCCACAGACACATATATTATTTAAAAGGAGTTGATTGACATCATGTGTGTGCTCAATCCATCAATCCGATAATTAAAATTTTGACTATAACACAATATTTTTCCTTTACGTGTATTATATATTGTAGGAAACAATAGTTAAAGCCATTAAATTGGACTATGTTAAGGCAAATATTCTGTTTCACTTTTATTATATGTTACAAAATATAGAAAATTACATGAGAAAAATTAAATTCTTCTACTGCAACCCATGGAGGGGTAAAAGATTAAGACAGGTTAGAGCTACTTTGTTTCTCAATTTCAGACTTAATAGTGGTTACTTAATAGTGGCTTCTCAATTTCAGACATTAATAGTGGTTACATGGCTAGTGTAGGTTATATGGTATTATGCCCAACTACAGTTTAGTTTCTCCATCCAAGGGCCAGGTATGCATCACAGCTGGGTGGACAATTGACTGTCCATCTTCAGTATGGATAAGACCCATTACCTCTGGCATTGGATAGCAAGTGCTACTTGGTGCCTTGCTAACACCTGTGATTTTACCAGATGGTCTCCCCCTAATACTATTGAACTTCAGTGATTTGATGAGAACCAGTGCTTTAAGCATAGTATTGCCATAGGCAGGTTATACGAGACATTTAGTTTTACATAATCTTTATTTTGTTATGAAAATAAATATTACCTTTTCATCATTTATGCATTTGCTGATTATTCTATTTTGTTTCTATTTTATTCCGGTGTCAACACTAGAATGACGGAAGTGGTCATTTTGACCACATAATTACTTTGAAAAACGATTCCTCTAAAATGGCTAACCTCAGCCTATTGAAATTTTATGACTTTTCTTATTTCCTTAAAGTTATTGAAAATACAGAAGAAAATTATTCTAGGTTTTATAATAAGAGAAAAAATCCATGATTTTTCTAGAATGACAGAGTTCAAAATATCCATCATTCTAGTGTTAAAAACAATTCTTCCCAGGAAAATCCTGTCTCACAATTTTTTAATGTATGTTATCTAGGTTTTAATAAATATATATGGGTACTTCTGTGTATATTATTTCTTATGCTACTAAGCATATTTCAATCAGATTAATCATAATTTTTAAAGGGGTTTAATTATAGATCAAGATCTTGCGAAATTTCCTAGTTTATTTCATTTGATTGGTCATTTATGCCAAGACTTAGAGCTTAAAGATTTTGGTCATGTGTTATAGCTTAAAATTTCTACTATACTGCTTAAAAATTATGAATCTAATATTTATTATTTAATAAAATATGGAAGGGATCTTGAAATTTAGTTAAAATTTAAATTTCCTGTTTTGACACACTTATATTCTGCCCCAATATTTTGCAACCATGCATTTTATTAATGTGTATTGTGAATTTTCAGGCATTCCAAACAAATAGGTATGATAACTATTTCTAGCATATACTTTTATCTGTCTTACAGAGCCGATTGCTAAAGATCGAAAAACTGTTGTTTGTCCCTTTATCGATGTTATTGACTTTGAAACTTTTGCCTACCGTGCTCAAGATGAAGGAGCAAGGGGTTCGTTTGACTGGGAATTGTACTACAAAAGATTGCCTCTGTTGGCAGAAGATCTCAAACATCCAGCAGAACCTTTCAAGTTAATATATTTCTTTTTATTTAAAACTTTAAGAATACAAATTTGAGTAATTGAATTATGTTGTAAAATACAGTTGAATGTAATGTTATATCATTAATTTTGCTACAACTTCATGTATACAACTCATAAAATTATCTTTAGTGAATTAATTACACAGATTTCAACTACATAATAGGGAATACATTATAAATGAAATTTGACTTGCATTATAAACATAGCTAAAATGCAACAATTTTATAAAAATGACAGCAACTAAACGCCATTAAATACATAATAATACATATGAATCTATATAGGAAAAGTGCTATAATAGGGTTTAAAATTCAAATTCAAAATTTAACTAATTTGATGCTTCGACAGCCTTGAATTTGCCTTGATCAAATTGCTCAATTGCTCAAATTTTTTCAGAGCATTATTTCTGAAATAGATTGAGCACTTTAAACAAAATTTGATACAATTATTGCAATTCATGAATAGTGAAACCCTGTTTGTTTTGAGTGAGGTCGAGAATTTAGAAAGCTCCAAGTTGTGTCAAATTGTCTTTTTAGAATGTTATCTGAAGAGAAAGATGCTCAAAAGTTTCACAGTCAATTGTGTATATTAAATATTTTCTATGTGTATATTCTATTCTAGCAGTATACCCGTTCTTCACATGGAATATATAATATAAAGAAATTAAAACTTGAATTATGTGCATATTCCTATAATACTTTAAATGACTTTGTTATTCTAAACATTTTATTAAAACATTTAATGTAATTCTCCTTAAAAGATGTATAAGAATATTTGTTCCCGCTATACACAATTATCTTCACAGGCAGATCTGAAGAAAAAAAACATCCTGGTCCCGTTTGTAAACACATTTACAAAAACTGTTATTTAATTCTCACAAAGTGAAGGGGATTATCAAGAAAATTGAACTTAATTTTGCAAAATATTGAATTTTCATAAATGAAGAATCATTTTCATGACTTTAGTATCATTTTATTAATTTGGCCGCATTTTCATTAATTTGACGCAAAAGTTGCCAAATTTGTCAGAAAGTGGGACAAAGAGACAAAACACTACTGAAACATCATTACAATAACAATACTATCATGTTTCAAAATGCAATTCATTTCATTGATTTGGTGTCATTTTTATCAAGTTGATAACAGTTTTATCGACTTGGTGATATTTTCATGCATTTGATGATATTGGAGCAATTTGGCCACATTTTAAAAGGTCGCCAACTTTGTTGTCAAGTAGGATGAACTGACAGTCAAAAACTACAGAAACATCATTACAATACTATCCCTTTTCAAAACAAAGCTAATTTCATTAATTTGGCATCATTTTTATCAATTTGGCAATATTTCTAGTGATTCGACAACATTTTCCTCAATTTCACAGCATTAAAAAAAAAGCCCGCCAAATCTCTCGCCAAGCATTACAGGGACGAGCGGATGTAATAATTTATATTTTCGTAGATTAGAAGATTATACCCATGTATTAGAAGATGTATCCGTACTATAATATATGGATTTTAAAATGTTCCTCCAAAATAAAACAAATTGTGTAAGAATTTGAAAATATCAATAATCTAAACTTGTTAAACCCAAAGGCCATAATGATATATATGATCCAATGAAAAATGCAATTCCAAAAAAAAACTGTATTTATAAATATATCTCTTTATTATTTAAATCGAAAAGCATTTACTGGTTTAATAACTCATTGGGTTTGATTCCATTTCTTAGCAACATGATATATATATTCAAATATAAACTCACTGGGTTTAATTTGTTTTGGACAAACCATAGGTTTGTCTATCCCTTTGAGGAGTGAATTGTCCTGGAAGCGTTCCCGAGTGGATTGCCCCGGAAGCATTCCCTGTCAAATACATACTCTGTTTTGTTATAAGTAGAGATGACAAAAGAATCATATTTAGTAGACTTAAGGTCAATATTTTAATGTAAGAAACCAGGAAAACATTTATGTCAAAATAAAGACCCAAAATCTGAGAAAAATATTGTATTACTCATAAATTAATTGCTTTTATATTTAGTAGGTAGTACAGTAAAGCCTGTCTAAAATGGAATTTTTAAGAACTGAAAATATCGTTACAGTCTTAAACAGGTTTCTGCTTCATATAGGTTATTAAATGTTTTTTTGCTTCCAGTGAACAACAACAGCAAGGAAAAGAAAAAAATGGATAGTATTTTGTTTCATACAGAAGTTTATTCCAAACAGGTTTTATTGTACATATACCCACTGAATTATGGTTTTTTCTGTTTCAAAATTCCATATTTTACACTCAATATACTTTTATTAAATCCATAAACTTGAAATCAGGGGGAAAAGTTTATTACAATTTCTGTTGTCTCGTTTAAAAATTTTAATTTATATTTATTCTTAAAAAATTGACTTTCTTCTAATATATCCCATTCTAAAGTTTGTTTTAATGATTCAATAATATTAATTTGAATTATCTATACTTCTGTGATTCTGCGGAACATGGCAAGTTTGGGAACTTTAATTTTTTTTTTTTTCAGTTCTGTTTCCCTATAGATTGCATTTAGGCAAAATTTGAATTATATTTTGATAATTTAGCTATTTAATCTCAACTGGCGCATTTATTTCCATTTGTATTCACATAGTATCATAGCATTATCCCTTTAAAAGAAAGCCAACCAGCCTTAAAAAGGTAAAATGAGGTATCTTCAGATATGTTCTTCTGTTATCACAAGGTTGAGCAGCTGCATGAGAAACATAGTAAAGGATGCTGAAAAGTCTGAAAACAGTTAAAGTTACATTGTTGCTAAACCATAATAAAATCAATTTAAAAACCAGTGTTCAGACTACTTATTCAGAACTGCAGCTACATTATTAATGCTAATGTATTATAAAAAATTATTGTAAATGATACTTAATTTAATTGGTTGCATTCAGTTAAATTAATTTACAAAATTTTATTTATAAAATGTAATTTGCAAAATTTATTGTAGGGTCTGCTCTCAATTTTGAATTTTTGACCAAATAAACTTATAAACAAATAAACTTATAAAACAAATAAAATTTTTGACCAACCAAATTTTTGACCCAAACCAATAAAAAGAAGTCAATTATTTTACCAAGTACAATCCTCAATTGCCACATTTTATTTTCACTGAAACTGAAAAATTAATGTTGTTTTATAATTTCTCATTTTTCAAAGATTATTTCATAACAATCTGATGCTTATAAAAAAAAAGTGCTTTATGGTTTGTTTGTTTTTATTATTATTATTATTTTTTTTTTTAATCATATTTGCCCTTTTTTTTCAAAACAGTCTACAGCACAATGAATAAAAATAAAAAATTTTTGTAATGAAAGTTCAGTGGATTTTTATTTTGACATATAGCGATTATAAAATGCTTATAAAGATGATTTATAATGTGTATTACTTTTTAATTTTCTTATTTGTCAAAGAAAATTCACAATTTTTTAATTGGATTTCAACAGAAATGAAAGATAAAGTTTTTGCTAAATTTTAATAGCAATCACCGAAAGGAATTTTTAAAATGGAAATTATGTAAAATGCACTTGACATCATGTCCGCTGTGTTGTAAAAATAGCCTGCCATGCACTTATAATAGTTTTTTTCTTAATATGTGTTTTCCATTCTATACCTCTGATCCTAAATATTACTGTCGATGTATATTGTTCAACATTTTTAAATGTGTTGATGCATAAAAAAATTATTTCAGGAGTCCTGTCATGGCTGGAGGATTATTTGCTATGGACCGTTCCTTCTTCTGGGAACTTGGTGGGTATGATGAAGGCCTTGACGTTTGGGGAGGTGAACAGTATGAGCTGTCTTTCAAAATTTGGCAATGTGGAGGGCAGATGGTAGATGCACCCTGCTCCCGAATCGGCCATATTTACAGAAAGTTTGCTCCTTTTCCTAATCCTGGAGTAGGAGATTTTGTAGGAAAAGTAAGCTCATGAATTTAAGTATATTCTTTGAATTTTTGTTGCTTTTCTAGTATAAACGATTTATTGTATTTTGTTTGACACTACAACTATCAAAATGGTAAACAGTAGGTCTGTGTCTATAATAAATGCAAAAGTGCTTTAAAATTATAAATAACTAAATCACTAAGTAAAAATGCTGTGGAAATAAAATATAGATAAATCATTTTGACCATTCATAATTAAAGAGCTCTGCCCTATGGTTTGCTACACTTACCAACCTCTGATTTCAGTGTGTATTTATGTATCAATAGTATCCTCAGTCAAATTCTTGTTTGAATTCTTTGTGGCTCAATCAATGAGCATGGTATGATTCAAATGAAAAGTATGTTTAAAAGACCATCATGCAATGTGCTGATTTACTTCTAGAAGAAAATGAAATCTTAATGCATAAAAATTAGAAATTTAACCTTTTACTAGTCAATAAACCCAAATGGGAACATTAAATTTAAAAGTCATTTAAAAATAAAGTTTCATTCATATTGTTTTGTAAAAATTATCATTTAGAATGAAAGATGGATTGATTTTTTGGTATAGGAGTTATGTTGCAGAAATTCATAGAAATGGGCTTTTTTGCCACTTTTCATAGTGCATAAGTTAAAAACTCATATAAAATTGAAAGAAAAAATCCAATATGTATAAAAATCAATGGCCATAGTTAAAAAAGGTCAGTCACATTAATAAAAGAACATATGATATAATAATATTTATAAAAAATGTTTTTACTATAATGCATCACATTTGTATATTCCCAAATGGAAACATTGGCTAGTATCTACTATTCACTGAAAGGGAATTCTTCTTTTTGCAAGTTTCCAATGAAAGGGGAAGTTCCTTTCCTACAAGTTATCATTAAAAAGGGGGGGGGGGAGAATCCCCTTATTTTGCATAAAGGAGAATTTCTTTTCACCTGTCACCATGAGGACTTGTTTCTCAGTAAATTTCTAGTATGTGCTATAGGGTCATTGGGTTTCTTTTAGTCTGTGAGTTATCACAACAGAGAGAAATGATTTACAACTGTAAAAGGAGCTGTTGACTACGTTATGACTCAGAGATTTGGATTTATTGGATATTTCCCAAAATTTTCCGGCCTCTTCCTGATGAAATCATCGCATCTCTGAAGAAGAGGACATCAATGACAATCTTCTCAGTCGTGTTGGGCCATCTGATATTTGTGAAAATGTTAGTGTTTTTATTAACAGCTTGTCCATTAGTAAAATCTGTTCTGAAGAACCAATTACAGTCTACTTCATACAAACTGTCTTTAAGTGAACAAAAACCTCCTGAGCCTAAAAGCGAATAAAAAACATTCCATAATTCTTTCAAAGCAAAAAAAAAAATAAATAAATAAAATGAAACCAGCATTACTTAAATGAAAGAAATGCTCCATGTTTGATAAGTATATTTATTGTTAATCGATAGAGAAAATTGGTGATAAATTCCCTGAGATAATGGAAGCAGGATCTATTGACATTTTCTTCAAATTTGCATAAGCTATTCAGTACATAAGCTATTTGTTGAAGATGACAACTTATGCAGCTCAAAATGGAACTAACTTACAAATCGATTGGAAAGACATTGCTCAATTTTTTGGTTACTCTTATATTGCTATCACCATGTACCCTCTGAAAATGATTCTTAGAATACTTCAGAAGACATAGCCGTGTGTGCTTATTGTCTCTACTGTCATGTTGATGGAAATTCAGAGACATGAAAAGAAATTTTCATTTGATGGATAATTATCTATTGCAACCTGGCAAAAAACTAGGTGAAATTCAACCAATTTATAATGAATTGAATGAAAAATTTATTCAGTTTGGATTATTTCACAAACTTACCATTAATGAGTCTATAGTTTTATACTACGGTTGCCATTCTTCTAAAATGTTCACTCGTCAAAAACTAATTTGCTTTGGTTTCAAAATTTGGATGATTTGTGCCAGCAATAGGTATCCATACAAAATAGAAATTTATGCAGGAAGGCAATTAGATCAAACTGGACCTTTTGGAACTAGAGTTGTTAATAATCTTCTGTCATTTGTTACTAACTCTCTTCAAGTAGAAATAATATTTTTTGACAATTTTTTTTCTTCTCATGATTTGATGCTCTCACCAACCAACCCCTAGTTAGCTAAAAGATATTCATATGGAAAAGGGAAAAAGGTGGATATACAACAACTACTTTTTTATTCATAAATGTATTTCTTGGAAGGGAGAAGTAGACTTATTAGAATGTTGAGCAGCACTTACTGTCCCCAGCTTTGCAATAATAAATGGTGGTGGAATTTATTTGTGAACGTATTGAATATGGCTGTTGTCGTTGGATGGCTTTTGCATACAGCAATTCGCCAAAAAATATTCTACTTACTCATTTGTAGTTTTTTTAAAAGTTATGATCACTCTTTTATGAGTTGCAGCAAGAAAAGATGGACCTCAATTTTGTAAGCTTTTGTCAGTGGCAGTGGCTGTAGCTAGTTTTCTTTTCATATAGAAAGAAAATAAATTCTTTTATAAAATGTACTTCCATGCATGATTTTTAAAATCTTGATTTTAACCTTTAGTGTATACTTCTCGAGAGGAGGTGTAGAGAGATATTAATTTTTGTTTTTCACATTGATTCATTTACAAAATTAAGGGAGACACAAACAGTTCATCTTCAAGAAAGGAGTGAAAGTAAATAAGTTAAGAAACCATGTAACAAGCCTAAGAATAGCTAGTTTACTTATTGTCTCAAGGAAGTTTTACACTCAAATTGCTGTTAGAAAATACTAATGGTTAAAAATATTTAGTGATAGTACAGATGACAAAACAGATTGAGTAGAGGAAACTGTCTATACTAATCTTTATCCTAAAATACTGTCAAGCTCACTTACAGAAAACTACATTTTACTAACTGACTTCAGTGATCAGCCAGGTCACCATTTTTTTAAAAGCTTTCTTTGTAATAACTCTGAAAGTCATTAATAGGCACAGGTAGGATGTTACGTCCTGGTAAATGTCCTTCTGTGACTTGACAAGTCACAACTAATAATAGACACAAATATTGCTGAAATCAAAACAATGGAATCAAAAATAAAGAAATATACACACCTGCAGCACACCAATATATGCTCTGTGTCCACCCTGTATGTAGGCAAGTCAACACTAATGATAGATAACAAAATTTATTATTTTGTATAAAAATACACCTTAGAACAAACACTTAGAAAAAAAATGTCAGCTAAATAACAATATTTTTGTAACAGTCACTATCAGAATTTTCCAATGGTAATGAAATTGGCTTCATCTAAAATAGTCAAAAAGATGTTGAAAATTCACAAATTTGTAATTATTCCAGTAGTAAAAACATTTCTTTTCAAAAATATATCTGCTGCCTTGTATAAATGTAGGTGCAAATACATCTTTTGGCTAGATTGGGGAATACTATGTTTTACGAAAAAGAACTAGACTGTTTTATATTTCATGGGTTTTTTGCAAATTAAAAATCTATTGAATTTTGAATTCTCAAATAGATCATTCACAGTACCTGATATGTTACATGAGACATAATATGCATACATTTGTTGATAAGTTTTAATAGTAAGATAATGGATCTTTAAGCCAAGTTCCTTAATGTTGCAATGCATAATCTATGTATCATTTACAACAAAGTAGCAATATGATAGATAAATTATTTGATGCCTTTATATTTCTTTTAATCTGGCCAACTGTATTTATAATTTAAATTTTTTATATCCTAAATGACTAATAATATTTAATTTTGTCTATTTCTTTAATTTTCTATGTAGAATTACAAAAGAGTTGCAGAAGTTTGGATGGATGAATACAAAGAGTACTTGTACTTACGAAGGTCCCATTACCGTGATTTGGATCCTGGTGATATTTCACAGCAAAAGGCTCTGAGGGAGAAATTGAATTGCAAACCATTCAAATGGTTTATGGAAGAAATTGCTTTTGATCAGTCCAAGAAATATCCTCCTATTGAGCCTCCCAACTTTGCTTCTGGAGAAGTATGTATGCCATTTAGCTTATTGCAGTGTTTAGTATTCTTATATGTGTAATGAGTGTTTTGAAGTTTATTCTGATTTATTATTATTGCTCTAAAACTTATTAGAATAAATGTTTATTTCATACACATGGTTTACTCAATATTTTTAATGTCCCTGCTATACTTGGTAACGCATATTGAAATAGGGTTGAAAATTGGAATGAGTTTTAAATAGATTTAGATACTCTAAACAAGGAATCAACTACTTTTAGTATGATGTTTATGTCTGTGTAATGTGAACATTTACTCTAACGTAAAAATTCAACCAAACGTCATAAAATTTGTTAGTTAAATGGGCATTTATGCCTTATCCTGGTACTGAATAAAATTTGGTACAGTTTAAAAAAAAAAAGAGTCTCCTCCTTCCCCATTTTTAGCACTTTACAACATAGTTGAAAAGTGTTTATGACTTTGTTCATTCATTCTGTCTGTCTGTCTGCCTGTCCATTCGTTGGCACGATAACTGCCGTAAAAATGACTTTATCAAAATGAAATTTTAGTATGTTGTTTAGACGGTCTGTGGGACCTATGGGAATATAAATAAATAATATCGTCCAATTAGTTTTGGATTCAAACTGGGTTGAAAAAATGAAATACATTGCACTCTGTGGGACCTAATTTTTCAAACCTTTTTTATACGAATTTAAAATTCGCAAATTGCTTCAAAAGTTTTCGGAAATATTCAAATTATCCCATAAAATATATAAAAAAAATGTCAGCAAAATAAATTCAGTAGTTTTTTAAATAAAAATTAAAATAATAATTACACCCTTTATATGAAGCGATCACATGATCAATTTTAAAATAAAATATGGCATCCATGTTGTGTCAAAATCGTGATTTTTAAAATTCTTTTTAATTTATATTTAGTGTTGTATCTGTGCTAAAATCACTTTTTTTTTTGCTTAATTTCTGTGCATCTGTATTCTGAAACAACACAATTACAATATATTTTAGTTTAAATGATCATCAAACTTTGATTATTTCTACAAAGAAACCACCTAATTTTCACATATGGAGAATATAAACAGATTAGGTTGTAAGATGAGTTGTATAAGAATTGCTGAATTTCTTTAACGCAAAATTATTTTGCTCTGAAATCTGAAATATAGATGATATGAATGAAACATTCATTGATTTTACATTGAGAAGCAGACGATTTAATGGCAGACTTTTTTGGTGAAGTTTTATGCATAGAGTTAAATTACTTTTACCTCCATGGTTTAAGTTTTTAAGTAGAATAAATTTTTATAGTACTGTGATGAATGAAATATTTACTGCTTTTACACAGGGAGCCAGGCAGGGCGTGGTAGCCCAGTGGTTAGCACGCGGGAATTGCACTCGGTAGGCCCAGGTTCGATTCCTGCCGCTGCCAAAACTGCCACCGTGTTCACATGGAGTTCGATCACGTTAAACATGTGGGTCCGTAAGTCCTTCCGAGAGATTGGTGGTAGGGGAAGGAGGGTATGGTCCCTATGGATGCCTCCCCCACTGGGTTCTGGTCTAAATTGGGTGGCACTTCCCGGCCGTCCAAACAGTTACCTTACACCTTTCTGGTAGGTCGGACGGTCTGGGTTTCAATAACAACAGAGAGCCAGGCGATTTATATTTCGATGATGTCATTTTAATCAAGTTTGTTTTTTTGGATGATGTTTTAAATTTTCAAATATAATTAATTGTTCAGGGTTCCCACTGTCCTTAAAAACGCCTTTAGAACTCCTTATTTTTAGCTTTCCTTTTTACAGGCCCTTAAAACTACTTAGTTTTCATTAACATTTCTCATTTTTCCCCGAAATTGGAGCATGATCAGGGTTCCCTCTAGAGCGCGATTCCCACAATTTGCTGCTAAATCCCACTCAGAAAAAAAAATTGTGTTAATTTTTAAAATCCTACCTAATTTTAAAGTTAATGTACGATAATCCCACCTAATTTTTTTCCTAGGGAGAACCCTGATTATCGTATTCCCCTAGTGATGCAATCACTTTTCCATTTTCTATCTATTTCCGAGCTTCACTGTCCGATATCCCAGTGTTACCAGGTCTTTTCCAAAAATTACGCCCAAAAATTGACGAAAACTAGTCCAATGTTTAGTGTTGTGAGATTTCGCCCAAAACTACTAAAATTCATAAATTTACCAAAATTCCAAGACAAAATTTATGGGCCTTCTAAAAGTTCGACAAAATTTGCCTCCAAAATAAATCATCGAACTTTTCTGAAAGTAGCCCAAAAATCTGCAACCAGAAAAATATTTGTCATGCTTTACCACAACTCTTTGAAAAAACTATTCCAATTGAACAGGAAAACCGCGCAACTAGCAGAATTTTTAAAAAGGGTTTAGTTTCTTCCCAAATACAGGACTAGAAGTTGTCCTATATTTCCTATATATTTTTAAAAGTAGGAATACCCCCGGAAACAGAATTTTTCCTATGTTTTGCGACTAGACTTCTTTGTTCTGCATGCAACACATGACAAAAAATTCTGCTTCTAGGTTTTTTTCTATTTTAAAAAATTATAGGAAATATAGGACAACTTCTACCTCTGCAAATATGTATATACGTCACACCCCAGTGCATTTTTGTAGTGCAATGAAAACCACAATATGGTTTACGGCCTATCACAATTAGTCCTTATAAAATATTAATTGGGTCCTTAGAAACTCCTTATTTTTTATTTTGAAAAAAGAATGGGAACCCTGTTATTGCAGTATTGTGATAATTTTAAAAATATTACCGCTGAATGTATCGCATTTTAGAGATGTTTAAATAAAATTAGAGTTGGAAAGTGTTTCATAATCAATGCTTTATGCATGATTGATCTTTCTTGTTTTTTCTTCTTTTTGAAATGGCTTGTAAAAATTAACAAAAATAAAAGAATAAATATCCTAAAATGTGTTATTAATTAACTGCTTGTTTTATATGTAATTATTATTGTTAAAATGTATAAAACCACTCCCATTACATTAGCAGTAATCTGTTCATGAGATGTTTACTTTTTTTATTTTGGTGACTTGACACCATTTTAAAATGTACACTCACTAAGTCACCAGGTCACCAGATAAGAAAATAATGACTTTGAAAATTTAAATTTGATATAATTTCAAATAAATATAATTTTCACGAGTTTGTGAAATATATAACTCAAATGAATGCATTATGGAAGAAAGAAAAAAAAAATTAAGAGTATAAGAGAAAAGTGAAATTATATGTTGCCCACACCAGAATTTTTAGACTATTTTGAGGGAGAAACATTTTAATTGTGTGAAAATGCAAATGATAATTTTAAAAAAGTTAAAAGTGTGATTAAACAAAATGAAAAAAAAAAGTTACATGTGCTTTTATAAAATTATTTTTTTATTAAATTTAGTATTCATATTTTGTGCATGTATTGCTTTAGACCTGGGTTAAAAAATCTCCAAAGCCCAAGGGTAATTTGTGACTCTTATTACAATTATTAAGGGCAATTTTTACCACATGACTTATTATAGACTGCATTCATTTTTGTAGATTTATATACAGATATACTTATATAGCACTTTTTAAGAAATTTTAGTTATTCAATATAAATCTAATGTACACAATGTCTTAGCATAATAATAGAAAGAATTTAAATTACTTGTTTTTTAATAATTTAATAATATGTGAAAAAATACAATATTGCTGCAAATGAATAATTTTCTTCACATGTTTGATTTCATTGCCGGCCGTCCAATTAGATACTCAAGTCCTCTGGATGAGTCGGACGGTCTGAGTCTTCACATGTTTGATTTCGGCATTTTCAATGCATTTTTAAGCTGGGTTTGTAAATAGCATTTTTCAATCTTCTATGAAGAAATTAGTACAATTTATTATTTTAGTTTCTGTTAAATAGCGTATTGCACTTTCTCCTATGATTTACTGCAATGTTCTATTTTAAATTATATTTTTTCAGCATATATTTTATGATGGCTCCAATTCTGTACACATTTTATAATGTACTGAGTTTAGTTAATTTTTGACTGATTGACAAATTTTCCACTTGCCATATACTGCTGCTCTTCAAGTTCATTATTATTAAATTTTATAATATACTAATCTTAAATAAAAATTGGTAAGAAATCAAGTAAATATTATGGTCACCATCCATAATATTTAAATGTACCCTTGATGCTGCCAATCATTTGCCAACATTTTATTCTTAATACTCTTTTTTATATCGTTGACTGGTATAAATGTTAGCTAAGTTCACTTTTTATTTTATTTAATCAATTAAAAAACAAACATTTGGTGCACAGTTTGTGAATGTTTCTGCTAACTATTTTTTTTTGTTTGTTTGTTTGATTTGTAATGTTTGTGTTTCATACATAATATGTTGTTATCTATTTGAAAGAATTTAAAAGAATCTTCTATGCAACCTATCATGAACTATATGTGATAAATTTCAATGAGACTTTTTCATGCAATGAGCTAAGTGCAGAAAATAATCTGATGTTTTATTCCGCCATATTTTTATCATAATAAATTAATTAAAAAAACTGATTCTGTCACTCTCATGATTCTTGATTATTTAGAAAATGACACAACCAATATATACGCTCTTTTCACTGGTTTGGTATGCTTAGTTGTGAGCAGATGTATGTCTAAAAATTTCTCAAATTTTGTAGGATGTTAAAAAAATATGAATTTTAAAGTGTTTCTATGTCATTTCTCTAAATCAAAAGAATTACAGCTATAAAAGTATAATTTCAGCATATTCAACATACAAATTTCACTTACAATTTTCATATATTTTCACAAATTATTAAAGTTAATGCTGGCTACCAAGGCCAGGGGATGATATCAAGAGCTGAAGCTAAATCACAATGTAAGACAACAGGAACTGTATCTGATAACTTTATTATTGAAGGCTTAATAGCTAGTTAAAATATGTAATTGAAATTTCGAATGAACATTCTAAAAACTTAAAACTAGATCTTCCAAAAACTTTTAACTTATTTCACCTGTGATTTTAGTTATATTAACATTGAATAATATTTAGAAATTTTGTGAAAGATTCCTTATTCCATAGAAAGACTATGAGATCTGCAATATTTTTAATTTAAAACATCTATTTATAAAAGTGTAAAACAATAAAATGCAACTTTTTGCATAGCTAAAATTCTTGAATATTGTAGTTATTGAAATAAAAGAAAAAAAACTTTTAATTTTTTATAAAAATCTGATTTTTTTTTTTATATAATAAAACAGCCATGATTGTTATTGACTCTGATCCAAAGTAAAAATTTGTGAAAATTTCATTTATATGTGTAGTTTTAAGTTCAAGTTGCTTATATTTCACACTAGCCGCCTTTGGCGACCAGCCTGTTCGCTACCCTTGAAAATTCTGACCGTGGCAAATTGTAACCGTGGCACACTCGCTGGCGCGACCTTACCAGAAGGTGTAATGTAACTGTTTGGACGGCCAGGAAGTGCCACCCAATTTAGACCGGAACTCAGTGGGGGAGACATCCACAGGGACCGTACCCTCCTTCCCCTACCACCAACCTTTCGGAAGGACTTACGATCCCACATGTTTAACGTGATCGTACTCCGCGTGAACGCGGCTGCAGTTTTGGCAGTGGCGGGAATCGAACCCGGGCCTACCCAGTGAAATTCCCGCGCGCTAACCACTGGTGTACTTCGCCCTCCGCGACATTTTCCATAACTTTCTTTTTATTCACCGAATTTAGACCGGAACCCAGTGGGAGAGGCACCCACGAGGACCGTACCCTCCTTCCCCAACCACCAACCTCTCGAAAGGACTTACAGACACACATGTTTATTCCGCGTGATCGTACTCCGCGTGAACACGGCGGCAATTTTGGAAATCGAACCCGGGCCTACCGCGTGCAATTCCCGCGCGCTAACCACTGGGCTACTTCGCCCTCCGCGACAATCTCCATAACTTTCTTTTTATTCACCCAATTTAGGCCGTACCCTCCTTCCCCTACCAACAACCTCTCAGAAGGACTCACGAACCCACATGTTTAACGTGATCGTACTCTGCGTGAACGTGGCGTAAGTTTTGGCAGTGGCGGGAATCGAACCCGGACCTACTGAGTGCAATTCCCGCGCGCTAACCACTGGGCTGCCGCGCCCTCCGCGACAATCTCCATAACTTTCTATATATTCATCCAATTTAGACGGGAACCCAGTGGGGGAGGGATCCACAGGGGCCGTATCCTCCTTCCCTTACCACCAACCTCTCGGAAGAACTTACGGACCCACATATTTAACGTGATCGTATTCCACGTAAACACGGCGGCAGTTTTGGCAGTGGCGGGTATCGAACCCGGGCCTACCGCTAACTTCCCGCGCGCTAATTTGCAATTTAAAATGACCATATGCTTAATTCCATCATCCTCATTCCATTGTTTCATTGTTCCATCATTTAAAATATCCATTTAAAATATCCAAAAGTTAAAATATACATTTAAAAAATCCAGATCGTCCCATCATTTAAAATATAAATATAATAATTTATATAGAGCAAAGGCGCTCTATTTAGAACCGTGACGTCACCTCCACCTTGACGTCCCCACCCACCACCTTCCCTGCTTCAGCGGGGGAGAAACGAACGGAACGCCGAGAAATTTAAAATCATGACGTCTTTAAAATTGCGATCCTGAAGGCAATTTTCATTATTTCTGGACCAGATTAGACTTGTAAGAATGCCAGATATTTCAGCTTTCTAAAAATGTAAATTATTAGTCGAAATTATGAGTACTTTTTACTATGCGAGAATTTAAAAACCAAAAATCGTTTTTTTGAGCCAAAAGTGACTTTTGTTTTAAAATCTTTAAAAAATATTAGAAATCGAAATGGAGATTGGAAATTGATATATTTTTACTCGTAATTGTCTGCTCTTTCCGATGGTGTGAGTTGTTTTTTTCTACGACGTCTGGATCGTGGAGAAAAAAGGGCAAAAAGGGCAAAAAAAGGTCGAAATTGCATAAAACATTAAATAAATAAAAAAATAATTAGAATTTTGAAAATCGGTTTTCACGTGTCCCCTTCCCTCCCCCCCAGGTCTCCGATTGCCAAATTTCGTAGCTCTCCGACACGCGGTCGCGAAACGTATAGTGTATAAGACAGACAGACACACACACACACACACAGACATTGCCTTTTATTATTTACTAGCCGCCTTTGGCGACTAGCCTGTTCGCTACCCTTGAAAATTCTGACCGTGGCAAACTCGTTGGCGCGACCTACCAGAAAGGTGTAAGGTAACTGCTTGGAAGGCCAGGAAGTGCCACACAATTTAGACCGGAACCCAATGGGGGAGGCATCCAAAGAGACCGTACCCTCCTTCCCCTACCACAAACCTCTCGGAAGGACTTGCAGTCCCACACGTTTAACGTGATCGTACTCCGCGTGAACACGGCTGCAGTTTTGGCAATGGCGGGAATCGAACCCGGGCCTACCGAGTGAAAGCCTTTGGCGACCAGCCTGTTCGCTACCCTTGAAAATTCTGACCGTGGCAAATTCTAACCGTGGCACACTCGCTGGCGCGACCTACCAGAAGGAACGACCTACCAGGAAGTGCCACCCAATTTAGACAGGAACTCAGTGGGGGAGGCATCCACAGGGACCGTACCCTCCTTCCCCTACCACCAACCTCTCGGAAGGACTTACGGTCCCGCATGTTTAACGTGATCGTACTCCGCCTGAACACGGCGGCAGTTTTGGCAGTGGCGGGAATCGAACCCGGACCTACCTAGTGCAAATCCCGCGCGCTAACCACTGGGCTACCGCGCCCTCCGCGACAATCTCCATAACCTTCTTTTTATTCACCCAATTTAGACCGGAACCCAGTAGGGGAGGCATCCACAGGGTCCGTACCCTCCTTCCTCTACCAACAACCTCTCGGAAGGACTTACGGATCCACATGTTTAACGTGATCGTACTCCGCGTGAAAATGGCAGCAGTTTTGGCAGTGGCGGCAATCGAACCCTAGCCTACCGAGTGCAATTCCCGCGCGCCAACCACTGGGCTACCGCGCCCTCCGCGACAATCTCCATAACCTTCTTTTTATTCACCCAATTTAGACCGGAACCCAGTGGGAAAGTCATCCACAGGGTGCGTACCCTCCTTCCTCTACCACCAACCTCTCGGAAGGACTTACGGACCCACATGTTTAACGTGATCGTACTCCGCGTGAACACGGCAGCAGTTTTGTCAGTGGAGGGAATCGAACCCGGGCCTACCGAGTGAAATTCCCGCACGCTAACCACTGGGCTACCGCGCCCTCCGCGACAATCTCCATAACTTTCTTTTTATTCACCCAATTTGGACCAGGACCCAGTGGGGGAGGCATCCACAGAGACCGTACCCTCCTTTCCCTGCCACCAACCTCTCGGAAGGAATTATCGACCCATATGTTTAAGGTGATCGTACTCCGCATCAGTGGCGGGAATCGAACCCAGGCCTACCGAGTGCAATTCTCGCGCGCTAACTTCCCGCACGCTAATTTAAATTTATAACGACCATATGCTAGGCTCTTAATTCCACCATCCTCGTTCCATCGTTCCATCATTTAAAATAGCCATAAAATTAAAATATCCATTTAAAATATCTATAAATTAAAATATCCATAAATTAAAATATCCATTTAAAATAAAAAAATCAACCATATCGTTCCACCAATCCATAAATATAATAATTTAAAATACATCACCACAATTCAAACCACCATAATTCAATCATTTAAATTATTTAAAATATCCATTTAAAATATCATATAAATATAATAATTTCGCCCGATGTATACAACACTTATGATTCAGTTAAAACCGAAAGCGCGGTCTCCATGGAGACGGGGAAGAAACTAATGCGGATGGGGGGAAAATGCAGTTGAGGAACTGAGCCGGTAGCCGACAAATTTAAAATCATGGCGTCTTTAAAATTGCCATCCTGAAGGCAATTTTCATTATTTCTGGACCAGATTGGACTTGTAAGAATGCCAGATGTTTGACCTTTCTGAAAATGTAAATTATTAGTCGAAATTATGAGTACTTTTCACGATGCGAGAATTTAAAAACCAAAAATCGTTTTTCTTGAGCAAAAAGTGACTTTTGTTTTAAAATCTTTAAAAAATATTAGAAATCGAAATTCAGATTTGAAATTGATATATTTTTACTCGAAATTCTCTGCTCTTTCCGATGGTGTAATTTGTTTTTTTCTACGATGTCTGGATCATGGAGAAAAAAGGGCAAAAAACGGTCGAAATCGCATAAAACATTAAATAAATAAAAAAATAATTAAAATTTTAAAAATCGGTTTTCACGTGTCCCCTTCCCTCCCCCCCGGGTCTCCGATTGCCAAATTTCGTAGCTCTCCGACGCGCGGTCGCGAAACGTATAGTGTATAAGACAGACAGACAGACACACACACACACAGACATTGCCTTTTATTATATAGATGCATATGCTTATATTTCATTTTTCCTGTGCTACTACAGATTAGAAATGCTGCAAGCAAGTTGTGTTTGGATACCAGATACCGTAATCAAAATGAGAGATTTGGTCTAGAGAAATGTACCAAAGATCATGCTGCTCATGGAGGTGAACAGGTAGGTCATTCTTTTCTTTCTCTCTCTCTCTCTTTTTTTACTTGTTAAATTGTAAACATCAGTTTAACTTCTATTTTTACTTGTTAAAATGTCATTTTTGTAAGTAATTAAACCATTGTCACATTTAATAATTTATTAATCTTAAATTCTAAAGTGTTTTTATATGGGTTTTCTCTGCAAACAAAGTTGGACAGAACTGGTTTGGATTCTACCTAACTAACAGCCTAAATCTGAAGTTATAAAACCAAGAGGGAACCTAAAATAAAACGGGAAATAAAATTAGGATAAACATCTTACTTTCACTCTTGAGTGTAAGACAAGCAATTAGAGAAAGGAACCTCATTGGCATTATCACAGAGAAAATCATCATTCAACAACTTAGCATGAATCTACGAATAAGCAAAACAAAGCCATTAATCGTTGTGTCTTTATAAAGTGCACAGCTCCAAAGGGTGGTACATGAAGGACTTCAGCGGGTCAATAATATGAAAGCTCCTAAAAATTTTACTTTGGATCACAAAAACGTCGAGCAGCCTAGTGTCTGGAACAAGGGTGTCAAACCACCTAAAATTTAATAATAAAAAGGCTTGATGGCAGATTGATGTAATGTAAGCAGACACCATAATTTATTGTATCATGATCGAGGAGGCTCCTTGTAGAATATAAGAGAAAACTTGTTTTTGAATCTGTTGCAACAGGAGCTAGCGGGACTCCAAAAAGTACAGACAATAATCGTTGTTCCACGATAGCTCTCGGATTGGGTCGAAACATGTCCAAGGTGAAGTAGAAAGTTCTGGGTCATTTCAGGTCTTGTCTCCCCCAAATTTTTTCTGGAATTACATATCTTTTACATCCAGCCAATGGCAAGCTCTTGAATGTAAAACTCAAACTCTCAACGATTTTTGCAGGACCCAGATTAAACCATTATCTAAGCAAAATGTTATTATTTTATTAGGCAAAATGCTTGAGTGATCTATAGTTTTGTTTAAGAATAATCTTTTTCTATAGAAAGATATTGTAAGAAAAGAAAATAGATGATATGGAAAAATGAAATGGAGTAAAGCACGTTTGAACACCAAAGAATTAAGAAACAATCAAAATAAGAAATTTTTCCAATCTCAACAATTAAAATTTGCATAGGTTACTTCTTACTTTGCATAGTAACAAGTAACCTATGCAAATAATATACCAATAATGCCTGTATTCCAGTAATTTGCACCTGGAATTTTAGAAAATTGTTCTAATGTTAAAAGTGGCGACTGTTGTGTTTAACAGATAGAATAAAACCTGCTGTGTTTAAAAGAGATAAAGGAAAACATAATATTTAGTTTAAAGAAAATTAGTTTATTAAATTGTACTTCAAATTAATTCAAATTAACAAATACAAAAACACTGCTCACAGGCAGGCAACTCAGGAAGAATTAACATTAGAATTTTAGACATTAGAATTTTATCAACTTAGTTAAAATTAAGGAATTAGCATAAAAACTTTACTCAAAACAATCTACTTTAAATTCCATCAGAAAATCATTAACAAAAATATTAAATTTAAAGAATTTTAGAATTTTACCCAGGCTCTTAAAAATTTATGAAGGTTTAGAAATTTGCTCTCAGAATAAAGTTTTAGAATTTTAATTTTACAGAATAAAATTTAATTAAATACATAAAAAAAATATTGAGAAATCATATTCAGAATTAAAGAAATTAAGGGTTTTTAAATAAAACATCAGTATTCACCCGGATGGGCCGCCAGACAGGGGGAAAGTTCCAATCATTGGAGCTGCACAGATTTTGGAAAAACTGGTTTTCTTGGGATCAGGATCTCAACAAACTTTAGTCAGGAGAGGATTCAGCATTTTCTTGAAAAAGATTGTAAACTCAGGAGATCAGACCTAACAGCTACTTCTGGTACACTCGGATCTTCTTAAAACTACCGGACGAAGTTTCTAGAGGCGCTTCATTCTCGTAGCACACGTAATAAATTTTCACAACACATCTTTCCGTGAGTTAATTCGTAAATTTCGCGATAAAAGCTCGAAAAACCATCATTTAAATTAAAACTACAAATGTTAAAAAAAAAACGCGAGGAACCTAACGTTCCATTGAAAAGTTCGCGTAGAACATAAGTTCCATTCGAAAATAAACAACGCGCTTCTCGCGCTAACACCGACGAAGGATTTCAACAAAAAACTGAAACTGAAAAGTTCTACGCGCGTATTTATATGTGCGGCAAAAACACGGAGTTTAGATAAACGGCAGCAATTAAAATTCGCTTACCGAAATTAGAATTGCCAAAATAATACTCATAATTCCGAGAGCAGACGATCCGTAAAAATGCGAACCAATTAAAATAAATGACGAATTCCAAAGAGGCGCGAAAACGCTTAGGTGGCGTTATTAATCGCAGTAAAAAGCCCGCAAAACAGAATTCCGAAAATGGCCGCAACTGAAATTTTTGAATTGCAGTGAGACATGGAAATAACTTGAAACTGTAGAACAAACGGAATTTCTAACCAAAATGGGAAAATGAGACATCAAATTAAAGGGAATTTTAAGGGGAATCAAATAAATAAATAATTTTTAAAATTTACAAATCAAAAGTAATATTAATTTAAGGAATGGAACATTTTTAACTAAGAATATTATAAAGAAAATTAATTTAGAAGATTAAAAATATTCTAATTAAAGAATAAATGAAAAAGCCAATAAATATTATTTAAATATTACCAAATTAAGAATATTGAGCCAGGGAAAAAGCAATAAAAGTAAATTTTCAAACCTCCAAATTACCTAAATTCTAAAGCAACCCAACACGACACATCACGGTTTTAAATACAAATTACCAATAAATGACAAATCTCACAGATCCAATAGTCATTTCATTTTAAAATCATCCTACAGACGTAAAAATAATAGCCAAAGTGCTTTCGGACATTTTATATGTCCATCCTCAGTGTCAGTACAATTAGAAATGATGCCAACATGCTTAAATACACTTCAGCACTTTCTAGAAAAATTTGCATATCATGAAAATGTAAGTTATACAAAAAGGTGGGTTATGAGTCAGATTATAATTTATACAAAGCTCAAGAGCAAATACTCCAAAAAGGTTTAAAAATATGTGATTTTTAAAAACACACTATAATTATAAATCAATGTAGCTATGCAATGGCTTAACATGCAGGGAATCGAGAATGAGTTGCCAAGCATAACTTAGGACCTGAACAGGGTTAAAATTACAAATAGAAGAACGGTATAAATAAATAAAAAGGGATTCATAAAGCAAGATCGTACCCCTCCTTTCTCCGGATAATATCTTTAAATTTTATATTGGTAATACTAAATGTACTGTTGGTATCTGTTTGTCCAAACATCCAAGAGACATCTACGTTTACCAACACGTGCATTCTGGCAAATTCTTTTCACCCTATTTCTTCTAAAAAGGCTTCCTTTATTGCATATTTCAATTGCACTTTTAATGTTAGTTCAACTATTATTTTTTTAGATAATAAAATAGATTTACTACTCGATTACTTACGAAAGTTTTTAACTTATGCGGTGGGGTTTGGATCCATGCCAGGGCAATAGTTGAGTCGGACCAAAGAAAAACATTTTTCACTTCCAACTTTAGTGAGGATATGGTTTTTAAGGTTAGTTTGGACAGTAGGAGACAGGAACAAAGTTCTAGTCTTGGGATTGTCACCGTCTTTGAGGGTGCCACTCGAGACTTGCTGCACAAATTGCGGCAACGAATTTGGCCGTATTTAGTAATTGTCTGTATGTACAGAACTGCACCGTAACATAACTTTGAAGAATCCGCAAACCCGTGAATAAACGTTTCTTCAACATCTTCGGTCAAGCAGTATCTTGGAAGAGACAACACAAATTTTGACCATTCCCTTGCCATATCTTTCGGCAATTGATCATTCCAACCAATTTTTTGAAGCCACAAGGCTTGCATAAAGGTTTTAGCTTTTGCTATGACCGGTCCAATCAAACCAAGAGGATCGAAAATTCTGGCTATTTCCGACAAGACTTCACGCCTCGTGTAAGTAGATTTTGGTCTGATTCTCACCTTGTAGGAGAAACAGTCATCTTCTGGATGCCACTGAATTCCCAACACCTTGACCACATTTGTCTCTGAAGTTGAATGGAAAAAATACTCCTTATCTCCCGAAGGAATATCTACCAACAATTCTGGATGATTTGCAGACCACTTATGCAACTGCATTTCGCCACTTTGTAATAATTGTATTAACTGTGTTTGTAATGCCTTGGTAGCATCCATGTCGGAATTTCCGGATAAGACATCGTCCATATATACATCGGTAAGAAGAACAGGAGCAGCAAGCGGAAAATTCCCTTCTTCATCGACTGCCAATTGCTGAAGAGTTCGCGTTGCCAAAAAGGGTGCGCACGTTGTGCCGTAGGTAACAGTGCATAGATCATAAATTTTCACGGGACTATTCTTCTGATCCTTCCACAGAATTCTCTGTAAATGTCTTTGCGACGGATGTATCAGTATTTGTCGGTACATCTTAGAAATGTCAGCTATAAAGGCGTATCTATGCTTTCGGAATCTGAGAATGATGGAGAAAAGATCTTCTTGTACTACTCCACCATTCAACAAAATTTCGTTCAGAGATACTCCAGATGTGGTTTTGGCTGAAGCATCAAACACCACACGGAGCTTAGTCGAGGAATTTTCTGGCTTTAAAACGCCATGATGCGGAAGATAATAGGAAATTGCTTTATTTGTATCAATAGAAACTTCCTCCATGTGACGTAATTCCTCATATTCCTTCATAAACTTCAAATATAGATATTTCATATTGGGTTCACGCTCTAAGTGCCTCCAGATTGAGTCAAGTCTCTTATTTGCTGATTCCTGTGAATTACCCAAAAGTTTAATATTTTCTTCCTTTAATGGCATTTGTACTGTGTAACGTCCATCCTTTTCTCTTTGGTGCGTTCTAATAAAGTGGCCTTCACAAAAAGCTTCTTCCTCACTGGGTTGTTTCTTTAAATCGGGGCAATTTTCTATTTCCCAAAATCTCCTAACACTTTCATCTAAGCAGTCCATTTCCTTACTCCAATAACAATGCTCCCTTGATTGACCGTTTGGAACTGCCCCCGCGATAATGTAATCTAATACTGTCTCTTGTAACAACAATCTGCCATCTTTTGTTTTAATTTTTCCCGATCTTAAAATTTCCAAGAAAGTTTGATTTCCAATGAGTAATTGAACCTTGCTTAGTTTAAAGAATTCCGGATCTGCTAATTCTATAAAATCTGGTAATGTAATTCCCGAGATATCTAAGTGTGTTGATGGTGTAATATCTGTTATTTTGGGCACGACTAGAAACTCCAAACTATCTGTATATTTCCCTTTAGAATCCGAAATTATTCCTTGAACCCTTGATTTAATCAATTGTCGAGAATTATTTATTCCATTTATAGCCACACATACTTTTTCTTGTTTCAGCATTAAAGCATGAGCACAACTTGATGTCATCAAATTTATGGTACTTCCAGAATCGAGAATACATTTAACCTTCATTTTATTTCCTTTTCTATCAGAAATATAAACATTCGCTGTGCTCAATAAGACAGATTTATTTTGTGTGGACCTGGTAGTTAAAACTTCTTCTGATTGCAACTGCGATTGCGTAATTTGTTCCCCCATTTCTGGTGCCTCTAAGTGTTTGTTTACACATTCCTGGCGTTCGTGATGTAGAAGTGAGCTGTGACGTTTACCACATGATGAACAAGAGTATTTTGATTTACATTCCGATGCTCTATGAGAGTAATTAAGACAGTTTATACATAATCCTTTGCTTTTGATAAATTCATATCTTTTGGGAACAGTCATATTTTGAAATGAGGTGCATTTAAATAGAGAATGATTTTCTTTACATAAAAAACAAGATTTTACGTTTGTATTTGATTTGAGCATCAGATTTCTAGATCGAGTAAAATTCTTAAATGAAATCATTTTCGAAGGAGCACTCAGAACATTTCGGGTTAAACTTTCTAGGATTTGACTTCTTTTCTCCAAAAATATTATGAAGTCATCGAATTTTGGAACTTCGTTCAAAGCGGTAGTTAGTTCAAATTCTTTCCTTGACTCTCTATCCAATTTAGGTAATATTATATTTATTAACATGGAATCAGATAAGTCATTTCTTTCGAAATTTAAGCTCTTTAGGACTCGTAAATTCTTCTTCAAATTATCAATTAAGTTACGGAGATCTTTGGCAGTTTCATGAATTATTTTCGGATAGTTTATTATTGCTTGAATGTGGGTGTCAATTATTACCCGTTTGTTTTCGCACCTTTCCGTCAATGCTGCAAAAAGGGATTCGAAAGTATCATCGGCAGTTTGTAGTTGCTTTGCATCGCCTATTAAAGTTGCCCATAAATAAAACAATTTTTGATTGTCATTTAACTGTAGGTTATTTCCTATTACATTATAGAATTGTGCTTTAAAAGTATTCCACTCTTCGTACCTTCCAGAAAATTGCGGCAAAGGAATTTCTGGTAGTTTAATACCAACTGAAGAAGTTCTCTTGCTTTCGGTTTCGTTAGTTCCTGACTCGTCTAATACAGTGACTATACTATTTTTCTGAGATACTTCCGTTTCATAGATAAAAGTTTTTAAGCTTACCTGTAGATCTTCAGAGTGAGCATCCAGATTCTCTAGCTCAGCTTCAATATTTTCCAAATTTGTTTCTGCAGGTAAGTCATAGAACTGCTTTCGTAATAAATCCAAGTTTGTTTTGCATTCTTGTAATGCTTCATATCGCACATTCAAGTCAATTAATCCAGATTTACTTGTCGGATAATTGTTCACAAATGTTTCAATTCGTGTTACTTTTCCCTTTAAGGAGGATTTTTGTCGGTTTAGACCAGCCGGTATTTGAGACATCGCTTAAATAGTGTAATTACCAATTCGTTCTTTCGTTCTCCGGCTTCTTAAGGACCAGATGTTCGACGATAGCTCAGTAATGGACTGTATGCATTAACTTTTTTAATATGATTTATTACAGTATATACAGACTATATACACTATTTACAACTTATTTACAATTGATGCAAGTAATTCAAGATATCTGAGGTCTCATCATATTATCCAGGCTTCAGTGCTAGATGGTATGACCTCTCTTATCAATATCAAAATCATAACTGATTAGTTCTTGGCGCGGTAGGCGCAAAACACACCCGCCAAGAGCGAGATCGACTCCAAGACCGATTTGCGCGCGGACAGCTACATTGATTTACAATTATTGTGTGTTTTTGAAGATCATATATTTTTTTTAAACCGTTTTGGAGTATTTGCTCTTTTCTAATTGTACTGCCATTTCTAATTTGCTATCATTTCTAATTGTACTGCCACAGGATGGACATGTAAAATGTCCGAAAGCACTTTGGCTATTATTTTGCGTCTGTAGGATGATTTGAAAATAAAATGACTATTGGATCTGTGAGATTTGCCATTTGTTGGTAATTTGTAATTGTTCTAAAGTCTAAAATTTTTTTTGAACAGATCCAAATCTAAAAAAGTCAGAATTTTTAAATTTTAGCAAGCATTTTTACTTTCTTATACTACTAGCGGCCATTAAATATAAAGCAACTGGTTTTTGTAGCAATTAGTTTTTTAGCAAGCTCTGTGCCCTCTGTGTGGGTGCAAAAGCCCCCGCCACCTTTTACAGCACCCTTTTGTTGCCCCCGGCCCTTTGTGCAAGGACAAATATCACAAAGCAAGCAAAATTGGATCTAAATTTAGTGTGAGCAGGTTGAATGGGCTTATTACAGAGTTGAAAATATAATATGAAAATTGCATCAAAATCGGAGCACATATCACCTAACAAACAACTTTAAAAAATGATTTAAAAATAACTTTTTAAGTTAATATCATAGAAACGTGATTTTTTGAGAAAAAGCTTATAATAATGTTAAAATTTTATATTTCAAAAACCAAATCTAAATCTGTTATATTTGCAAAATTAGATTTTTACCTTTTAATCGCTTCTACAGCAGGTGAGCGAAAACTGCCTCTATCTTGTTTACCACTCACCCCTACTCCTAAAACTGTGTTACGTGACTTGACCATCCACATCCATCCCTCCCTTGAAGAGCGTGCTGAAATGTAGAAGGAAAGTAAAGTAACAAGACTTGACACTTCACAATGACAAATGTTGATGAACGTACCTGAAAAATGTATATTTTAATATATGAGGAAAAAGTATAAAACATGAAGTTTTCATCGGAACACCATGATTTTTTCAGGGAATGCTTGTAATAACATTAGAATCTTATATTTAAAATTTCTACCTGTAAAACTGAATATTTTATAAATTTGTATTTTTAACCCTAGTTTGACCAGTAAAAGCTGTCTGACCTTCAGAACTCTGCAAGCAACGAGAATTGATAAACAAAATGGGAAATCATTCTTTGTTATGAAAAGGTTCTTTCATGTTTTTCGAGGGGTTTAAAATTCTGTATAAAAGAAAACTATTAAAAATCCGGTTTCTAGAGGCATTTAAAATTTATCTATATATCGTTAAAAATAAAAACCCTGAGGTTCTAATTTTATTTTTGAATGAGAAGATAGATTTTCCATACACCTTTCTTTCTACCTCCCCAAAATGAAGCTTTTTACAGATATTTGAAATTATTTTAAATGTTTCAAAAATTTTGGGCTCCTCCTTGGTTTGATACATATATTTAAAAAAAGTTTGTATCTAGACTGGTTGGGGGCTTTGCAATTTCATTACATATCCGATTGCGTGTTAATAGTATAGATATAGAGAATGTATTACTTTTCTGAAACTTTTTAATTCTAGATTTAGATGGATAAGCATTATTTTATGATTTGAACTATTTTGAACACTTTTGAAAGTCTGTCTGTCTGTGCAATTTTCCACAAATCTATGTGGAAAAATCAGGTATTTTTTATGCTCTTTAAATGGCAATCTTATCAGCATCAAAAAGGGTTGTAGTCCTGTATTTGGATATCACTGTGTACATTGTATACCTTGATTTGTCTGGACTTGAATACATATTAAATTATTGTGTGAATTGCTTATTAAAATGAATTTATTTTTATATTTAGCAATTTGAGTTGACATGGCATCGAGATATTAGGCCTAAAAAGAGAACAGTCTGTTTCGATGTCTCTTCTTCAGAGAACCATGCCCCAGTTGTGCTTTGGAGTTGCCATGGCATGCAGGGAAATCAAGAGTGGAAATATAATTATGTAATTGTTTTTTTTAATATTCTATGGCATATCGGGGTTCTTGTCTCTTTAAAATTTGTTATTTTAATTTAGTGATTTTTTTACTTTTTTAATATATACAGTGTACCAACAGGTTAGTCATTGATTTGTATTTTAAATGTATTAAAATATTATTATGTATATATATTATGTATTTTTAATATTATTAAAATTATTTAAAAAAATATTAAATTATTAAAAATGTATTAAATTATTATTTAAAACTGTTTTAAATTGCTTATATAACAACTCAAAGTAAAAAAAGGTAGTGAAACTAAGGAATCATGTAGTATATCATGAAATGTAAGACATTTAAGAATGTATATTTTATTAATGAAAAGAACAAAATATTTTACACTCATAATGAGGGAGGTGGTTAAACAAGAAACATACATTATTTTATTAAATATTTTATTAACGTTCTTCAAGTATGTCATAACAGTTAAATTTACAATGCAGCATTTTGTTTTTGCATGCAATAGTTTATTTGCTTTATTATGAAAATAAAGTTTGACGATTTATTATTATCTAATCCATTTTGTAATTTGTTGTGAATTGCACTGATTGTTTCAAACAATTTTCCCTACAGAGGTAGTCAGTACTGGTTAAAACATTCACAAATTGAATATCACTATCTGTAACTAATCTAAAACATTACAAAGGTATTCCATTATTCAAAATCCGGCATATATGTTTAGAATAAAAAAAAAGAATTTTTTGGTATTCTTTTATTCATTAAAATTTATTTTTATTCATTACATTTTTTTCTACTGCTTTTACTGATTATCTCTATTTGCTATTTCTTAATACAAATTCTAGGAAGGTTTGCAGTTGTTCCATCCTATAAGTGGCCATTGTTTAGACTGTGATGTTGAAAGAAAAGAGATCTTTATGAGTCCTTGTGATACCAGTGTGAAAACTCAGAAATGGAAATTCGAAGTTGTCAACAAAACAGCTATTGATAATTGGTGATGACAGTTAAATTATTTTTCTACTGTTTTAACTTATTATGTACACTTTTTATTCTCTACACACTACAACTGTCCAACTTTACAAAAAAAAAAAAAAAAAAAAAAAAATGCTTGTACTATTTATTCTATAAAATCCTGAAATACTTGATATATATCTGCTATCAGAATTTTTATCGTACATAGTAAATCTTAAACAGTTTGATTATTAAATGAATTCCATAAAATATGGAGCTAAAGTATTTTTATGGTCTCCTATAGATGTTTTGGAAGATTTCTAAGTCATTTCTTGCTTTTGTATAATCAGAAGTTTCTTTGTGGAAGTTTTACTTTTGATTGCTTGTTTTACATAGTTTTTGTCAAAGGGTACTTATGTGTTATATTTCCACGGCACTTGCTTTATGCCAACTAATGAACCAAATGTTGTTTATATGTGGAGTCTCAATGTCACACATATTTTACAAAACTACTGCAGTAATTTCCTGCAGAAAGGCCACAGTCAATGCTATAGGGATGATAAATCCCTAAACAGTGACAAGGATAGGTAGGAAATAAATGTAAATAGATCACAAAAAAAAAGAATAAAAAAAAATTGCCATGAAATTCAAAATTTTTGTTTATCATTTTTTTTAAATTTATGATGCTTTAGCTGTTCAAGAACACCACATATCATTTTATTAAACATTTAAAAAATTAAATCTTTTCCACCTAACACTTCTTCCGATCATGAAATAAAGTAAGTATTTAAAATTGTAACATCAGGACATTAAAATAGTGTCTGAAAGTTGTCTTTGTGCTTTTAATAGTCAAAGTAATGCTGAGAAATAAATAGGATTTAGCATAGAGAATACCACATCTGCTAAACTTTTAATCTATTAAATGTGACAGCAATTTTACCCCAAATTACATTAATATGTCATTTGATGCTTGGTTATAAACTAATTCATGTTTGCAAGGAACAACCAGTTCTTAAAGTTTACTAACATACATGTTATAATACATTCCTGATAGATATTAATTACAGAATTATAAACTATGTTGTTGATAACAGTAACACGCTTTGAATTTTGTTACTAAAAGTGTGAGGTGAGTAGCTATGCATGGTACTAATAATTTGTTGTTAAGCATGAGTAAAGGGAATATAGCATGTAAGTACAGTTAAATGTTGAACATATTTGCTTGATATGTACACATTCCATTTTATCAAGTTTCATTGTCCATTTACAATGCCTAAAAGTATTCTTGGTCCTGTGCCAATTTTTACCTAATCATAGAAATTTGGCAAGTGTGTAGTAAAAATTTCCATGGCAAAAAAAAAAAAATTGGCTTCAGTCCATTGGAGCCGAAATAATTTTGTGTGAATAACGTCTTGTAAAACAAAACGCCAATAAAGCTCAATAACTTTAATCATTATTTTTAACCTTATTATTTTTTTAACATATAATATGGACCTATGATAACTAAAGTAAGTTACATAATTGAAAAATCTTTATAAGTTACAAGTGAATGTCGTCTATAACGTTTGGCTGGACATAGTAGATTCTGAGATATTAAAACCACTATAAATCAAAAACTAAGAAGTTTTCCTAAAATCCAATTATATATCCTTGTAAGGTTTTCAAAGGACTACAAATTACTTGCCCTGTGTTTATAGCAATTTTAATTTTAGAGGTTACAAACTTTAAAAATGCAAATTTTGCAATCTTCTTCAACTTCAAGACGATTGCTTAAAACTATAAGAGCTTTGTAAAAACAAATTATGGATGTAGAAACTAAATTTCTACAGAACATTTTTGTCCTTTACTATTTCTATCTATTTGTAATACGAGGCATGTTTTTTAAGTAAGTACCGTTTTGGAATTAAAAAAAGACGTGCAAAGATATCGCAATAATTTTATTTCTACATGAAAGCCTGTACCTTAATCTACTTTTCTACATAATTTCCGTGAATATTGAGGCACTTGTCATAACGTGGCACCAGTTTTTGAATACCCTCCTCATAAAATTCTGCCACCTGACTTGTTAACCACTGTATCACAACTGTTTTGACTTCGTTATCGTCTTGAAGACGCTGACCACCCAGATGTTTCTTCAAGTGCAGGAACAAATGGTAGTCGCTGGGCGCCAGATCAGGGCTGTATGGAGGATGATCTAGAGTTTCCCATTTAAAAGATTTGATGAGATCTTTGGTCCGATTAGCCACATGTGGACGGGCATTGTCATGCAGCAAAACGATACCCTTACTCAACTTGCCACGTCTTTTGTTCTGGATTGCACGACGCAGATTGTTCAATGTCTCACAATAAGACGCTGCATTGATTGTCTCATTACGAGGCAGAAACTCCACTAGCAATACTCCTTTTTTGTCCCAAAAAACTGTGCACATGATTTTCCGGGCAGAAATTGTTTGCTTAAACTTCACTCTTTTGGGTGATGATGAATGTCGCCATTCCATGGATTGTTGTTTTGATTCTGGTGTGACGTAGGCCACCCATGTTTCGTCACCAGTAACAATTTGGTCTAAAAAATCTTCACCTTCATTGTGGTACCGCTCAAGGAAAGTCAATGCACTGCCTAAACGTTGGGTTTTGTGCAAATCCGTCAACATTTTTGGAACCCAACGTGAACACAATTTCCGGTAATTCAAGTTCTCGGTCACAATGCGATACAAAACACTACGAGAATATTGAGGAAACCAGTCGCACATTGATGAAATTGTAAAGCGTCTGTTTTCTCTCACCTTTTCTTCCACTTTCTGCACCAAATCTTCATTAAAGACCGAAGGACGCCCACTCCGTTCTTCATCATGCACATTTGTGCGGCCATCTTTAAATGCTCTCACCCATTTCCTTACCATTCCATCACTCATAATGTTTTGTCCGTAAACTTCACAGATCTCACGATGAATATCGATCGGTTTTACGCCTTTAGCACTAAGAAATCGTATAACAGCCCGTACTTCACAATCGGCGGGACTCACGATTGTCGGAGGCATCTTAAACACTCAGTAAACAACGTATACAATGAAGAATCCGACTGTAATGGCGTCAGTGCGTAGACAAGAGATGTAGGTAACCAGCGCGCATGCGCGGAACGCCGACCGTAGCGCTGCGGCGGCGGAATCGCAAAACGGTACTTACATAAAAAACATGCCTCGTATAATGTAGATAATATTTTGAGTGAAAGTGAGCAAAATGAAGCATAAACTGGCTCAGACAAAAACTTTTTATTATTTTTGAAAAGAAAAAAGGGGGTCAAAAAATTAAAATATTATTCTTTTTATATATTCATAAAAGGTACCCAATTAATGACAAAACAAGTATGAACTATTTATATTTTTATCTATTAGATTCAGATATATAAGTGTAAAAGGTGTTCACATTTTTTGCAACACTCCGATTTCAGCCAGATACAGGGTTAGAAATTAGGAGCAGAAAGTCAGGCATCAATGGCACCTAAGCAGTTTACTTTTTTTATTAGCGGCTCTACCTTTGATCTGTTGCATGGGCGCATGCAACGATTGCCATGAGTTAGTTAGATTGCTAGAAGGAAGATAAATGGATCAGCCAGAGTTTGATTTATACATGTGAAAAAAAAGCAGAAAAGCTAGGCACTAAAAAGGACTACTGAGTCTAAAATGTCTGTTTTCAAAATGAAATTTAGAAGTGTGAAATACGACTAATGTCTGCTAATTTCAAACCCTGGCCATATACCCATAGACGTTATTCATATAACAATTTTTCTTCTATTAGTGCTTGATTATATTTTAATTGGCCACTTTAAACATTTGCTGGAAGTTATATTGAATACTTGTGCACTTACTTAAGCTCCTTTTGAGTTTTTTTCCCAAAGATGTTTGGTGAGATGCATTATCACTATAAATACAATGTAAATAAATTGGATGCTCAAGTATTAAAATGACTATCTTCTATAAAGAGTATTTTCAAAATGTGCAATACTTTTATCTTTATGTTAACTTAATGTGTAAAACTAAATGTAAATATTATTGAAAGATTGGCTTTACTTGCTGGTACTTAGATATGTGTAGATAGGAAAATATTAGAAGATTTATATTCTTTGAATACCTTCATTACATTGGCTGCAATGAACACTAATGCCTATGTAACAATGCCTGCACTAATGCCTAAGTCAGATATACTATTCAGCAAGCAATATAATTCTAAATATCCAAGCAGATGTTTTAAATGTTAAATTTAAGTTCTGCTCTCAGCAGGTGCAAGCCATGGCATCAAATTTGAAGGTAGAAAATGTGTGATTTTCTTATAGGATAAAATAGAGTTGGGATATCAATATTCATGTTTTTATAACATTAATGTATCAAAAGAAAACTGTGATTAACATCAATGTTTTAGTCACTGTAATACTTCTATGAGAGTGTGTGATTACTAATATCAACCTGTAAAGTGTACTTATTTCAAATACTTTCCAATCTCTGGGGCTTCTCTTCCATCCTCTTAAGTATGTCTTTCAAAGAAATGTAGCATGGTACAAGAAGTACTTTATGAAATATTTTCTTCATGAATGTTTAGTTCTTATATAATTGTAAAAATTGCTTTTCAAATTAAGGCTTTCAAAGGTAAATTCAGTGAAATTTGAATAAAACATAATTTGTTTAACAGAAGCTTTATATTATACGGTCCTAAAATCTAGCAGAAGGGTTACCACATTAGCAGCTCTGCATATGTCGGCATCTGCTTAACGCTGAAACATAAGTAACTTTTTGACTGAAAAACACTGAATTATCATTTAGGATAGAAACACCTATATAAATTATAAAACATATAGAAATATTTTATGAAAAATGGCAAATTAAGCTCAGTGTCAAATTATCTTCAATTAACAACCGATACAACCATTTTTGTTCAAAATAGTACAAAAAACCTTGATGGATTTTTATTAGCTGTTTGATGAAAAAATCATACAAAAATGTTATTCATTTAGAGGTTTATGATATAGTTTGACATTTATTTAAATATAAGAAGGAAACTTTTCTTACTTTGATAAATTTTCAATATATAAAAATTTCAATATTAAAGAAACATTTACTAGATTAAAATAGCATTAAAAATTTTATAATTTACATTTTTTCTCAAGGTTCATAAACTAATTCAAGATAACAGTTTTATTGTAAACTAAAAAATGTGCCCAGTATTGCCCAGGATTTAAGATGATTAGTCTTGGTATAGCTGTTTGTGCAAATAAGTTTTGTATTGTATTATTGTCATAGGCAAACATATTGTTTATTGTTGAAACATTCTTTGGTTTTCAGGAATTCATTGTGAGTTCTGATGTAATTTGTATCAGAGATTTGCATCTCCCAGGTAACTCTAGAACGTTTTAAAAAGTGTACCCAGCATTGTCAGGGATTTCTAATGCTAACCTTTGATTGCAATCACACCAAAACTCATAGCGAATTCTGAAAGACCGAAGAATGCTTTAACAATATGCTTGCTTATAACTAAAAAAATGAAGAAAAATAATATATTGCTTATAACTTAAAAAGGAATGCTTTAACAATATGCTTGCTTATAAAAATCCGCACTGTATTGATGGTGTTAAAATGGGATCTCTGCGAGAAAATCCTGGGTGCCTCCTATCTCAGGAGATGTTTTTAACATATGGATTTTTTTTTTTTAAATTTAGAAAAATATGTCTATTATTAGTATGAATTCCATTCAAAGTTTGTTTGAAATATAATTGCTGTTAAGATGGAAATTCTGTGATAACATTTTCAGTTGCTAAAAAACAATTTGTGTGAAAATCGTAAAAAAGCATGAAATAACTCAATAATTCGCATTAAAAGAAAATCTCGCCAAGGTGCATCTTCCTGGGTCTTGAACGTGAAGTACCTGTGTACCAAATTTCATAGTCGTACGTCACTTACATTTTCTGCTACAGATGAACAGACATCTTCTTTTATTATTAACATTGATACCGACGGCTAATGTTACAAATTAATATATTAAAATTACTCAATTTAGACATTTTAATAATTTAATATACAGTGATCAACATCCTCAATCAAAACATTCTTCAGATATTTTTAGCAACCAAAAACTTGACCTAATTTAATAAGAATACTTTTCAGATATTTTTTGTTTAACTATTCATATAATAAGATTATATATTATTAAATATGCAACAAACAGGCACTGTATAGATAACACCAATGTTATAAATTTATGTATTAATATACATCTAACAAAAGTTTTCTTTCAATGCCCCAACCCTAATCTTGAGGATTTAATTGGTAATGCACTTGTTTCATAATGTAGTGGTCACAGTCTTTTCTGTTCATAATTCCTTGCTGAGAACCTTTATACTTCAGCCAAATCTTCAGAATTGCCAGCTGAGTGGTCTAACTGACTTTGATACTTGCCATAGAGGAGTATATGTATGGTTACAAGCAAGATCTGGTTTCTTATTTTAACATCTGTACTCAGTTGAGATTTTCCAATAAATTATTTTTATGTTACGTCATGTCTAGAGTTTGCCAAAATGCATAATTATGTGTTTGTTATGTACCGAAATACATGTGTATGTTTTAAAATTTTACTAGTATGTAAAATTGTGCATATTATTTTTAGCAATAAAATGTACCTTTTTTTAAAAAAGTTTTTCACATCCCTATGTTTTTATTGCTGTACTATTGCCCTACTATATGCTTTTCCATTGTTGTTTCACTATATTGTCATGCAATTGTTTTCCTTAGCACACTTAAGTTATAAATTTTTGTTACTAAAATGTTTATGTAATCTTATTGTCTATGAATAACATTAATTTTTACTATTTTTCAGAGAGTATAAATATATATTATTGATAAATATAGTGTTAAAAATTAACTATCTATAAATAAAATTTATCTGCATTTATGAATAAAAACCTAGGAAAATATTATAAAGCAAAAACATAAGGATACCAATCAGTTTCAGATGTAAAATGAGCATTCATTGGAATAAGTGAAACAGAGCAGTTGCTCCATAAAAGCAGAAAAAAGTATGTAGATGCATACTTTTATTAATATTATTTTTGAAAAAATGCATTGTCATTTAAAAATATATATAAAAATTTTTATACTATTCATTAATTTTTTTTTTTTTTAATACTATTTTGAAATATGACTCCTCAAATTTTAAGGATAGGAGTAAAAATAGGTCTTTAAAATTTATTTGTAGCAATTTCTGATCATGCTTAATGTTGGTACTATACTAATGGATAGTATACCTACAAAAGCAAATTGTGTGATCATGTACTCTGTTATATCTATTAGGTGACCCTATAATATGTCTGGCAATTGTGATGTAGATGAAAATAACCTATAGGATGAATTCATCAACATGTGGAGTTAAGGTTCGAAAAGTGTGATATTTGCTTGATTATAATATTAAATATGTATAGTTTCGGAATTGTACCATTATCTATCAGAAAGATTAATAATGTAAATACTTTACAAATTTATTCTGTACTTAAAATTCCAACACATTTAGTTTCAGTGATTACAGTTGACTTTATTTAATTTAGTTAGTAAACTGCATTTTAATTTATGTGTTCTGTTTAATATTTGATTTGTATTAAAATCTTAATTTGGGTTTTTTTGGGTTTAATTTGGGGTTTGTAGATTTTGGAAGAAGGTTGTAATTTTTTATTTTAATCTTGGATACTTTGTGCTTGGTTTTATTAATTTATTGCACGTTTGGGATATGGTCTTACTTTGTATTCTCTGTGAAGATCTTTGCGAATAAATGATGATTTTAGTTGCACAAAAGTTTTTAATACAGTGAAACTTTCAGTTTCACTGTAATATTGGAAGAAGAAAAACTTTAATGTCAAAAAAATAGTTATTAATGATTTTTATAGTTGTGAAAATCTAAATAATTTTGTTACATATTATAAATGTCATGTGTTCATGGGAAATATTATAAAATGTTTGGGTAATTACATAATACAGTAGGTCCTAATTGTATAACCTGCCACCTTAAGACAAGCAAAATATGCAATGAAGAACTTCAATGATTATAGTACTGTGCAAATTAAATAAAGTAAATATAGGTAATGTAAATTACAGTAAAATATATTGTTCTTGATATGCAAATTTGTCTGCTTAATTTAATTAACATTCCAGTTAAAATGATCTCATTTTGAGACAATTGTTCATTTTAATAGATTAAAAAAATATTCTTCATATACAAGTTGTTATACAGTTATACCCTGCTGTAACATACTAGCAGGGGTCAGAAACCCTGTACCTTAATCCAAGAGGCATTAAGTGTAGGGAAATAACATTAAAAAATCTTAGATGGTTCCATGTTTAATTTTTATTAATTAAGCATGCTTATGCATACCATAACAAGAATTTCTACCAATATTGATAACATGTTGTAACAAAAAGTATGTTATGCAGCTGCATGTAAAGTGTGCCATTATTATTACTGCACAGTGCTAACTTGCTAAAGTATTGCCCCCTTATATGAAGTATGTTTTGTAAACATAGTTCTACGTACTCGCCCTTCTGATGAATCTTGTTAAGATTGCCTTATATTGTAAATGTACATTATATATTTATAAAGGTAAATTTATCATGAAATATAGCTATTTGAAACTATTATATGATTAAGGATGTGAAAGTTATTTTTGATAACCTGATTGCAAAAGATTTTAAGGCATACTTAATATGTTTAATCCAGATTTTGCAATTTTGCTCCATACAGCTGGCCTAAGACTGTCAGCATACCCCAGTGGGTGGGCTGAAGTGAGCAGCTAAAATTTAATTATCTGGTACACTACAAAACTTTGTAATTCATGACATATTAATTTTGAACAGACTTTTAGAAGAAGTTTGTGGGAAATATTCATTAAAAATGAATAAAAAGTGCAGATTTACAATATTATTTAAGAGAAATTTACATAAAAATTTTTAGTTTAGAGGAGGGGTCTGGGATGCTCCAAGCCTCTTAAATATATGCCCATAATAACCAGTATGCTTTTAAATGTTACACAATTCATCTGCACTTCATGTTCTGAAATAGCATCACATTCACACATATTTATTGTGCATTTATAAAGTATCTTCAGTATTTGACTTAACACTCTACATTCTTTAAAAAAAAAATCATTATTAATTTTAAGCATTTCTCGCAATTAAACAACCAATATTAAAATCTTGAAATATGAATTTCAACAAAATGTATGCAAGCACTAGTTGCAGTTCATCTGTGATTGAAGGTTACAAATCTGTATTGGCTAAATAGTATCGACCACCAGAGAGGTTAAGTCATTGACCTCTCTTTTCCTTTCTGAGATCCTGGAAATATTTATAGAAGGACCAACACGTCATTGAGCTTGTGTAGTTTAGAATTTCCTAATAGATGCAAATGCAGCCTGCACACTCCCTCTTGTGGACGGTCATTAATTGGCAGAAGGCAAAAATAGAAAATTGGCATGCTGTAAGCAAGATCTACAATTCCATTTGAAATTCTATTGAAATTTTTACATTTTACTTTTTTATGCCAGTTACCACAGATGCATCAGTTGATTTTGAGATTAAAAGAAAATTAATGTTATATAAATAAAATATTTTAAATATTTACTTAAGTAATATATAAATTATGGGGATATCTTATGATGAAAAAATCACTTCTGTAACTTTTTTGAGATTCCCTCTCAAGTATGTTCACTCTGTAGAACTATTGTCATTTCAATAGATTAGCAGTTAAAATTTTCTCCAGAAAATATATGTATTGTTTTCAGTATGAATTTCATTGTGATTTTACAATTAAATTAACTTTTTGCACATTGAAATCAAAGATGCCAACTATTACAAACAAATGTTTCATAATTATGGATTTGAATGAGGATTACATAATTGTAGAAGACTTGCAAATTACAGAAAATTATTATTTCATCTGCAATTTTTGGTTTATTAGTATCCATTGGCTATATCCCATGAATCTTTGTTTTTAACAAAATCCTACATAAAATGATCTTGTACTGAATTTTGATAGAAATACATACCATACATCCATATTTTCCATAAACAGTATTTAGTTTTAGATGCTGCCATAATGTCCGATCCGTAATTAACAAAATATCTAAATTTTGAACATTAATGTAAATGAATTTCATAAATGCAAATTTTTATTTTAAAATGACTAAAAGTATACTTTTCAAAATTTTCTATTTTTAAACTTTTTATTAAAAAAATCCCTGTAAACAAATAAATTTATTCACGTTTCACTAACACAGAACACTTTGAACAACTACCGAGTAAGTGATTAAATAATATATGTGTTGATGCCTGAGGTTTTTGCTGCCAGGGTTGCACTTGTGTAGGCCACATGAATGGTGCCTATTGATTAACTGGTCCTTGGGGAAGTTCATCAGGGCCCTATTGTGTGGCATAATGTCGGTGTAAATAAAATGTGTCATTGTCATTTATTATTTGCTTTTCTTTTGCAGAATTTGTAAGAGAAAATTTAAAAGATGTGATATTTTCTAAAAAATACCATAAAAACTCATAAAAAATATCAATATAAAGAAGTTCAAAGTGAGAAAAGTGCAGATCAACAACCATGAACATCTCAAATTTAAGGTTTAATAATTTTTGTTGTCTCTCCTTCAAGTCATGCAAACTAAATGCATAAATAAATTTTAAGAGAAATTTATGAATATTTATTATTTTATCTCTGTTTCATTTTATCCTGCATTTGACCCATTACTAGCAAAAAATAAATAAATAAATAAAATAAATAATCTTTATGTTTATATTTGGCTTCCAAAAATTATAGTAAGCTTAGAAAACAAGCATTGACAATCAGAAAAATGAATGACTTAAAATTAATAAATGTATTAAAAATGCAAAAAAATCATATATTATGACAAACCACTGAAGTTAAATTAAAAAATATACATAACCAACAAATATAAAAAACTTATCAGTTGTAATGTACTTCATTATGTTAACCTTAAGTACTTAAAGAACAGCATACATAATTATTTCATTGCCATCCACTATCCATTTTGTTTTCTGCATTAGTACACTTTGTGGAGCAAAATTGTTCTGTAATTTTAAGGATTGTATATAAATATTGAAATTTTATAATTTAATTTTCATCTTTTTTCATTTTTATGTTTTTCACATTCATCTGTTCATTTTTTGTTGAAAGTGAATGTCATTTATTCTGTGTATTTTTCTAAAATTTAAATTCAGTTATCTGACTATTGATGTTAATTGCATAGTGTTTTTATATAAGACTTTGTGTGTTTGAACAATACAGTGTTCTGAAATGCAATGTCTAAATTACAATCATTATAATTTTTTGTCATGACTTATTAACATGTAAAATACATATTTTTGATGATATAAAACATATTCATATTGTTTAGCACTAGAACACCTGTTGGTGTCATTTTTAACATCTTCTTATGAAGGATAAATGAAATTTGAGATATGGCATGGATAATGGTGTTAGAATGTTTTGGAGCCATTTGATGTTTCTCTTGAGAAATTCAACCCCTGATCTAACACATGTTTAATATAGCCTCTGGTTTTTGTTCTTTAAAATACAAAACTTTTAATTACTGTTGAACTAGAGGGCAATCGAAAAGTTGGTCATTGACAAGTTTCAGAAGAAAGACCCATATTCTAAAACCACTAACAATTCAATAATTAAATTATGAGGTTAGTAAAGTGTTGTTGATAAACTGGATCTGCAGATAAAGTGAGAATAGGCAGGCATTTTAACTGAGGATAAACTATCTGAAATATAGACTGTATTGCTAAAATTCTTCAATTAATGCTTCTGAAACTTTTCAATGTGTGTTACTTTTCAATCACCCTGTATAATTACCCTTAAAGGTAATAATTTATAGATGTAATTATATTTATTAGATTTATACTTGATGCAAATTGTATTAAAGCTTTGAATCATGTTTTCCTTCTTTAATGATTTTGTGTATTAGGTAAATCTGATTATAAAATGTACTATTTTATCCTACTTAAATGAAAGCTCCATTCATGACAGGTCTTGGGAATTATTTTTTGTGGGTTTTGAAGAAAATGCTATGTACTTAAGCATTTTATTTATTTTTTATATGTAGCTAGTTAATATTTTATAGTTTATATTCATTATCCATTCAAAAAAAATATATATATATTAACCCTTTCGGGATGGCGGCATTCCGAAACTGCCGTGGCCCAAAGGACGGAGCACTTCGTTTCCAAACTGTTCCCAAAAGATGGCTAATTTTTTACGCTAAGCCTAACTCTCGAAAACAATTCACTAAAAATCACCCGTTCAACACAGAATTCTACTTTTTTCAGGAAGAAAGGAAATACTTATTTTCTATTTGATGTATATTTTTCATACAAATTTTCTTTTATCAAAATATTAAAAATTTTAGTGTATATATGTTTTAGGTACAGATGGATAATTCTTTAGCATGTCCTTCCGATTTTTTAAAACTGTACCACATACATGCGTATTGTTAGACAACAAATACTTTGCAAGTACAGGAGAGGTAAAAAATTTATCCAAATACAAAGTATATCCTTTTCCTAAAAGTTCACTTAGAAGTGTTTTCACAACACGTTCTCCATACCCACCATCAGAGCTTGATAATTCCGTGTCCTTTCCAGTATACACAAGGAAATTCCATATATAGCCTGATTCCAATTCTGACAATTTATATATTTTTATTCCATATCTCGACCTTTTCGAGGGGATATATTGACGAAATCCCAGCCTTCCTTTCCATGAGAACAGAGATTCATCAATGAACACATTCCTTCTAGGAGTGTATATAGATTTAAATTTAGAAAATAATGCATCTAACACGGATTTTAATTTATCTAGTTTTTGGACATTACTATCAAGAGTAAAATGAAGGTAACATAATATTCCTATAAATCGATCGCAACTCATAACTGAATTGAAAAAAGGAGTACTGATAATTGGATTCTTAGAAAAATACATTTTAAGATTTGGTTTTCTGACAATGCTCGTCAAAATTACTAGTGCGAGAAACATACAAAATACGTTTCCTGTCACAGGTGTAAATACATTTGAAACAGGTGGAGTCTTCGATGTGAAAGGAGAGAGGAAATTTTTCTCCCATTTTTTCTTTGCAAACTCATTAGTTGCTTTTACAATAAATTCTACTAGTTCATCATAAAAAAATATGCTAAAAAAATCAAGTTCCTTATCCAAATTAGGCGGCATGATATTGTGATTTATTCCAGGTATGTTCAAAAACTCCAAAGAATTCAGATCTTTCAAATCACATGTCCAAACATCATTCGAAAAAACAGCAACTGAAGCTGGCGGCGTTGTAATAATAGTACACTCAGAATCTGAAGAATCAATTGCATTTTCAGATTCATCATCAGAAATAAGACTGTTACACGAATCTTCACTATCTGCTTTGCTTTCATTACTGTCTGGTTCGTTTACCATATGCGTATATTCTTCCACAGAAAGGAAACGTCTCAAACCAGCCATACTTTTATCCGAAATAACCTAATCATTTCACTGTCGCACATTCCTTTACCCCTCCTCCCCCCCATCCCCCAAAAAATACTCTCTTATATTCCTGTAATTTACCAACGAAATCATTAAAAGCTAAAATCAAAAGGAGACCCGGAACTCAATTATAAAATTGTTGATGCTGCGAAAAGTGCTCTGTCTGTTTACTTTACAGAACCATGTTTTACCACTCTAAATGGAGAAATAATTCATTATATTCTCCTTATGCCAAGGTCAAGCATCCTCAAAATACATTTAAGTTGCTTCCACGGGCATTTAACGCCATCTAGTAGACAAATAAATTCAAATGAAAACGTTTCACATAGAAACACCGATACATGCCACTCGCCGTTTAGGGTAAAGTTCTCTCCGGCACGAGTGCATGCCGTACGTCCTTGAATGCAAGTTCGCAGCCGGCACGCGGGCGTACCAACTGTCACGAAAGGGTTAATATTTCAATAATACATATTAGGAAATGATCATATTTCTTTTTTAAACATGATTAGATGTGTTAAAGACTTTTGAGCATCAAATAAAAAAGTATTAAGTTGTTTTTAAAAATTATCTTAAGATTGCAACTTGTTTAATGTAATTTATTAATAATGAACAACATTCTTTTCTACAATGAACATCATTTTAGTTTCCATGCTAGCTTAAAACTATATGAAGCAAAAATAAAGCTAACTCTTCTTTTCCTTATAAATGGAAAAAAGCAGCAGTCTTTTTTCTGTATCTTTCTGGCAGAAATTACTGTTGATATAACTATTCAGTAATAATGTTGGAATTAGATGAAGTTTAATTATTTTCTCAATTATAAAAAAAATCATCAGTGTAGTGGATATGAAATGAAATTTTTATTCTTATTCCAAAACATTGGAAACTAGATTTCCCCCAGAATTTTCATTTCAATTCAATGCTTCTGTGCTAAATGTTAAATATTAAACTCCTTTGCCATAATATGTGAAAGCCGCTTACAAAATGACACTTACATAGGGTAGTAGATTTAAAGGTAGTATTTTAAGTTTTTAGAAAATAATACACAAGATATTTCTGTATAAAAATAAATTATTTTATTGCTTTTCAAAATATTTACCTTTAGTATCAATACATTTTTTTCATTCGAATAAACCAATTTTCAAAACAGTTATGCCACTCAGAAGTTGGAAACATGTGATTTATATACTTCAACTGCTTCTTCTGGGCTGTTAAACCATTGACTACACATTTTATTTTTAATTGGAAGGAACAAGAAAAAAAATCATTGGGTGCTAAATCAGGCAAATAAGGGCAATGAATGACTTATCAAATAAATTGAGTAATCATTTCTGGCAAACAATTTGTTGTATACCAATCAGCATTTACTGTTCTACAATTCTCCAAAACAACTGTTCCTCCAAAACGAGGTTTTCTTTAAACCAGATGTTATGATCCTCCAAAACAACTGCAACCATGGCTGGATTTACCAAAAAATGAAGCAGTCATTTTCTTTGATACACTTTGTGCATAAACAACTTTTGTAGGATTTGGTTCATTTTGAAACACCTAAACAGTAGATTGTTTTGTTTCGGGTTCATAGGAACTAATCCACATTTCATCACCTGTTACAATATCAAAGACATGTTTTGAGGCATCAGAGTTGAATCTTTTCGGATTTTCCTTGCTCTATTTGACACAAGCATCCTTTTGAGCTTGAGTTAAATTGTGTGGAATCTAACGAGCACACTGTTTGACTTTTAAATAATCATGTAAAATTTAATGCACTTGGGTCCTTGAAATTTTCAAAGCTGCTTTAATTTCATCATATGTGACATGACAATCTAAAGTGATCATTTGTTGCACAACATCAATGTTTTCTGGTATTATACCAGTTCTTTGTCGGCCTTCATGAAGTTCATTACTGAGACTCCTACGTCCAAGATGGAATTCTTTAAACCAGTTGTAAATTGTTGTTTTGGATAGTGCATCACATCATCAAAAGTCAAATTCATTCGATCGACATACTGTTGCTCTGTCAACCCTTGTCAAAAGTCATAATAAATCATCTCAAAAATCCCTTCCTCTTAAATTCATGTTTTGTCACTACCTTATTAACTTCAAAATGATGCCGTAAATAGAATTTTATAGCATTTCTTATTAATAACCATTGTTCACATGAAAGTTCACATTTTTAAAAATTGTCTGCACTGAAAGCTGTTATTTTTGGTATTGCTACATTCTAAAAACTTAGTACTGGCCTTCATATAAAATGTATATCTCTTACAAAATGACACAGGATGTATAGTTTAGATATTTACAACATGCAACTCAAATATGGCACTATTTAGAAAGTTCTCCATGAAAAGATCCTTATTTTGCCGATATGCCCACATTTTGCCAGCGTATGGTTAAATAATTCTCCTGCCATGTCTATCTCCTTTTATTAATTTAAAAATTGTTATAAATAAAAATTTAATAAAATAGGCTAAATAACATAATTTATTGACTTGAATGAAAATAAAAATTATGGGGGAAAATATGTTTAATTTGCTTGTCAGGATGTTATTTACCATTATCCAGTAAATAAATTTTTCAGTATGCATTTATACCACTTTTAGATTTGGAAGAAATTAAGGTATTCTTAATTATCTAAATTAAATCTATAATAAGGAGCCAACTATTGTTTTTGTACCGCTATTGTTGCAATTAAAGTTAACTGTTAACATATTTAAAATTAAACTAGATTAGCTTTATTTATGTAATTTATTTAAACCAGCTTTAAATTAAAAAAAAAACTGGCTTTAATCAGTTGACTTTTACTCTTTAACACACACAATGGTTGCCTCCTGTTAATGGTGAACTTCCAAATATTTTAAAGTTTTTGTGATTTGATTTTGAAATGAAAATATTTAGTTTTCCAGTGATTAATTTAATTGAAATGTTTTTATATTTGACTATAAATTACTTAATTTTTTTTCTTTTGACAATCTGTTAAAAATGAATCTTTGTTTGTTTTTCAATAAATCACTTTTTAGATTTATTTATCAATGTATCTTATTTGTATTGTCATGTTTGACTAGTCAAAGTCTCTTTTACAAGAATCAATAACATTTCTTCTAGTCGGAAAAGGTATCTAACTTACAGATGCAAGAAGTTTAATAAAAACAATATCTGTATAAAAATATTTATTTGTATAATTTAAACTTTACATAAATAACATGAAACAGAGATGGAACACAAGTTACGAAAATATAGATTTGGCTTTTCAAAAAGTTGATTTAATATTTTTTGAAGAACTAAAATGATTCATCTATAAATATATATTTTTAAATAGTTTCAATTCATGTGATATAAATTGTCTCAATCAAAGTTAAATTTTATTTACTCTCTTCCTATGACTCCTGATTATTCTAAATCTTTTGCAGTTTCTTTTACGAAAATTTTATATATTGCATTTTTTGTTTAGGCAACATAACTTTAGCTGCATCACATATGTAGCTAAAGCAGCAAAACAATTCTTTATATTGAAAAATATATCATATAGCTTAAATAAATGTTTCAGTATATTTGCTGCCTGTCACAGATTAGCATTTAAATATCATAAGTCATTTACATTCCATTGTAAGCAGGGCCCCCTCCACTCTCAGGTGTCACCCAGTTGATGTTTTGGCTCGGATCTTTGATATCACAGGTTTTGCAATGGATGCAGTTTTGGGCATTAATCTGTAGTCGCTTGCCATCCCCTTCTTCTAAAGGCACATATTCATAGACACCTTAAAAGTACAAAAATTAGTGTTAGGAGAATACTTGTTCTTTGTATGGAGTATATACTATAATAAAACTTAAAATGTATAATTATGTGCAAATTCTAAATGATGTTGTTATTTAAAACATTCTATTAAAATATTTAATTCTCTTAAAAAGAAGTGTATATAAGAATCTATTCTCACTGTACAAAATTATCTTCACAGGTAGATCTGAAGAATAAACCATCTTGGTTTTGTTTGTAAACAAATTTACAAAAATATGAAATTGGATCAACATATGTCAAACTGAAAAAGCTAAAATAGTATTAGAAGATATACCTATACCATTTTTATTCTGTTTCAACAATTTGCTAAACTCAATATACAAATTTGAAAAATCTTTGCCAAAATAAAACAGATGACTTCAGAAATTGAAAATATCAATAATCCTAAAAAGAAGTATATAAGAATTATTTCAACATGAAAGCTGTAATTAATATAATCCTGTGAAAAATATAATTCCGATAAAATTTATTTTTATATACCTCTCTTAATTATTTAAATCGGAAGAGATTTATAAAAATCATCTGCTGTAGAAATTTATTGTGTTTAATTCCATTGCTTAGCAACATGATATTTTTATTTTCAAATAAATTAGCAGAAAAAATATTCTCTGCAAAATGCTATCTCTATGGAGGTTTATTTTTTATTAATATCTTGGCGACCTCTGGTCCTAGAAGCCCCAAAAATGCACTAAATTTTAAGTGACCACAAAATTTCTTGAAATTCTGTGCAGCCATTCTTCTTGTGATGATGAGACAAGCACACGTACCCACAGACAGATTTAAATCACAAATAAGTGTTCAAAAACTAAAAATGATAGGAAGGTATGAGGTTGAATGTTTATAGTTTGGTATGATGTTCTAGAACATGTACTGCAAATGAATCCATTTGACAGAAAACATATAGGTATGGTGAACCATTTAAAAAAGTAAACTAGTGAGCTTTGCTTACTAATGGTCACTAAATATAGCAACCAGTTTATATAGCAATGAGTTCTTTCACAAATTCTGCACTCGTGTAGTGGTCTCAAAGTCACAAAGCAACAAAAATGGGTTAAAGTTTAGCATGAGTGGTTCCATTGTAGAATTGGAAATACAACATGAAGATCCCCCAGCCAACTACCCATTACTATTCCACCTATGTTACTATTGAACCAATATATGTAAAATTTTTAAATTGGATTCAAAAAACAGTCTAGAGCACAATGGTCAAAAATGTGATTGCAAATGAATATTCACAATTAAAGGCAATTATATTAAAAAATCTTGATGTATTACAAAAATTCTGTCTGAAGATCTGCATGTGGTATGCTACAATTAATCAAAAGTAACTTTGAAACTTACTTTTTTTTTCTTTTGTAAAGTGAGTAAAAGAAAACTTAATTTATCTTTAAATAAAAAGAAAAAAAAAAGGGGGGTGGGGGATATGAATGAGTCAACAGTTTTTTTCAATAAACACAAAACTTGATTTTTGAGATAAAAACAGTGTGGCGTAGAATGCTGCAGTTATATGTATGTACAAACATATCCACCTTAAAAGTTTATTAATTGTTTATAATACCTGCTGGGCAAAATCGCTGCTCAGGGCCATCATAAAGCTTCAAATTCCTTTCTACAGGAACAGAATCGTCCATCAAAGTCAAGTGTGCAGGTTGATCATCATGGTTGGTGCCAGTTAGGGACACTGAAGAAAGCAGGTCAAAGGTCACAACACCATCTGGCTTTGGATATTCTATAGGTTTGCATTCAGCAGCTGGCTTTAGTTTCCCATAATCAGCACCTAAAATTATACAATTTTTCAAAGAACTGAATTATACCAAATTTTTAGAATTAAAAAAGGCTTAAAATTAAGCAAAATAGCTTTTATTTTAAAGCAACTTAATCCTTTAACTGTCGATACTAAAAGGGCCAAGCTAGAAGTTAGTATTTTTCAACATACACTTTATACCAACCTAAATGAGCAAAAAAATTAGCTTTAGTAAAATTTTGGAGTTAGCTTTTACAGAGTTAAAATGAAGGTTCATAATCAATGAATATATACATATATGTAGTTTATGCATAATTTTCGATTAAAATCCTTCAATTTATATATATATATATATATATATATATATATATATATATATATTTAAATGAAATAAATAATTAAAATTATGTTCAAATATTTTACTATAAAATAAGATGTGTATAACATGTTTTGAAGTGGTTTCTTTTTCAAACTTAAGTAATTTGCATGTTCACACAAACTTAAATTATAGATTGAATGACAAAAAGGCAGCACAACCCATTTTTTTTTCACAGATTAAAGAAATATGTATAAGTACAAAGAAATGTTTATAATAATTCTAAATGTATATATACATATTTATAGTAAATATTCAAATATTTGTCCATGCTTATGGACAGCAGTAGAGAAAGGGTTAATCCAATATTACAAAATATTTACAACTTGCTAATGAAATATAGGTTCTTGCAAATAAAACTCAACAGAAAATGTGATCAGCTAGGTGAGTTACCTAGCTCTTGAATGGCAAAAAATCAATAACAAATTAACCATCTAACTAGTGACTGGCCTGCAAAAATTTTGTAATAGCTGCCAAATAATTCTAGATAGAACATATAGAAAATATTCTTTTATACTTTTCAAGATAAGTTTTACTCAACTTTTGGAAATTCTCCAAATATTTACCAAAGAATTTAAAACTTCTATTGAAAATTTTGATCAAAAGAGGTGACCAATTAAGTTCTGCAAGAATATAACTGGGCACACATAATTGAATTTACATATTAAATAAATACTGTAAATCATTTGATTGACTAGATTTGGAACCCATAAACAAAATGTTACAAGTGTTATCGTTAGAGCTTCATAACATTTTTACATTTTTGAGCCTATTACAATAGTTAAGTACAGTTAAAAAAAGGATTAAGGATGCTCTTCGAACAGATTGCAACAAGCAAAGTAGAAAACACTTATATTAAACTACCTTAAATAAAAATCTTCTTAGGTGTCAAAATTAATATGTAATATTTAGATTAAAGACGAAAATAAGATGTATAAAAGTTTAAGCAAAATATTTCAAACATGTTTAGATATATACAATTTTTTTTTAAATCACTGATTTAATGACAAAAAGGAATATTCCAAAAATATTGAAAGAAAAAAATTATGGCAATATTGATTTTAAAATCTGCTTGTATGTTCAGGAGAGGTTAAAGGGCTTTACTAAAAAAGTTGCAAGTTGTACCTATACTTTTTTGTTGTTGTTGTTGTTCTTGTATTGTAAAATAAGAATTTTCGAAGAATTTTTTTTTTTTTTACAAATATAGATGATGTGTTTGAAAGTGATATTGAAAGTGATAGAATAAAACCTGCTGTGTTTAAGAGAGATAAAGGGAGACATAATAATTAGTTTAAAGAAAATTAGTTTATTAAATTGCAACTTCAAATTAATTCAAATTAACAAATATTCAAATTAATTCAAATTAACAAATATTCAAATTAATTCAAATTAACAAATACAAAAACACTATTCACAGGCAGGCAACTCAGGAAGAATTAACATTAGAATTTTAGACAGACATTAGAATTTTATCAGCTTAGTTAGAATTAAGGAATTTGCATAAAAACTTTACTAAAAAAAAAAAAATCTATTTTAAATTCCATCATAAAATTATTAACAAAAAATATTAAATTTAAAAGAATTTTAGAATTTATCTAGACTCTTAAAATTTATGAAGGTTTAGATAATTGCTCTCAGAAATAAAGCTTAGAATTTTAAGTTCACAGAATAAATTGAAATCATACATTTTTAAAATATTGAGAAATCATCTACTGAATTTAAGAAATTAAGAGTTTAAATAAAACATTAATATTCACCCAGCTGGGTCATCTTAAGATAACAGGTTGGAGAGGAAAAGTTTCTCATTTGGAGTTTCACTGGGATGACAGGAATTTTCCCAAACTGGATTTCTTGGGATCAGGAGAAGATTCATTTACAGTGGCCTAACATCTACATTTGGAACTCTAGGATCTTCATAAAACAGCCGTCATCGTCAGATGCTACTTTCACGTAACTCGCATAATGAATCTCACCACACATTTTCCCGAGCGTCACATCATAATTTAGCTCGTAAAAACGAATAAAATTTTCATTAAAAGAGGCAAATGAAAAAAAAAAAAAATCGTGAGGAACCTAATATTCCATAGAAAAGCTCGCATGGAACATAAGTTCCAATGGAAAAAATCAACGATGCCCTTCTTGCCTAATACACAACGTGGGATTTCAACAAAAAACTGAAACTGAAAAATTCCGTGCTCGCATTTATACGTGCAGAAAAAGGGAGAAGTTTAGACAAACGGCAGCAATTAAAATCCGTTTACCGAAATTAGAATTGCCAAAATAAAACTAAAAACTCCGAGAGCAGACGATCTGTAAAAACGCGAACCAATTAAAATAATTCACGAATTCCAAAGAGGCGCGAAAAGTGCTTAGGCTGCGCGTCAATCGCGGTAAAAAGCCCGCGAAACCAGGATTCCGAAAATGGCCGCAACTGAAATTTTTGAAATGCACTGAACATGGAAATAACTTGAAACTATAGAACAAACGGAATTTCTAACCAAAATGGGAAAATGAGACATCAAATTAAAGGGAATTTTAAGGGGAATCAAATAAATAAATAATTTTTATAAATTTACAAATCAAAAGTAATATTAATTCAGAGAATGGAACATTTTTAATTAAGAATATCATAAAGAAAATTAATTTAGAAGATTAAAAAAATATTCTAATTAAAGAATACATTAAAAAAACCAATAAATATTATTTAAATATTATCAAATTAAGAATATTGAGCCAGGAAAAAATAAATAAAAGTAAATTTCAAAACCCCAAATTACATAAATTCTAAAGCAACCCAACAATGATGCAGCAAATTTAAACCTTAAAAATCTATTTTTAAAATGCATGATTAATTGTTTTATATTAGCAAGTGACCATTACATCAAGTCTTCTGGAATACAGTTTTCCAACTTTTTTACATCCAAGTACCGCTTTTACAACTACATATAAGTTGCAGACAGTCAGCTTATATGTACTATTGCAATGTTAAAATAGTCTTTATTAAATAGATGAATAGATCTACATTTCAATAACAAATTGTTAACTAGTTGCCAGATCATAAGGAAATTGTAAGTTAATAGCAAGGAAAATAATTATATATACAATTTATGGATTACAAGCACATTGGCTAAATATTATGTATTCCTACAATCACTTTTTAGTGATGCAGCATTATTTTATATATTTACAGGCTATCTGAAGACTTTTTGTACAAGTTTTTATACTTTTAGATTACCTTAAAAGGAACCTTTTAGTTTTGAAGTTCTTTATTTGACTGTAGGCAATATAGGTGATGTTCCTCTTAAAAAAGAGGCTCTGGACAAGTAAGTGTCTTCTGCAGGATATATATTATTATAGACAAGAAAAAAAGATGATTGATTAAACATTTTACAAGCATCTGTGTGTAAATTGAAGAAATCTTGGGTCTCTAACTGTAAGTATACACCGTTTTGGGTAAGAAAATGTAGACAGACAAGTAAAATCAGCCCAAGAGCCACCAACGAAAATGTTAAGATTACACTTTAACAATTTCAGCTTGCAAAGAAATTTATCCTATGGTATTTATGTTAAAATTTTCATTTTTGCATCTTTCAGACAGTAGACTACTTGATTTAAGAGAAATATATAAAACTTTAAATTTAAGGATTACATAACGGAAACTTTATATTTTTTTACGTAACTCTAGTCATTGCTGCATTGTTCTGGGATGAATTTATCCAAGAAAGCACCTTTGCCAGCCTTCATTTGAGGGTGTCATACAAAGGTTTCAGCAGCGGTCAGCCTTCAATGGATAGAAGAATTAAATATTTACCCTCATGGTTTTTTAAATTAATTTTAAAGTCTGCTGGAGTCTCTTATTTTTCTCAGCAATTTGAATAATTTTTCTTATATTTATTGGGCTAATTTTACATTTTTGCTCAGACAAGAATGCGCATATTCAGTCTAGAAATTTCTTCATTCTACAATCAGATGACTGTGAAATGTTTAATCTATCTGTCATTTCTCTTTTTGTATAACATATTTCTTAAACATAAGACACTTAGTCAGAGCCAGTTTTCTAAAATAATCACTTGTCTCATCCCATAGTCAAAATAAGATAGATAAAACTAAAACATCCATGAAAAATATAAAAATTTGATCAAAAAGTCTGCAATCACATAAAATAGTAATACACCAGCAGAATATCACATAACCTCGGTCTCACTTTTAAAAGCATCTGGTAATCAGCCAATTTCTTTACACAGTGTGGGCAACATGATACATTTCTAAATGAATTTCCTTAAATAGTGTAAAATCATTCTAAATTAGACCAGTCTTGTGGGATAAGGGAATTATATCAACAAATGAAACTAGGTAATATTTCAAGAAATATAACATTTATTTAGGAGAAGGAACAAAAAATAAATAAGGAAATCACAATTATATTAATAATTTTCACATCTCTGTACTTGCCAATTCTAATATACAGTGCTTTCAGAATGAGGCAGCATTGTGTATGTGCCATCATTATACTCTTTTGGTATGTGATTGTAATTATTAAAATTTAATTTAATGAAAGCTAAAAGAGCTTAATAAAATTTCAATTTATAAAAGTAAACTAATTTTTTTTTTTTTATATTTAAATTGAGAAGCAAACAAAAGAAAGGGTTCCATTACTATTTTAATGAATTGTAATCTGTATATTCATCACTTTTTGATTATTAACATTGTGTTTCATGATGGCAATGCAGTTTCACATTGGTGGGAGAAAAAGAAGCTGTATAATGTTGACTATTCTTAAAACATGCCAATGGAGGTCCATGTAATATTCGAGTACCAATATTTCTAAATAATGGAGTTAGTCCTTACCATGGTGGGATAATGTCCATGGTTCCTTCCCTCGTCCCAAGAAGTAAAAGATTCCTGTGTAAATCATTGTTCCATAAATGCCTAGAGGACTGTGAAAAGAAGGTCGTATGTTCCGCACTGACTTCAGCTCTCTCCACACTTCACTTTCTTTTAACTTTTTCTCGTATTCAAAAGGTTCAGGTGCTACAGTTTGAAAAACAAAGAATGTCAAATGAAGAGATTTAAACTATACGATAAGTATGCAGAAAACTATATGATCAATTTGATCTAGTAGTTATGCTTTTTGAGATTAATTTTCAACTCTTAGAACCACTGTTACTAATATGTGACAGCAAGATTATTCCCTAATAGTTTGTATTTGTGATGTACCAGAAAGCATTGCAGAGTCCAGCATTATTTGCGATACATTTAGAAAATATTTATTTCTCTTTTTTACAGATACCTATGTTAATAACCATACCACAAAATAAACATTTAGAGCTAGCGACTGTTGGCCAAATAATTTATTTATATGCACATGAAAAAACTACATCAAACTATCATTTGCATTTAATTAATATTACAAAAAATAAGCAAAATTGGCAAATTAGTTGGCACTGAAATACACTATAAAAGAAGTGTCTTTCCCTGTGAATAGAATATGCTAAGTCCATGCAAATGATATTAATGAACTTGTTATATAATATTGTATAAAAAATGTCACCTTAACAACACTTAATACATACTTTAATTTTATGTTACTTTTTGCTATATTCATTCAATAATACTTCATGCAATAATTCGATAATGGTTCATCTCAGCATTCTAAAATGAGCGCTATTCATTTTCTTATGATAAACATTTGAGGACTTTTTAAAGTAAAAATGGCTTATTAAATTCAATGTTGAAGGATAACATGGGTAAAAATGGGATTCTATTAAGTTGTTTTTCTCTGTTAGCAACTCTAAAATCTAGCCAATTCATCCTTGAAACATAAAATTTTGCATGGAGGTGCAAATAAGTTGCTCAATTACAGGATAATTATATGTGTTGTTATGAATGTGTAAAATGCTTTCACCATCTGGTTTTCAAATAAGTCCCTTTTGAAAACCAGATGGAGAAAACACCCATATATGCAACCTTTCCTATGATGAGAATCTTGGGAGTTGCCAAATGAAGTTCGGAGGTGGGTTGCCTGATTTGGCAATTTATCACTGATTTGGTGATGGCAACACTTAGTTACTTTTTGAAGGTTCAAGAAACACTTCAAAATAATGAAAATTCTATGAGATATTAGATATTTCTATAGAGAGTCTACAAAAGGAGCCATCACTCAGTAATTGATGTGATATGAGCTATAAACTGTGATATTCATCAATGTTTTGAAAATAGTATTGGTTGTTTTGTGAAATTAGTGCAGCATTTAAGTAATGCTTTACTGTATATTGTTCCTGTTTATGACATGCTTGTGAATAAACGTGTTAGTTATCCAGAAATTTGGACTCATTCTTATATCCTGAGCACACACTCACGATTCCAGTGGATACAACAATATCAATATCAATTTAAAATTCCAGGGGTGGATAAAAAATAAAATAAATAAATAAATACAGTCAGGGGTAAAAAAGAAGGATTGCACAAGATAGAAAAATACCAAATTTTTCATTTTCTGGTAGAAAATATCTACTTTTATCAGACATTTTTCTGCCTTTTCATGAGAGTGACTGTTCTGTCTCATTTACTTTGACAAAGGAAGTTCCTTTTTATTTCGGAAGCCGATTGGTATCTTTGATTATTTTTTATGCTGTTACTAAGTGTCTGAATTTTTAGATATACTTACCTTGATCTACATTTGATAAATCAAATTATTTAAACTTTATATAACTTTTAAGTGTCATTTAAAAGATGCTTAGTAATCAGCAGTCATCCATACCAATTGTTTGAGATTCCATTTTCTCTGATGAAACAAGGTTAAAGACAGTTTCAGCTGCTATCATGCCACTTTTCATGGCATTGTGTGTTCCTTTGATTTTAGGCACATTCATAAAGCCAGGGCTGCATCCAATCAGGCAGCCACCAGGAAAGGTAAGTTTTGGAATGCTCTGGAAAGACCAAACAAATACATAAATATGATATAGTTGGTACTTGCAAATCTTTCAGTCTTTCATACATACTTTTTGGATCAGGCCATTTTAAGTGGTCCAGAAAAAATTTAATTGACTGCTTGACTATTTTTTATTTTGTTTTTATTTTGTTTGTGTCATCCCCTCTTTATGTCTAGATTTCCAAACCATCAGAATTTTATTTTTGAAATTTTTTATTTAGAGATGATGGCCATATTTGTATCATGAAACATGACGCTTTCAGCCGTTTTAGACTTTTATGCAAACCACTATACCCCAGCTTCTTTACATCCTAGGACTATGGTTAAAAAACCATCGTCTTGAGCAGAACCAAGGTGAAAAATCTGACTATGCACAATTTGCATAGGTTATTTTCTTATCATTAGAATTTAGGTCTAAACTTCAATTTTGTATTTGTCCAAAAATGACGTTATAAGGCATAATTGTTAAAGAAAGAAGGAAAGTTTCAGGTCTGAATTTTATTTTGTAAATATATATGTATTAGTATTCAACTGAGTGTGAATTTTGAGACTCATTGCATTTTTTTTTATGGGTACCTGAAAATGAACACTTCCCCACTATATTTAAGATCAAATATATAGTCTCGGTAGAGGATATGATAAAAATCTGAAATTAGCACAAGTTGAAGGTATATATAATGGTGAAGTACTATAAAAGTTATGAGTTTTAGATTCAGTCTGTAAGAGTATGTACACAAAATTGGACACAAAATAATTATGTACACAAAATTGGAAGAAAATAATGCACCTGTATTAGTTTGAAAGCAATCTAAATGGAGTGCTCCTTTCTGGCTTGATGCCAAAATTGATAGTTTTTGTAAGAATTCTAATTAACAATAAGCAAACTACTAATAATTATCAAATAGTTGGAAAGCCAGGTATGTTTAATGAACTAAGGAAAAAAAAAAGGATATGATAAAGAAACAGTAAAGTACAATTTTAGTCTTTTGCATAGAGCTGCATTTATGTAGAGACTTCTTATATAGAGAGAGGTAGTTACAGTTTGTGCTCTTTGGGTGATCCACAAACTCGTCTACTACAGAGACTAAGTAGCATTTTTCTTCTTTACATAGGTGTAACTAGAATCCCGGGGGAAAAAAGGAGGTGTGTGTGGCCGAATGTGGGGGTTACAGTGCTGGGTTTCATTGCTCAATATGAACCCTATGAAAAACCAATGTAATTTTTTTACCAACAGAGGAACAGTTAGTTATGACCCCCAACCCTCCTCCTGTCCCTACCACCAGCTATATTTGTTTGTAGTTTCCGATATGGGTACAGAACAGCATTTTATGGTTTTAGGCAGTTTTAGAATCTTTCTCTAGTTGAATTTTATGAGTGCACAACATCAGAAAACAATATTTTAAAATGCACAACATCAAAAACTTTTGCTTCTAGACCTTGTCATTTCCCCATTTTTATAGACTATATATATATTTACAAAAAATCCCTGCTATTTCCATCATCTATGTAAATGTTTATAATTATATTTTAGAGTTTTTTCTCAAGATCATGTCCTTTTATTTTCCCCAGCTCAGTAAATGTGTGGCTTTCTAACTAGCTAATAATTATGAGTAGTTTACTGATTGTTTGTTACAATTTTTACAGAAAGTATTAATTTTGGTACCAAGCAAAAGAATAAGCACCCAGTTATGTTGCTTTTAAACTAATATGAATGAATTATTTTCTTCTAATTTTGTGTATGTCATAACTCTCTTATAGACTGAATCTAAAAATCGTAATTTTTATTGTAATTTACTATTACATATACCTTCAGTTTGTGCTAATTTCAGATTTCTATCAGGTCCCGCACCAGAGATATTTGACCCTAAATAGAGTAGGGAAATTAAAAATCTGATGTGGGCAGCACATGACTTTCCCTGCAGACCTAAATTCATATTTTCTTTATTTCTTTAATAATTCATTAGATTGAGTTTAATTACACTAAATAACTCTAAATTTGCATTTTTAATTCAATTTTTGTTTTTATTTGGTAATTGGACATTTTTCCAATAGCGGCGTAACAAAAATGCAAGAAATCTCAAATATCTTGAGAACGGTTAGTTCTAAAGTATAATGGAGTGTGTTATATTCTTTTCCTTGTCAAAAATTGTGTATAAAACAAGCATTTAATTGATACATTTCAGAATACGTAGTCTTTTTTTTTTTTTTTTAGATTTTGGCGATTTTTGCGGGCCATTTCGTAAAAAGGCGGGTTCTTCTTTTCCGAATCGTACCAAATTCTAATCAGCATCAGAGTATCCAACAAGTAACTTATCTACCAAATTTTGTGAAATTTGGTAAATTAGTATTTTAGCTAGAGCGGATAAATGAAATTTTTAAGGGCCATTTCACAAAAAAATGCGGGTTCTGTTTTTACGAATCGTACCAAAAACTAATCAGCACTAAGGTCACATCCAAGTGACTTACCAAATTTTATGAAATTTGGTCCATTAGTTTTTGAGTTAGAGTGGATACATACATTGCACAGACAGACAGACACACACACAGACGTCATGCTAAAAATAGTTTTTTCGTATTCTAGAGGTCTCGAAACGTGTAGATCCGTCGAAAACTCGAGTTGCGATTTTCGACATATTTCCAATACTTTCCCTATACATTACCATGTATTACAGAGAAAGTAAAAAAAATGTTCATTTTCACCCATAGAAAAATAATGCAATATGTTTCAAATTTCACACTCAGTGAAAATTGAGTACTAAGTACATAGGTATTTGTAAAACAATATGCAGACCTGAGACTACCCCCCCCCCCCCCTCCTATAAAAATTATGCTTTGAGAAATCATTTTGTGACAAACAAGATTGGAGTTCAGGCCTAAATTCTAGGTCATAAAAAAACAACCTATGCAAATTGCACATAGTCAAATTTTTAGCCCAGGTTCTGCCTAAGACAATGACTTTTGAACCCTGGTTCTAGGATTCTTCCATGGGATTAGAAGCTGAGATACAGTAGTTTGCGTAAAGGTCTAATGAAAATGCTGTGTGCCAAAACACAAATATGGCTTCGATCTCGACATAAAACGTCACAATAAAATTCAGGTGGTTTTGAAATCTAAACATATAGGGGTGATAACATACAAAGAATAAAAAATTAAAAACGTCAAGCAACTAGTGCTAGATCACTTCACATGCATTGACCCTTTCATAAAAATAAATACCTTAAAAAAAAATCAAGATGTGAGCAACGCATGATTTTCCCTGTATAATGAATTTACTTGGTTTAACAAGCTGATTATCATGAGAAAGATTTATATTGAACTAATTTATTGTTGAAATATAGGGGTTTCGTTAATGACATCATGAACTCAATTATAGACACGCACAATAATAGCATAGAAAAATAACATTGCCTTCATTTTACATGCATCAATATTTGGCGACTCTGACTACAAGATTCGCATTGTCATTTAATATTGTCTCAATAAGAGTTACAGCATGAGAACAGCACATAACAGTTAGAATGAGGTCCATCAGTTTTTTTTTTTGTTTTTTTTTTTGTATTAAGAATTTTTAGAAAAAATTCATATAACTACAGCATAAAGTAAAAAATATAAGTTACAACTAGTTTTGAAGGCAAGAAACTGATATTTTCTTCAGAAATGGAAAGCAGAATGACACATTTGACAAGCAAGTTTAGCATTTGAGGTAGAATGACACACATGGCTGAAGGTAGGAGGAAAGTTACATCACTGCAAGGAAAAATGAAATGAGATAAAACCAGGGAGACAAGATACTATAAATGGAACAGAAAAAACCATAGAGAGAATAGTAGAAAATAGAAAATGAATAGAAAGAAATCAAGGCAGTACGTGAATAATTAGCAGAATGATTTGAAACAACTGATTAATGATTAGAAAATCTACTAAAATGGTAATAAAAGAACATGAGCCATTTAAACCAGTTGTAAAAAACACAATCAAGAAGAATAAAATGACAGCAAAACAAGAATAAAAGTGAAAAACAAACATGAAACAACAAGGTTGCAGAGGCAGTAAACTTCAAATAATATTGCTACGTATTATTTCATATAAACTATCAATATCAACTCAATCATATTTAGTACATTTTATAAGACATTTATATATATATATATATATATATATATACAGGCGGCCCTCGACTTTCGCACATTCTACTTTAGCACAATTTGTTATTTCGCACATTTTTAAAAATTCAATTTTTTAAAGATTGTTGTCGATAATGTAAAAATTGTTCGCTTCCACGGAGCATGGTAGCTCGCGCTTACTCATACATTGCCACCTAGAGCAGTGGACTTCTAGAAATCGTTATGACGTCACTAGGGTTCCGAGTCACAGTGGCGGGGGTCGAGTGTCAAATACATACAATGCATTAAACAGGTTTTGTCTTGTGTTAGGGCGCATGTTGAACGTTGAAGGCCCAGACCACACAACCAACCCAAGGGTTTCCGGTAGCAATGTGTGTGGCCGGGAAGGGGTTAGGGCACATGTGGATGGGTTGTGTGTTTAGCCAATTTATTTGTTTATGTTTAAATATTTTGCCCTTATAAATTTATAAACATGAGTGAGAAACGGAGAAACTGCAATGTTGGTATGAACAAAAAGAAATTAAGGACTCAAACTTCATACGATAGAGACAAAGATGGAAGTAATTAGACATTCTGAAAGTGGTGAATCTTTTGCTTCAATCGGCCATTCGTACGACATAAACAGGTCCACGATATGTTCGATTTTGAAAAACAAGAATAAAATTAAGAAATACGTTCAAAATTGTGGAAATATATTTTCAAAGATTGTTTTCAAAATACACGGCATAGTGATGGATGAAATGGAAAGATCTTTGTCATCATGGATTGATGATCAACATCAAAACGATGTCCCTCTGAGTTTTTCAATTATTCAAGCTAAGGCTCTTAGTTTGCATGAAGATTGGAAGACTAGATTAAAAGAAGATTCTAACACTGTGTTTCAAGCAAGTAATGGCTGGTTCGACAAATTTAAAATGAGGTATTTTTTACATAATATTAAATTCACTGGAGAATCGGTTAATGCAGATAAAGATGCTGCAAAAGAATTTATTTCTTCATTGTCCAAAATTATTGTAGATGGAGAATATTCTCCTAGCCAAATAATCAATGTAGATGTGACAGGTTTATTTAGAAAAAAAATGCCTAATCGTATATTCTTATCGAAAGAAGAATCAGTTGCTCCTGAACATAAACCTTCTAAAAACCAATTGACATTGCTTCTTGGTGGAAACTTAGTTGGTGATTTAAAATTGAGGCCAATGTTAGTTTATCAAGCAGAAAATCCTAAAGTATTGAAAGGGAAAGATAAAGAATTGCTTCCAGTCATTTGGAAATCAAATAAAAAAGGCTGGGTTACTGCGTTAATATTTAAAGATTGGTTCACTTTTCATTTCGTGCCGGCAGTTAAGCAATATTATAAAGATAAAAATTTACAATTTAAAGCATTATTAATCTTAGACAATGCTCCAGGACACCCAAAGTCTCTGCAGAATTTATACCTGGAAATCAATGCTGTGTTTCTTCCTCCCAATACTACCTGCCTCATTAGCCCATGGATCAAACAGTGATAGCTACGTTTAAATGATATTATATGAGGACAATAATGCATCAGGCCATCAAGGCAACTGACAGAGAAAGTGAGCCTATATTAAAAGATTTTTGGAAGAACTATAATATATAGAATGCAATAAACAATATTGGAGACTCGTGGGCTGAAATAAAAAAGTCAACAATGAAAGGTTCCTAGAAACAATTATGCCTATAAATGATGAGTGATTTTATAAATTCTGAAGAAACTCCAGAAACTATCACAGAGGAAATAGTTAGCCTAATGAATGAACTAAACTTGGACGTCAACAACGAAGATGTTAATGACTTGATTAAATCTCTCTCAGTACCTCTGTCAAATGAATACTTAATTGAGCAACAAGAGTTACATGAAATACACAATGAAAGTGAGGAAGAAGAAGCTGATAAAATTGTCAAGACTTTGACAATCAAAAATATGAATGAAGCCTTCATGCATCTTGACAAATTTTTGACTATCATGGAAGAATGGGATCCCAATGGAGAACGTATATCTCAAGTACGTAGGGTGATTGAGAAAGACACAGCATGTTATAGAACTCTTTATCAAGAAAAGAAAAACAAAAAGGTGGTATTCAACTAACTCTTGACAAATTTGTAAAAAAAACACCAGAAAGCACTTAAACACGCCTCGTTAACTTAATTATGTATATTGATAAATAAATATTATTGATAAATAAATATTTTAAAATACAATTTTTGATATTTTTTTTACATCCCTCTACTTTTGAACATTCAACATTCGCACACATTTTCAGGAACCAATTATGTGCGAAAGTCGAGGGTCACCTGTATTAATTTAAAAAACTCATTTGAATATCTCAAAACGAGTCCATGTCAGCTAGCATTTTATAATGAATGTTGTTTATCCTCTAATAAGAAATTACATATAATAAAGTTATCATTAAACACAACTGACTTATTTTGTGGATTTTGAAAAAAAAAATTGCCCAAATTTTAGGAAATTTTGAATGTTTGGTCCTTTTTATAATCAATTTGGATGCAGCATTCAACAATCAAAATGCATGCATCAATATGAATGCAATGATATGTTCAAGACCTCCTGTGAGTAATTCCTGTGAGAATTTTTTTTATTTCAAGTACTGTTTTATTTTGATAGACATCATGAAAGTTCTTAGTTTAAATTTGAATCTGTTAAAGAACTATTAACTAAAGAACCTTAATAAATGTCCAACATTTATTTAAATTCAAAAACTTCCTACATTGATACTCCCTGTGTTTCACAATAAATTTTAATGATAATAATGTCCATAAAAATGTAATCTTGAAGAATGAAATTCATTACATTACATTAATGATAGCTTAATTTTTTGTGAATAAATTTTAATTATTTTGACAGGCAATTTGGTGGTTTGCTCATCTACCCAACTTGTATTATTTTCTTGTATCAAATTTATGTTTTAGTTATGCAAATATTTTGCTTCACTGGGATCCAATGTAACATGGTTTAGTTCTGTGTTACACAGAGTACTTGGACCTATAGATAAGAACCATAAATTTATTTTTTGTTATCATATTAAACAGAATTAAAGTAATTATTTATTTCTATCACTAGTACGATCATCAATTTTAGGTCATCTTCATATTAAGCTATCTGCTCCACCTCCTAATTTGAGACAGGTTATTCTTTTATTACTCAATTTTATTACTAGCAACCTGAGTAACGCTAAATCTATACAGCTCTTGCTGCTCTCCAAGCTTCTTTTTCAAATGGAAAAGATGAGCTAAAAATGCAAAATTAGTACTCGGCTGCTTCAAAGTACAGAATAAATTTACCTTTATTTCAACATTTTAAAAAATTTCTCAAGTCAATTAAATTGCTTGGAGAAAAAATTCTATTGTTGGAATCATTGCAAATTTCAACCGATATTGTGAAAAACTTTTAATTATATTCATGGTACAACAGGTGATATTATTAGAACATATATTAAGGACATAGAAAAAGTTCTTGGTTATTGTTCTGTCAATCTCACAATATCTTCCAACAGAACAGGCTGCTTTAGGTTTTCCCCCATAACTTCAGTTAAAGTGGAAAAATTGCTTTTACTATCTAAAACAATATTTACAGATAAGACATCAGAGTTTGCAATTTGAAAAATAAATTACTTGTTGTGATGTGTAATAGAAATTGGCTATGAGAATATTTACAGTCTCACTATTTGAAAGTATGTTTTTGCATTTCAAACATCAAATAAACATCTTGATGCTGGTCTCATAAGTAGAAGTTCCTACTAATTAAATTTCTTAACATTTTTTACAGTAATAGAGTTATTATTGGAAGTGCATTTTCGTAGATTTGATATACATATCAGACTTCTAGTGCCTTTTTAAGAGCATATTTTAATAATTTTTAATGCTTTTTGCCTACCCATTTTGCTAATTTTGAGTGCATAAACTTTTTAGCTCTAATTATAATATTATTTCTTATATGGTTTACAAAATTTTGCAATAAAAATTAGAAAAGGAAGATTAACATATAACACCTTTTAATACCCCTTCTTATATTAATATTATTGAACTGCAGGCAAGCAACAAAATATATGATTGAGGACCACAAGTAGCCTGGGGCTCGAATTTCCCTATCTCTGCTGCAAAATTTTATCTTACATCGGAACCAGGTCCTAGTCTACTCATAGAGGTTTATTTCTGAAAATGCATCAAAATACGAAAAGCCTGATCTCATTTAAATATTTTAATTTCAATAAAAACAGTTGCCTTACTTGAAATCCGCCTTCATTCAAAGCACGTGCTCCATAAGCAATCCTTGTTCCCCCTTCAAACAAAGGTCTCACTGAAGGGTGAAGCTTAAACCGCTGAAATTCCTGAAAAGGGTTCAAGTAAGGATTATCATAGTCCAACCCAATAACAAATCCAACAGTCACCATAGGAGAATCTTCATCTAAGTGATACAAAAAGGATCCTCCATAGGTCTTCTTATTCTAAAAAGCAGAAAAATAAAGATAAGAACATAATTCAGCATTTGGATTGTAATCATAATTTAAAATTGGAATACATAAAATTGGCATGTATCAACAGTTTCCTTACAGACTATGATAAATGTATTTTGCTTAACAACTGAGCAACTCAAGTCCACTATTTTGCAGGCTGTGATTACCATGCTGAAGTATATTAAGGTGAAAAATATTTTAGGCTTATAGGATATACATGATTTGTTTCTTGTATATGAAAATAAAATTTGAGTGGATGAAAAAGGAAGGAGAAAGAAAGAATTAAGTAATGTAATTATGCATAAATTAATATACAATGCAGAAAACAGCTATTTTGATGATATACTGTATCCCCTTCATCAATTCTAAGCAGACAAACAAACCCAAAGTCCATAAGACAAAATCAGTACAACAGAAAGAAACAGAGGGGTATATATACTCAAGACAGTGGATTTGTAGCTCCAACCCTTAGAAAACAGCAAACCAAGGAAGGATTTAGAGTATCTGAGAGAGTCAATCAGAAAGCATAATGAAAATTCAATTAGAATCATAAAATTAACACACAAATTTAGTGCCACAAAATACAATAGAAATGGTCCAATAAGAATAAATGTGTCCCTCCCAATACAACAAAAACAAATTCAAACATCACAGAAGAATCCCAAAGGTTAAGAAATGGGTAAAATGGAAAATATTCAAATATTAAAAACAAAGGCTAAAATTACAGACACCCAGTCAGATTGTACAAAAAAAAAAAAAAAAAAATAGTACTGGACGAGTTATCAAACTAAAATACTAAAACTTTTTTAAATATAGAAGGAAAAATAAAGTTAGGACTTTATCAATGTGCATTTTTGTGTAATCCTTGCTAAAGAAAATTCAAAATAATGGTCAGAATTCCAACAATGTTGACCAATTGAAGATTTTTTAAATTCCTGCTTTTTGATTTCATAGTCATTATATGAAATTTTAGAGTGTGTTTAATTTAGTCAATATAAGAAACACCACACTGACCAAAAATATTGTAAATGCCCAAACTATTAGAAATTGCTATAGAATTTTATTGATTAACACTTATTAGAAAGGAGTAAGTCATTATCTCATTGTGTGGTGGCATCATGGTTCAAAATTTGCGGTCGTTAGTCATATTTTGAACCTATAAATTTCATTTTGACAACCGAGATTTTAAACCTAGTCCTTAGTTTTGATGCCTAACTTTTCCACTTTTTTTTAGAAAGCAAATTGATCAAATGTATTTTCTTTCTTCTAACAATCTATCCGACACACATCGTAGATTGCATGCGCCTACACAGTGGGTCAGGATCACTAATAAAAGGCAAGACCACTAATAAAAAGTGATTTATTTTGTAAGCTGCATAATGTAAACATAATAATTTTGAAATTGCACCCAAGTAGAAAATTTTGACAACTGGAAAAGAAAAATGGTTAGGTACCATTTATGCCTGACTTTCTGCTCCTAATTTCTAACCCTAGTTTATATTATTGGTGTGCTAGAGATGAGGTTTGATGAGTCGTCCATTTAATTGGCAACCAGTTTAAAAATTGTGTTATATGTTCATGCATTTAAAGTCATAACTAAAGTGCCTCTCTACCATGTGAAGTTGAATCCACTATCTGTTGATTGCAAACCTTGTGCAATAAAATTAAGCCAAAGTTACATTTAGGTTCAAAGCAATAATATGGTATGCAATCCCTGTGAATTCAAATACATGTAATGGGTTGCCACAACAAAGTAATAAATAAACTCTGGAGAAAAACTTGTATATAATTATATTCAAAATTTCATGGTGTGGAATTTGGCACATTTTGCAACATTGATGGTGTTTTGGTGTTTAATACAAGATTATTAAAAAAAAAAAAACATATCTTCTGGAGATTTGTGGTAGATAAAAGATAATGAATGCAACTGATTTCTTCCAGGAAATCATATGGAAAGCCAACTAAAATAATTAATATATACATATGGATAGATAATGTGCCATTCTAAGAGTTGCTCAAAATCACAGTAGATTCAGGCAGGACATATTGAGTAATTTGTGTTATAGCATACAATTGTTATTGTAATGTTAATTTTAAATTTGAATAAAGTCGTATCAAATAAAATTTAAAAGCTGTTTCATTGTGATGGTTTTGGCTTTCGAAATAAACCAAAACTGAAAGAAAATAAAGTATAAACCTTAAAAAATTTAATACATTTGTATAGAAAATTATGTGCTCAGTGTCCCAAAATTGTCAGCTAGCGTTTTTACAAAGTTGTAATATCCATCCAGTTTCTTTTTTAAAACCATGAATTTATACTATAAATTAAATCAATGTAAATAAAATTGAAAATCTGTTTGTCTATCTGTACCATTATCATGGGAGAACGGCTGAACCAAATTTGATGAAATTTTGTGGGCAACCTTGAAATACTCCCACATAAAATTTAGTCTATGATTCGAGTTTCTACAACCAGTGGTTCTCGAGATATTAGTGAAAAACGAAACTTTCATTTGTTTCAACATCATGGGAGAACGGCTGAACCGAATTTAATGAAATTTTATGGGTAGCCTTGAAATAGCCCCACTTAAATTGTCCAAGTTTCGAGTTTCTAAGACCTGGGATTGTCGAGATATTAATGAAAAACAAAATGTTTTCTTAGGCGTTCTACTCTCTAACTTCCTGGTTCCTCCAAATGAAAAGGTTGGAAATCATTTGTTTAAAATGTGAAAATGAATTAAAACTTTATCTCTGAGTTTGTTGGGAGATTTTTGCACTAATTAGTCACTTTCTGAAAACATGAATTGTTTGAAACCGTGAATGTTTGAAACATGAATTTAAATGGAAAATTTATCACCATGGTTTATTTTTCACAAGCTTTTACTCAACAATGAAAAGAATTAAGAAATCAAAATTGTTATTTAATTATTAGCATTTTATGACAAAGATTCTATCTTATATCATGTTGCTTGGCAAAGCAATTATATTAAAGTGTTTGTTAATGTTTATTCGTATTTTTTTTATTTGAATAATAAATAAATGGATATAAAAAATACATCTTATAAATGAATGGTTTGATTTTTCTTTTAATTATATTAATCGCGGACTGCGTACATCACTTTCAATTTATTTTGTCAAAGAGTTTTCAAGCTTATATGTTGTGCTTAGCTAATAAACTTATATATTGTGTTTAACCAATAAATTCATTTAGCCGATTGTTGAAACAGAAAAAGTGTAGAACGGGTATACCTTCTAATACAATTTTAGTGTTTTCATTTAGTATATACAAATGGGATAAGGATGTTTTATTCAGATCTGCAAATTCAGAGCTACGAATTTGGCAGGATATCGCTAACTTGGCAACTTTTCTTAAACGTTGCCAAATTGACGGAAATGTCACCAAATTGATAAAAACAATGCAAATCAATGAAATTTATTTTGTTTTGTTAGAACAGAGTACTGAAATGATGTTTCGTTAGCATTTGTCTGTCAGTTCAACAGTTCTACTTAGTAGCACATTTAGCAAATTTTTAATATGCCACCAAATTGATAAAAATGTTTGTAAATTCATAAAAATATCTCAAAATTGATAAAACTGCACTAAATAAATGAAATTAATTGTGTTTTGGTAGGGGATAGTATTGTGATGATGTTTGGTCAATTTGTCAGCAAGTGGGACTGTCAGTTCTACAGACCCACTTGGCTATAAATTTGGCGATTTTTTAAAATGTCGCTAAATGTCGCTTTCCATGGAGATAGCATTATTCAGATGATATTTTTTCCACCAATTTATTTGAAGCAAATGATATCATGTCACTTAGCAATGGATTTAAATCCAATGTATTTATGCAGCAGACTATATCAAATCTTTTCCGATTTGAATAATGAAGATATGTATATAAAATAAATTTCACTGCCATTGCATTTTTGACTGGATAATATCAATTACGGTCTTCAGGTTTAATCATTATTCTTATTGATATTTTTGGAGATTATTGATTCAGAGATTATTGATATTTTCAAGTTATTATGGCAAAAATTGTTGAAGCTCATATATTGTACGTTGTATGAGTAATCTTCTACAAATGCACGGGTATGTTTTCTAATCTACGAGAATATAAGTAGTACAGGTATATTGACATACATTGGCATATATTGGAATCAAGCTTGGCCTTCTGGTATGAAAATTACAGGAATTATTGATATTTTCAATTTATTACATCATCTGTTTTATTTTGGCAAAGATTTTTGACACTCATATTGTAATACGGGTTCATCTTCTACTAACAATTGGACATATCTTTTAATCTACGACATTATAAGTAGTATGAGTATATCATCCCATATAATTTTAGCACTTTCATTTTGGCATATATTGGAATCAATTACTGCCTTCAAGTTTAAAGATTATGGGTTTATTGATATTTTCAATTTATACATGTAATCTACTAATACAGGTTATATCTTCTAATATTCATGTATATAAGTAGTATGGGTCCCATAGAATTCTAACACTTTTATTTTGCATATATTGATTCAATTCCATATTTTTTGTAAATTTGCTTACAAAAGGGGCCAGGATGTTTTATTCTATAGATCTGCTCGTGAAGATAATTTTGTATAGCAAGAACAGAGATTCTTAAACTTCTTTTTAAAGGCATTAAATTAAATATTTTAACAGAATATTTTGGTTAAAAATGTCATTTAGTATACTATAGGAATTTGCACGTGATTGCGAATTTTAAGTTTCTTTATATTATACACTCCATATGAAAAATGGGTATGCTGCTAGTATGTATATATATATATATATTTGATGAATCAGGATGGAAAGTAGGCCATGTCTGAAGAAAGGCATATGTTAATATCTTAAAACTACTACATTTTTTTTTATAAATAGGAAATAATATTCAAAATGACTATTTAGTATTTTTGAATTAATTTATATATTTTTAATTATATATCATTATATCATTATACATTTTTAAATGTTCAATGAAATGTAGCCCGCTTCTGGTTTATTTGCAATGAAAATAATTAAGGTTCTTTTGGCAACTGAATATAAAATATCATGCAAAATTTTATTAAGATATTTCATTAATATAAATTTGCTACATATCATACTAAGTGCATCTATATTAATCAATTATGAGGTTCATTTAAAATGGGATAAATTTTCTTTATAATATCCCAGATAATTATGACTCCACTGTATTACATTAAGATTGGCAAAACGCCGTAACATTAGACATTGTTTGATCTATTAAACCATAAATAATTAACTTTGTTATTTATAAAACACATCATTGGACTTCTCTTTTGGTGAATGATTAAATGAAGTAAATAAGATGCCATTTTAAATTGAGACCATTTCTTTGCCCCATCTTTATAACAACAGTTTCATTGACATGCATGCATTAGGTGTATCAGTGGATCAATTTGTATGAGGAATACTATATAAGTGCAGTTATTTTCTTTTCTTTGGAGAATGAAATATGCAATCTTATTTCCTATTAGCAACATATCAGTTTTTCATACATAATATATAAAATAAAAATAAACTTAAAATTCACAATTATGTGCAAATATCTACAGTATTCTAAATAATATTGTTATTCAAAACATCCTATTTAATTTAATTCATCTTAAAAGAAGTACAGGAATCTCTGTTCTGGCTATACAAAATTATCTTCACATGCAAATCTGAAGAATAAAACATCCTGATTCCATTTGTAAACAAATTTACAAAAAACACATGAAAAAGCATTCTATTAAAATATTTAATGTAATTCTCCCAAAGAGAAAATCTGTGTTTTTGTTATACAAGATTATCTTCATGTGAAGAATTAAACATCCTGATTCAAATTTATAAAAAATATGACATTGGATCAATATATGCCCAAATGAAAGCACTAAAATGGCATTAAAATATATATACGTAGTACTCTTAGTCTGTTTGAGCAATCAGCTAAACACAATATATGAGTTTGAAAAATCTTTGCCAAAATAAAACAGATGATGTAAGAAATTCAAAATACTAATAATTTTTTGTAATCTTTAAATCCAAAGGCCTTAATTGGCATAATCCAATCAAAGATGTAATTCCAATAAAAATTATTCTTATATACATTTTTTTATCATTTAAATAGGAAAGATTTAATAAAATTGTCTGCTGTATAAACACAGTAAATTTAATTTTATTGCTAAGCAAAATGATACATTTTTCTTTAAAAAAAAAAAAAAAAAAAAAAAAAAAAAAAAAAAAAAGCATTATGTAGCAATAAAAATATTGTCTGCATAATGCTATTTCTATAGGAAGGGTTTTTTTTTTACTAAGATCTTGATAACCCTGGTCTAAGAAATTCGATATATGTATTAAATTTTAAGTTGGACTATTTTATGGCTACCCACAAAATTTCATGAAATTTGGTGCAACCGTTCTCCTGTGACTATGAGACAAACACACATACAGGCATATTTCAATTTTATTTAAATGCTATCTCAAAGCAACATTAAAATACTTGGTGGTTGTTGTCTATCATAAAAACATAAATGCCACATATAATGTATATAAAGATCATTGTTAACATTTTTTAAATTAGTAAGATTATGAAAGAAATATTTTATGCGAGATTTACACATTTCAAATGAGATGTATCTCATAGATGAATGATAAAACCATAAAGATCCTAATTAAATTACTAATGGTATTTGGGGTAAATGAAAATAACTATGTTTGTTGGTAAAAATGTAAGGCTGTAAGGCAGTGGTTTTCAACAATTTTCAGCTTACGACATCCTTAATCAACTACATTTTTTCTGTAGCTTCCCTGCAGCTGCAAAACTATTATAAAACTATAGGTAGTCAAAAATATTAAGATATTTAATATTTTTTGTAAAAAAAATTAAAAATCATGCCCACCTATGGTGCACCTGACTATCATTCAAGGTGCTTCAGGATGTCGTGCTCCACCAGTTGAAAACCACTGCTATAAGGAATCATAATGGGTGTGAAAAATCTAACATTGTACTGAACATCAAGTTGAAAAATATATAACATTAAATTCAATACCCAAATTTGTTAATATTGTTTATCAGGAAGTTTGAAAATAAAAATTTAATTATTTTAAGCATTAGCATTACCAGTTAAATGTGATAACTTTAATTATACTAAAATCAACATCTGTAAAGATGATATATTTCTATGGTTACATCTTATTATTGTATGTAAATAAAAATATAATTCAAGTATACAATAACCCCAAGCAAAAAATTAATTATCCTAGCTATTAATTCATTGTAACTTTTTATTACATATTTATTTATTTTATTTATTCCCCAGGCATCCAGCTCACTCACTGGGTGTAGAGCAGTTGCAAATGAGGGATGAGAAAAACATAGAAATAACAATAAAACAGAGCAACACAGAAAAAATAATAAAACAAAATAACAAAGAAATAATAATAAAACATAATAACAACAAGTAAAACATAGAATACTAAATTGTATAAAGCATTCTGTCGAGCTGGGAAAACATTCCTAGGGCAAAAACATATACGGGCATACGTGCAAAAACATACAAAGAGCAGAATTATGCAAAGAGCAGAAAAAAATTTAAAATAAATAAAACAATTGATTAATAAAATGTGAAAACTAAGACTAATTAAGTCAAGTAACATTGAAACATAATAGAAAAAAAAAACTAAAAATTAACTAAGATTCCCAGATATTCGACCCACGCTAATTATACACTCCTTAATTCTAGAGTTGACATTTTCAACAACTCTGGAAAACCAAGCACCCCTATTAACATCATTGGGCTTAGGCAAATGGTAATTAATTGTATGTATACACTGAAAAACATAGTGGTCAACATTACCAACCTGAAGACAAGAACAATATGGATAATTTTTAATCTTACACTTATATAAATATTGTATAAATGGACCATGAAAGTTAATACTGATCAACTTATATATATAAGTTGATCAGTATTAACTTTCGGTAAATAACCCTTAACCCTGACATGGAGATAATCAGAATTTAAAGAAACTTCCAGAAGTTGTTGCCATTCATTAATCATTTGTGTTTCACAAAATTTAGGTAACAAAGAGTGGGGATAAGAAATAACTAATTTTTCTCCATCTGAGGCAGCCATCTTAGCAAAATGATCTGCGTTCCCATTGTCTACATTATCAAGATGATTTTGCCTAGCAATAATTTTAATTTCACACAAAAATTGATTTGTTACTTGAAGAATTTAGAGACATAATTGCTACCAAACTGTGAGAGTAAATATAGATATTAATTTTATTAACAGAGTTATTAGAATCCAATTTATAATTATTGACATAAGTTAAAACACCATTCTCAAAAATACACATTGCAATACTAACTTCATCATTATCACTCTTAGATCCATCTGTATAAATCTTAATTACACCATCATCATCTCAATTTGCTACAACAATGATTCTTTCACAGGGATCATACAATTAAAAAGACAATTAAAATCAAACAACAAAGGTCTATAAAAGTCATAATAACCAAGGCAATATTTTCTCTTTCTCCAAAATAAAAATTGCTTGCATAACATTCTATAAGAGTAATGTAAAATTAAATAATTAAAGTAATGTAAATGTCTTTTATATTACATATAAAATTACAATGCTCTCAAACAATTTGATGATCATAAATATCTTAACATGAATAATAGAACTAATTATTTGTTTTCATACCAGGGGCCAGCCTACTGTATGTTCCACAGTGCCTGGCTTATGCTTGGAGGGTTCTACTTCCCAAAGTTCTTTCAGCCCTATCCCATAAGTCTGAGGCTCACAGTTGGCTCTTAAGTTGAACTTTTTATACAGCTGTTTACTCAGGTGGCCATGGCATCCCTCAGCAAATATTGTGCATTTTGCATGAAGCTCCATACCTCTTTCAAAAGATTCCTAAAAACGTACAGATAAGAGCTCTCATCAGCCTAGATTTACTATTTACAGTATGCACAGTTATAATTGCATATGGGATATTAAAAGTAAGAAAGTGCTCTAATGGTCATCCCATGCTACTTGTGAATCATTTAGTGTCCCTGCTAGACGTTTTTCAAAGGGTGCGCTACCCTGTCCTTTTTTTAAACTGAAAAATAGGCCCAGCCCTTTCTTACAGATGAAAAATGTGCCTTGCTGTTTCTTAAACCTGATAAATTCATCCTGTCCTTTTTCTGGCCACTTTTTTATAAATATAAAACATGAAGTTTTCTTTGCAGAAGAGCCGGGTTTTTAAGATCTTGAAAGTGAGCGAGGGGGATCATACCGAGATTTTACTGTTTCACTATCATTGTAAGGTGGCAGAATGAACATGCATTCATCTTTTTAATAAAATTAGCAAGTTTATTCTTAATCTGTATAAAATCATAAAATAGAACACCATTTAACATAAATTATAACTCATAAATATACATTGACATCCCTTTTACAACCTTTTGCCTTTCCTGTTGGCTGCAGCCACATGCCATGTCCCATCTCGTGCTTGTTGGTTCCCATTAAAAAAACATTTCTGCCAGCTCCCCCTGCTGTCTGCAATCTGCATGACTGCTATTTAAATTTTTGGACTCATCTTTCCCTGGAGAAAACACTGAATGAAAAAGAAGTTGAGGATAAAATTTATTAATCCTCACATCATGGTGACGACTACCCCTCAATCTCTCAAGGAGTATTTGACATTCTAAGATATCCCCAGAGATAGGTACTTCATTTGACCAAATAGTCTGAATGGCAGCTCTGGAATCTGATAATAAGGCCACCTTGTTGTTATTACATCTGGCGACAACAAGTTGCCTTAGTGACACACAGATAGCCATAACCTCACCGTGAAAGGCGGGTTTTTGTTTTCCTACAGGAATATAAAAAGAGAAATTGAAAGGGTATATTTCTGCTCCAACATTTGGTGAGCATTCAGTCAAAGAGTCATCGGTATAAACATGTAAACATTCAGGTTCGGGATAGAGTATAGATGGTCTCAAGGGCTAAAATCTTTAAGCTCTCGTGAGGGAACTGACTCTTAAGGATAGGCTAGACAAGATTCAAATTAGTAATTTTCTCAAAGTGATTCAAGGGATTTCAGAGTTTCAAAAACCCCTGAACAATACCCACATCAAGTTCTAGATCTGCTCTTAACTCTAAAACCTTCTGTAGAAAACCGCCTTGTGTCTTCAGGTGCCTTTGCCCATTTTCATAACAGTCTCAAAAGGGCACTTTAATTCTTATTAGCTTTTCATACGACAAAACAGCTTTCTCCTCAATAATTGTCTGAATGGGTCAATTATTTGTTAAGAGTAGCATTGAGTCGATGGGAGTTGTCTTTACCGCACCAACAATCAGCCTGAGAGCCTGATTTTGTAGTAACTCTAATTTCTCGACCAAGCTCTTTGGGGCAGTTACTAAAATTTCATAACAATAAGTAATAACAGGTAAAATAAATGTTTTATATGTGTTTTCTAAGGTTGTTCGGGCACATCCCCAAAGACAACCAGCCAATCGTTTAAGAATGCGTAGTCTTTTTTCAACCTTCTCGATTATATTGTCAATTTGGAGCTTCTAACTCAACTTATTGTCAAAGGTAACTGGAGAGTGACAGTAGATCTACCTCCTCATGGTACACCCTGGTAACGTCCTAGGCGACTAAAAGATCTACTATTTTCGGCATGCAGCAAAATACAAAATGTAATAATGGGAAAACTCAATATGCATTATAATTTTGAAATGATATAGATTGCAATTTTCTCTTAAAGAAAAATTAAATATTAATAAACACAAACCTAAACAATATTTTCTAATGTTTGATAGCTCTTATCATTTCTTGTGTTTTCGTTTGCTTGTTTGTTTCTTTTCATGTCTGCAATTTGCAGTTTCAAAATAGCATTTCCAAAGCACTAGCTTTACATATTTATGAAATGCATTTTTCATCAGCTTAAGTTGGCTTTCACTCATCTGATTTAAAATACTTGCAACTTTTTAATAATTTTAATATTTACATTTTAATAATTGCTATACTTAAATTCAAATGAGCATATGCACATGGATTTGCAAAATAATTGCCTTTTTTTCTGCATTTAAAGTATTTCTATTTAAATAAGAAAACTGACATCTATATTTGAAATATTATAATAAAACAAAAAATTCAAATAAAATGCAGAGAGTTTACTCATTTATTATTGGATTATTTTTTAAATTGGACAGATTAATTATTGTAACTAAATACATTCAAATTTTAATTTTTTAAATTCTATTTTGAAAAATGGCAATTTTAACTTCTTGAAATAATTTTCTAGTTCATTTTCTAAATAACTATTTATACTCGCATTTACTCCTTCAATTCTGACATATCAGCTATTTTTTTGTTTGGAAATAAGCCATACACAGATCAGCCAACAAAATTGAGTTAATAAAATGGTGCAGGAAATTGCAATTTTAATCAATAATGGTCTGATTTTTGCAAATACTTAAAAACATATTGTTATTATTATTATTATTATTTTCAAATTCTTTAAACACATGCCAAGATCTTTACCTCCTATGAATAAAATGTGACTTTATATCTTGAAAATTTGTGCTTTAAATTGTGGGACTTTTCACATACATGTATACTAACATGGTCTGACACATTTTACTAAAGTAGATTTTGAAATTTATAAAGTTTTTAATTCTCAGTAAGTAAAATTTTATAACATATTTACTACCTATAGATGCCAATTGTAAAATCAAAAGTACCTCAATATAGGGTGTAATAAAAATAAAAGATATTTAGAACAAATAAAATTATATTTTTACTTTAGGAGACCCATCTTTATTGATTCCGACATCATTTGTGGCAATACCTTTAACACTTCCATCTTCATGGAATAAAACCTTAAATCAAAAAGAAAAATAGAAGTAATAGCAATAAAGAAGGTAACAGGAAGTTGCAAAAATAAAATTAATCCAAAATACCTCACTCGCACCATATCCAGGATAAATTTCAACACCTAGTTCTTCAGCTTGTTGCCCAAGCCACCGCACAACATTTCCTAATCTTACTATATAATTACCATGATTATACATAGGTAAACCTAAATGACATATCAGGAATTATAATTTTACATTTCAAATATTTTTTATTATTATCAATTTATTATTTTATAAGCACTTTTTTAATTAAAAAATATTATAAAAAATAATTATATTAAAAATTCTTACAGTCATTTTATATATTTGTGTTATTTAAAAGTGAATGACAATATTAATAGAATGTTAACATGCATTGCTCACAAAATATTACATAAAAAATAAAAATAAATACCTGATATTGCCAGGGATTTAAGATGCAAATCTCTGATTAAAATTACATCAGAAAACATAGCAAATACTTGAAAACCAAACAATACTTTAACAACAAATCCACTTAGAACAAGGGATGGGTATAATTTTTTCTAAATAAGTGCCTAAATATGATCTGCAGTATGCAGGGGAATTACACCCCAAATAATAATATGGAGTGCATGCAATCGAGGTACATAGCATTCATAAACTCAAGCTAAAAAATATAGTCTTTAAAGCCAAGATCTAGCATAATTAGAAACTGAGAGATGATCAAATCAGTGAAAGAAGCACAATAAATTGAAAAGGAACACTATGAATTCAACCAATAATTTTATAAAGAAAAGCCAGCATTGAAAATTAAGCTTAAAAGTTTAAAACAGAAATCTGAAAAAATAAGCAGTAAAGTACCTCATTATCTGAGTATAATTTACTAACAAAAACTTACTAAAAAAGGGTCCCTTTACCGAGAAAAGAAAAATTCAAAAATTAAATGCTTGAAAATTGAGTTTTCATCAGATCTTTGATTTTTCTTTTCAACACAATATTTACAATGATAAATTAATGGCACATTTAAAAATGCTAAAATATCTCCAATATTCAAGAAATTAGAATGCTGGATTTTTTAAAGCCTAGTAATTGTCTCCAGCTATTACATTCTTAATGAATTATCATCTGTCTCATATCTCTTGTCCTCAGAAAACTGTCTGCTTGATAAAACTTATTTTAAATGACAAAATTTTGGCCAAATTTTGACTGCAAATGTTCATATCTTTTAAACTAATTTGAATCATAGAACACACAGATACATTTTTCATTAAGATTATCAAATGAATTAATAATTTATAGTGTAGTCGACCATTGATATACAGCCCCTTGATAAAGGGACACCCTTAAATATCGCCATCGCTGAGTCCAGAGCTCCATATTAAATATAAGAGTTTATTAAACTGTCACCCTTGCTATCCCTCATCTGGCAACACATCCATTGCACAAAAGTTCCCCTTGCAGAATGTTCTCGATGTACAGCCACTATATTTTGAATATTTAAATACAAAATAATTTATCATTTTCATCTATTAAGTTATAAACCCATATTCATGACAAATGTTCAGATTTATTTTTTTCCACCAAACACTACTAGAGTTCTTCAACCATATGATGCCACTATAATCAAAGCTTTTGAAGTTTATTAACGATGACACCAAGTTTGCTACATTATACATTGCATTAATGAAGGCATACAATCATTTGTGTCACTTTACAATGCAAGTCATAAGATTAAAAAAGTATGGGATGCAGCTACTAAGGAAACTGTTTAACTGCTTTGCTCACACAGGTCTGATAAAGAATGGCAAACCTATCGCTTTTCCTGATTTTTGCTGTGATCTTCATGAACTTATAATGGAAATTCCAACCATTCAATACAGATTAACTGCGGAAGAAATTTTGGAATTTGACCTAGATGAACTCAATTAGCTGATTAATATATGAATATCATATGAAAATTTATCAATAAATGAAATCGTGGTAATGAGTGAACTTGGTAATGATGTTAAAAACGAAGATGATGAAGAGAACAAACCTCCTCTTTCTGTCAAAGAAGCAAAGTGTTACATTAATTTTTGTGTATATATTTTGTAGCAGCTGAAGATACCTCACAGTTGGAAGGACTTTGATTCTCCTTAGGGCAACTAACAGCCTTCTCTTGTCTGACACTTCTATGCAAATTTTTTTTTTTTACAGTATAGTAATAATTAAGGCACATTAAATTGAAAAAAAAATGTAAATGATTTGGCTTTTTCTCTCTGTCTTTGAAGAGCTAAAAACATTTAACTGTATTATAGTTTATTTATCTAAGAATATTTTAATGCACTGTCCATTTAACACACACAAGGTGTTAGCATATTATTATGTCATAATCACAAGAATTTGTCTTTACCTTTGAAAATAGGAATAGGAATTCTTTTCTTCTCAGTTAAAAAGGCAAATTTATCAGACTTTACATGAGTTTTTATAGGTGCCTGAAAGAATTTGTATAAAATACTTTGTAGAAAACACTTAATACAAATAAACTCATAATTTTATACGACCCAAAATACTTACATTTTTCTCTTTCCAATCTGGTATCAGGGCATTTAAAGCATCTATTTCAATACAAGCCCCTGATAATGTATGTCCCCCTAAAACATAAACAAATATATAGAACAAAAAATTAATAATAATTCCAATAATAATAAAAAAAAAATAATTTATATTAATTTAATTTAAAAAATAAAAGTTTTATTTTCTATTCAATAATTTAAATTTTATAAATCTTTTATTCACTTTTCAGTAATTTAAAATTTAAAAAGCTGTTATCTGTTTTTCAAATGTAAAAATTTAAATTTAAAAATATTTTAGGATTTAAATTTTGAAAATCTTCAGGAACACATAAAAACTCTGTACAGACGAATACACATGAATAAAAGATATAATAACATGATTTGCAGATAAAACACAAGTGCTGCATGTAGATGATGTCACATTCCCGAAATACTGTACATCAAAACTGGCAAGTAAACATCTGTTTAATGTATAAACATTATGGAGGTTAATATAATATACCCAAGTACCCCAAAAGAAAATATATGTTTAAAAAGAATGGCATAATGCCAAAGCATAAAGGTATAAGCTATACCCAGGTAGCTTAGTAGCAGAAAACTAGTCTAAAATAAGAGTACTGTATGTATCAATATAATTATACATACATCAATACAAGTTTTGACTATGAAGTTGAAGTTGATCAACTATATATGTTCAGATTTAGATTAAAAAATCAAAAACACATAACCACTGTCATTTCCAAAATACAAGACAAAATGTTTATGCTTATAATAGTAGGTTGTATGAAAAATTTTCCAGCATGTTTCATTTATGTAACTTTATTTTTGAAAATCAAAATAAAAGGACAACTGATCAAAAAGTATAACTTATCCCCTCAAAGTATTTCCAATCAACTTATACAACAATTAACAAGCTTAAAAATTTGTTCACGATATCTGTCTTTTGTGTTGGATGCAAAGAACTCAAAGAATGGCACCTCTTTTTTAACATGTTAGAATATCTATTTGAGATAATTATGCTTCACTCATCTTAGCCATAATCTGATGGAGTCAAGTATCTAGACAGATAGATACAAGATATGGTAAAGGTTTAATGCAGTCCAGCTTTTTTTTTTTTTTTTGTTATATCACAATTTATATAATACATACTGATGCTTTATGCATTTTCCATACTAATGCAGAAATTGCACACAACTTTTCAAACAAACAAACAAAAAAAGAATTCTGATACAAAAAATACCAATTTTAATCCCCCCCCCCCTCAGTTAGTGCTTTTTCTCATATACATAGTACTGAAATATGCTTAATACAATAATCTCACAGTCTTACTATGCTTTTCGAATAGCAGCAAAAATCCCATTTTGTATGAGTTCCGAGCAATAATACATAACTTATAGCAGAAAAATTTTAAATTTGTAACAAGAAAATTCGCATATTGAATGCCACTTTAAAGAAATAAAACCTTTTTTGCAGTAGTTTGAAGCAAGGAAATGAAAATTTCTGGAAATAAAGTATTAACATTTTTATCTGATTATAACAATATATCAAATTTTGAAACAACTCGAAAGAATCGGTCCCGAGGGGAAATAAATATGAAATGGAAGCATTAATCACGTTGTTAAAGGCACAGAAGTTGGAAGCAGCAGCGATGCATTTTATTATAATTTTATTAAGCAACACACTGCAACAAAATGAAAGTTAAGGAAAAATAAAGCAACATAATTATGCACAAATTATTGCACAACACAAAAATAGATCCTCTTCGTCAACAAACCTTAAATCTAAAATATGCAGTGTTGCATAATAATTTGTGCATAATTATGTTGCTTAATTTTTTTTATGTGTTATTACTTATTGAAAATCAAAGTTACCTAACTAGTAGCACGATTTGATACTGTCATGATTTTTATCTTGATTGCTAGAAATCATGATTTTTATTAAAAAGTGTTCAAATTTGTAATTTTCATGAAAAAGTTGTGAATTTTATGAATTATTTTTATGAAATTCATGATATTCAAAGAATATTTTTATAAAGTTCGTGAATATTATGAAAGAGGAATGAAATTTCCAGTTTTTTAGACAGTACTAAAAATAAAAAATTTTGAGAAAGAGCACTAAAAGTAGTGGTTTTTGAGAAACAATGCTAAAAAGTGGGATTTCTTTTAAATAGTGCTGAAATTTGTGACTTTTTTAATTAAGAGTGCTAAAATTTACAATCTTAATTAAAAGTGCAAATACACAACTTGGTTTAAAAGTGCGAAAATTGTGATTTTATTCAAAAGTATAAAATACACAATGTAATTTAAAAGTGCCAAAATTCACTATTTAAAGGTGCTAAAATTTGTAGCAATTTATTTAAAAATTCTAAAACTAGAAAGAACTGTCTTACTGATCTTAAATTTAAGCATCCTTTATCAAAAATAATTAATTTTTGTACTCTCTTTCAAAGATTATGAATTATAGCACTTTTTCTCAAAAATTGCGAATTTTACCGCTCTTACATAAAAATTGCAAATTTTAGCACTTTTTATAAAAACAGACTGTCAGACCGATTCTCTTCACTTCGTTTCATACATCGTATCATTAACTCCTTGAACATTTTTACTGATACGGCTGCGATTGGTCACATAAGCAAAAAAAGAGCTTCCATATGTGTAAAAGTAGGAAAAAGAAGGACTCTTGCGATCCCTACTAATGTACCATAAAATATACAAAATCTTTTTTTAAATTTAACAAAGTAGGAAACATTAAAATTATTCAGAATACATTTTTTTAATTCATCAAGGAAAACAATGGCAGAAACTAGTACAAAACTTTAATTTACGTTTCCTATCTCAGTTTTGTGTCATATATGAAGTAAAAAAAATAGTTGTGAACAATAAAAAATAATTATTTACTTGTCATTTTCCTATTTTATTATTTGTAATAGGAAATATTATTGTATATTATTGTAATTTTATTATTATTTTATGACTTTTTAAATTTTTCTACAAAATTAGCACTTTTCTTCTCAAAAATATGATGATGATGAGTGCAAATACTTGGATGAACTAACTGACTAAAAAATGACAAAGGCACTTTAGAAGGCAAGTTTGCATAAACAATGTGAATATTACTTACTAATTGTTTCATACTTATGCTTGCATGAAAGAGAAATATTTTATGGGAAATAAAAATTAGAACAATTTATTAAATATAATACTTAGTAAAACTCACTTAGATAAAACCAAGGACAAAACGTATTTTAAAAATTGAAAGGTCTTTTATTTAACATCCTAAAAGATGTACAAAATATTGTTAAAAACTGCCAGAGCGCTTTCGGACGTATATACGCCCTTCATCAGTGGCTACATGAGTGGTAAAAGCATGGAATGCTTATATATATAGAGACCATTTTAAAACAAATTTGCATAAAATATAAATGGTAAATGAACTTGCTAAAATAATTCAAGAAATATACACTGAAATTACAAAATAAGTTTAAACGCTTACGAATTTAAAAATATTACAAGAAAAGAACTAATACAAATTTTAGAAAAACATCAAGCATGATATTCCTGAGAATGACGTCACAAATAACTTTTAAGAGATTTGAATTGCTAGAGTCGAGAATGAGTCGCCAAGCATAACTTAAAATTTGAACAGGATCAAAATTACAAATTGATTCACGGTAAATATAAATAAACAGGGATTCATAAAAAAGAATACTACGTGGATTGTTACAACGAACCAAAAGGAAAGTTTTTTCAAAAACGGGAAGAAATTTATTATTAGCCACATATTGAGCAAGAGCCGTAGAAAGTTTACCAGATTTGACATCGCGAGCATGTTCTGCTAAACGGATGCCAACAGTACGTTTTATACTACCAATGTAAAATTTATAGTCACCAACAGGGGATAACAGGGGAACGACATACACCCCAGCAAAGCTTTTAAAGTCATCAAAATTTCCAAGTTTATCGGATCGAATACGATTAAATAAAATGGTAATATTAGAGTGAGCGGGTTTGAAACAAAATTCAAGGCAGAAATTAATAAAAGGATTGAAAATCCTAGGATAGTAAGGAACACTAGATTTATGGACTAAACGATCTTTAATAGCAACAAGTTTAGTATCAGCTTGAGTGAATTTAAGATGAACACGGGCGAAGATCTTATGAATAAATTCAAAAGAATAAGCAGCCTCATGGCCAAGTTTAAAAATAAAATTAATTTCATCAGTTAAAGCAGGGATAGAAGAGCAAACATTAAATGTGCAATCAAAATATGCGTTAAAAGTAACACAACTGCTGAAATACTATAAACTCATTTAATGTACAAATAGCTTTTTTAAATGATAAATACACAGCAAAATATTCCATCTATTAATGCTCTGTAACTTAGTGCCTCCCATTACTTTAATTGCCCTTTTTGGATAATAGCATCTTGACCTTTTCAATCCTGAGGGAAAATCTGACTAGTAGTAATTAGTCATCCATATTAGAATTTTTTTTTAAACAACTGACTTCCTACAGCATAAAGTACTAAATTTTAAAATATATGTATTTGTTATTCTAATGGTTTCCATTCAATGTATATTCCATTAATATTACTGCTAGTGTTACATATACTTAGGTATGTGCTCAAATTGTCAATGATTATTTTTTAACAAAAATTAAATCTTGTGCTCATTGTGCATTTTAATAGAAAAAGCTATGAATATCTAGCAATATACATAATTTTATTATTTTGGTATTGTATTTAAACTTATGCAAAATTTGTAAGTGTTAAAGTGTTAAAATATATGTAAAAAATGCATTTTGTACAGCAGTAATAAGAAATGCATTTCTTATTTCTTTTTACTTATAAAAATTGAGAACCTTGATCAGTGCAACAATGTGCACAAGCTGGCTGGTAGATGTTTTTTCTGGTTGGTAAAAATTTCCCATCCATACTCAGAGCAGAACCTCTTATTACAGGAATTTTCATACTAGACATGTGTAAAGACTAAATCGTTAACAGTTCAACCAGAGGTGGCTTTTATCTGGATAAACAAGATTTAACTATAACATATCATGAAAATAATTAATGAAAAGTACATGAAATGTTGCACAGTTTTATTAACAACTCTATGAAAAAGTAGCAAAATTCATACTAATTCAAACTTTTAGAATTTTCTTTAACGGAAAAATGACAATTACAATTATAGATTAGCAAACAGGAGGCAGAGTATATTATTACAAATTATGGTAATAGGGGACATACATAAAAGAAATACTAATACCTATTTCTGATGCTTTTTCAACTAAACATACTCTGATATCTTTGCCTTTTTCATTTGATAACTGCTTTAATCGGATGGCAGCAGACATACCTGCTGGCCCACCTCCAACAATGACAACATCTGTTTCATCATTTACTCTTTCCATAGAAATGCCTTAAAAAATAGAGACATACATTGTGAAAACATAACATGCTTGAAGAGTAATATAAAAAGCTACCAAATACTATGTATAAAATAAATACTTCATATTATTCGTCAGTTACTCAAAAGTCATACTAAATATATTAATATTTTAACCTAGTCTGATAAATAAAATACTTTATTAGTAACAGTAAAAGACAAATATTTAGGGGAATCAATCAGTTTTGGAAGGAAAAAAAAGTTTCCTTTTCCAGGATAAATGAGACATGAGTCACTCTAGTAAAGGAAGGAAACTATATGTCTAAACAATTCTCATATTAGAAATTTTATAGTGAACATCTTGGGTACCATATAAATACCACTTTGCACAGCAGTAATAAATAAATAGAACACAATGTGAAATACTGCAGAAATAAAATGTAATAAGCAAACATTTGTAAACATACTATAGATTTTCTTTTTCAATGCAAACAGGCTAATGAGAGCTAGTTTAGTAGCTTTTTACTTTCCCTGCATTACATGGTAATGTATAGGGAAAGTATTGGAATCATGTCGAAAATCGCAACTCGAGTTTTCGACGGATCTACACGTTTCAAGATCTCTAGGATACGAAAAAAAAAATTTTAGCGTGACGTCTGTGTGTGTTTCTGTGTATCTGTCTGTCTGTGCAGATTTTGTATCCACTCTAACTAAAAAACTAATGGACTACAGGTGACTTACCTACCGAATTTCATAAAATTTGGTAGGTAAGTCACTTGTAGGCGAATCTGGTGCTGATTAATTTTGGGTACGATTTGGGATAAAAGAACCCGCCTCTTTTTGTGAAATGGCCCGCAAAGGCTTGTATCCACTCTAGCTGAAAAACTAAGGTACCGAATTTCACAAAATTCGGTAGATAAGTCACTTGTGGGTTACTCTGGTGCTGATTGGATTTTGGTATGATTCGGAAAACAGTAACCTGCCTTTTTTTTGCAAAATGGCCCACAAGAATCGTCAAAATCTAAAATAAAAATCTACGTATGCTTAACTATATCCATTAAATGCTTGTTTTATACGTAATTTTTAACGAAGAAAAGAATAAGACCAACCTCATTCCGCTAGGACTAACCGTTCTCGAGATATTTTAGTTTTTTCGCATTTTCTCCACACCACCTTTGAAAATAAGTCCAGTTACCAAATGAGAACAAAAATTGAATCAAAAGAGAATTAAATTTAATTAAGATAAAGAGAAGTGAATATAAGTCTGCAGGGAAAGTCATGTGCTACCCACATCAGATTTTTTGATTTGGTATATAGATCTTAGTCTGCTCAATCTGAAGAAGAAAATCGATAACATATTTTTGAAACAATTGTCTGCTTGTTATATTTTATTAGTACAGTATTTTACATTGTATTCCATTTATTTATCCTTGATAATAGCTCACAAAATCAAAAACCTACAAAATATTTATAATTCTGTGAGAATAATTAAGGTAACAATAGATTTTGAAAATTATTCATACATTTATATATTACAAAAAAAATTAAGTGATTCAAATAACACTTATGTTTTATATTTAGTTTTTGAAAATTGTTCTTACTATAAACATTCATAGAACAGAAAGAAAGGACTTACAAATTTTAAAAATACAACTAGGAATCTTACTTCATAAATGAAGATGTCTGTCTGTGCAGTCTGTAGCAGGAATTCAAGCATAGTGAGGCAATGAAATTTGGTACACAGGTACTTTAAGACCAGGGTAGGTGCACATCAGCATTATTTTTTAAATTTTGAATTAGATTTTTTTGTCATTTTAAGTTTTAGCATGATTGAGAATGATTTTGAGTGATATTCACACAAATCAGTTTCTTTGCGACTCAAAAATCTTATCACAGAGTTTCCCTCTTTCAAACAAACTTTGAATGGAATCAATATGACTAATAGACAAATTTTCATGAATTTTTAAAATATATATAATACACTTTCTGTGTTCAAAACGTTTTTTAAGTTTAAATTGCCATGTACAAAAATTGACTAGCAATCCAAAGTTTACCATTTAATACCAGCTCCTTTAAATATTAATCTGGCCGTCCAAACAGTTACCTTACACCTTTCTGATAGGTCGGACGGTCTGGGTCTCAACACTGCTCCAAAACAAAAAATAATTTCCTGAAGCCATCCGTTCATTAATTAGAAATTTTTTAAGAAAGTGAAGCGCTAAAATTTTAGATGCCATGTTTGGATCTTGCGTATCATCTTTTTTCACTGTCAGTTGTTGAGGACCTGTACATGTGCTTAAAGCTCTATACCAAAGAAAGATTTCCGTAGAGACATTTTAAGCCATGCCTTATCACCTTTACATTTCTTTTATTTTTATTTTCTTTATATGTTTATGGAAAATGTGTGTGTAATGCACTTAAACTGATTTGGTATTTTGTGGGGATATAGATTCAGACTGAGGGGGATTGAAAGTGATTTAGAAAGTGAACGTTCTTTCAATTTCGTGCTTTAATTAGAAATATAAAAATTACATTGTTTATGAAAGATATGGTCTATATATAAATTGGCCTAATTGAGCTGTGATTGTAGAAATTTAGATTTGAATTGTGTCTATCAGTAGATTTTAATACAGAATGAGAATGCAGTCTCCACAAGTGACAGGTTTCAGTTTTGTGATTTGTTGGGTGGATTCATATCACACCTGCTGCACCAATGTATATGGATTGCATGCACATTTCATTATTATTTATATGAATAAAATTTCTATTTCTTTTGCTATTTTATATAACTACCCTGCTTTAACTCATGGATAATGCCAGATAGATTTTTAGTTTAAAATAAATTAAAATCTAATAGCAAGAAATTACTTGGAACAGCAACATGAGTGGTACAACCTACCTTTTTTGACATTACTACTCTGTCTCATTTTTCCCCAACAAAAGAGACTTCCCCTCTCCAAATATAGTTGATACCTTGAAATATTTTTCTTGTGCTATTACTAACAAGTATTTAAATTTTTAGATTTTTTAGACAACAGTTTAAGCGAATTATTTTATTTTTACCTTACATTTTTTCTGATATATGTACTTTAACTGTGTTGAAACTTTGGAATAAAAAAATTATCCATAAAATAAAGTTGAACTCCAATTTAACTTGTTCCGTATGGTTTCATCAACAATGGGGGGGAAAAATAATTAAAATTGTTCTAAACAAAATTAAGTTTTGCCCGTTTCATTCACTGTTTTGTCTACAACTAAATGTTAAATGTAAATAACACTGCCTTGAGATAATAATAAAAAAAAATTCTTTTCAGGTTTGAAAGTTATTTTTCAGCCATTTTAGATGAACAGACTTGCAGTTAGATTTCCCATATCATACTAGGGTCTTTAGAAAATAATATATTTTTCTGTTAATATACATCTACAGCCATGCTGATATAAGCATGTATATAAGATGTTCATTTGAGTTAAAATTCTAAAATTTTACACATGCTGGTCCAATAATAATAGAAAATAATTAACCTTCCCAGAGTTAAAATATGTTTTGAAATGTAAAACAGCTGGGTTTGATATAACTTCATTTCAAACACATTCCAATTGATATTTTATTTAATGTATCAAAAATATCAAATTGCATATGATCTGCTTGCTTATTTAATATTGCACAATTGGGCATATTTCTAAATTTACAATTAATCATTCATTTTGTATCAACATATTCACTTCATAATAAAACATATCTGGTTCAACCTGGTGCAAATTATTTGTAACCAGAATCTGAGCACAAAATTTTACAGAAATTGTAACTTATAAGCAGATCTGTTTAATTTGTGTTTCTTCTATCTAATGTTTCCCCTTTTGTTGGGAAATTAAAGAGGAAATTTATACTATGAATTAGCAGAGTGTAGCTTATTAATTAGCAGAGTGTAGCAGAGTATGCCCAGTGGTGAAATGAAGATAAAGTCAAAAACAAAAACCATGCTTTATTGAAAGACGTAGGTGTAGGTATCTTTGCCGAAAGTACATCAAGGCAGTTAAGACAATTGCTGTATGAACAATACAGCTTGAACTTATATACATTTCTTGGAGTTTTAAGCATACATAGGAAGTCCACATTAGATTATTTAGATACACTCGAATCTGTTACGATGTCGTTCTTCATTGGTTAATTTGACTAGATAAAACATTCTTTAAGCACAGTCTAAAAACACGATTTATAACAACATCTAAAAGAAATAATCACCAGTTTCCATCAGATAATACTGCAGCATCACTTTAACACCAAGATTTGCCCTTTTACTTTAGGTCATCTTTAGTTGCAAACTGTCATTCAGTCAATGAATAGCACTAAATGCTAAAATGCACTAACTCTTACATTATTCTCTACATTCCACTAAAACACCATAGAATATTTAGTTGCCTGTTTTCACCATCAACATGATACTAGAACATTAAACTGATCGAATATTTCTACTTCACTTCCATTACAAGGATCAGCAATATTCTATCTGCGATTTAATTAAACAGCTATTTGAAAATCATAGTTCAGGTATTCTGACCGCACAATGCGTGTCTCACATACAAAACAGCGTATCCGAATACCAATACATATTCCCACCATGTCTAACAATCGACTTCAACTAATCGTCTTCGCCAATTCTAATTCCTCTTCCTCCCTAATAATCCAATGTGTGCTTCCTATATTTATACCATGAGATCGGTATCTCCTGGAACGAATTCCAAGGTCCAACTCATATAGTATGCAAATGAGCCAGTGCATACGTCGAACTTCAAATCCGCATGAAGATACTTACTGGAGAAACTTTGTGAATCGTTCCCGTGAATGGAGGTAAGTTAATTTTTTAACTACTTCCGGGAAAATTGGCGACTCACGATTAAATGATTACATTTTTCTAGCACCCTCCATTAGCAGAAAAATTGCATTAGTTCTCCATAGGGTCCAATCCAAATTAGAAAATAAAATCCAGCAGTATAACCCCCCTCACCCTATCCGAGATCTTAGGTATGCCCATTGAAGCCAGTGGTGGTTCTACACACAAACCATATTCCCTTCCCGGTCGTCCAAATAGTTACTCATGTCCTCTGGACGAGTCGGACGGCCTGGGGTTTCCACACAAACCATATTTAGCCACACACCTAGCTACAGTAAGCCTTCGGGTCTGTCGTGTGGTCTGGGTTTTTCACATAAACCATATTGCTGACTGGTAAATTTTCAAAAAGTTTATTGCAGAATGGCTATTTCTTGAATTTTTAATGTAGACCAGCATATTTACTAAATTTTCTACAGCTGATTAATAAAGTAACTTTTCTGATTCGCAAGCTTTTGGAAAATAAAATAAGCAAATATATGAATTTTCAATTTAAAATTCAACATAGATAAATGCAAATATAGTTGGATGCAATTAAAGAAAAAATTAACAAAAATTTCAATTTTCTTTTTTATTTTGCAATAAAACATTTTGGTGGTTCATAAAACTTGTTTGAAGGACTTTGCTATAGTAATTATGCTTTTTGTGAAAATTTTCAGGTGAACAAATAATTGTGATAAGCAATTAGAACTAGGAACTGGCTGATTTTAGTGTTTCAAATAAATTAATTGAAAATAATATTAAAATAAGAATTATATTTCACTGAGAAAAGTACTTGTTACCCCAATCATATTTCCAATTAAACCAAACATAGATTGATACATGTATAAATATCTGGAGTAAGAGTCTTCACTTGGCTTTCTCATACTTTGATATTCTATAGTGTTTAGTTCTACTTGTATCACAATCATTATCAGAATGAAAAGAAAGATGTTATCTTTTTTGAATTTAGCACTCAAGTTATTTTTTTATAATATTTTGTATAAATTATTTTTAAAAGTTTCATTTTTTAAGTTGACAAGAGCTTAGCAATAGCCGGTGGGTGCATTTGACTTATCTGTGTTAGTAAAAGCTATTGTGATACCATTAACATCCATTGTGTAGTTCAATTTACCAATCCACCCCTCCCTTTCATATACTGTATACTACCATCATTGTTTCAGGTATTATCCCCTTTTTTTCATAGGATATAATGCTATTAAAAAGCTTAAAATTCAAATTATATTTATGAGAATTACTAAAATTTCTATTTAGTTCTAATTTGTCACATAATGTTATCTAGTAAAATGCTATGACATTCTTGAGTTATGTCCACACCTTACACACACAGATGGAGATCTTTTTGAAAGTGTTCGAAATGAAAGTCTTAAAACTTACTTATCTGAAAAAATTTTGAGTTCGAAAATTTGGAGGGAAACAATATTTTTTCTAGAGAATAGTATGAGAAAAAAATTTCCTCAACTATCTGAATGATCTGTAAAAGTAAATATTTTGTTAGTAACAGCATGCAAGTTGATTAATAGTAGTATCAACTGGTTTCTGGGGCAAATAACATCCTCCTATATCATGATAAAAAATTGATACATTCAAACTTTTTTTTCCATATTTGTCACTCTTATTCTGCCGTTCTCTAAATATTTTGATCCCATACAAAACTCCAATTTATCTTTAGATGACTATTAGTTGATAGTTCTATTTCATTAAAAGCATTTTTATGTTTTCTCCCCATTTCATTTGACTGCAATTGCAATTTTTGTGAATCAGTAAAAATACTCTGGAGGACTGATGCCAATACATGGACTGGCAGTTGAGAAACAAACACTGGTCAAGGTGTTTCCTATAGATTTTGCTGCAATAACAATACTTGGCTCAATTATTTCCTTGTTTTAAATGACTGTTTTAAATATTTTACTTACTATCAAATTTAGGAATCATAATCTAGGCATTTACACACAATTATCTCTAGAATAAACATTTGTTATTGAATAGTTCCATGGAAAAATTATTACTGAATTTTTCAAAAATGCTTAAAAATAGTTCAAGGTTTAAAGAAATTATACCAATTCAATAAAATGAATGTATAACTTAAATTTTCTTACATTACCTGACCATCTTGAGTCTGTCTCTCGTGGTACAACAGAATAATGTGTTGTGATTTTAGGAGTAGCCTTGGTACTAAGATTCTCATGGTGTACAAGAATTTGAAAACCCCGACCTAAAACAAAATAAACCATTAATAAAAATTATTATTTGTTTCTGATAAAAGTATAAATTTAGTAAATCATTTCTATTGAACCAAAATAGTTATCCAAGAAAGAGGGGGAGGGGGGTTGTAGAGTACTTAACTATTAATTGATTTTTATATAGTACATCACTAAATTAAAAAAAAACAGTATATCTTATTCATTTGCAGCTAGATGAATTATGGTTAAACCTAGTTCTTTATATTGCAAACTATTATGGGTATGTTAAATATTTAATTTACTTTTAATTAGGGCATATAAACAATTTCTTTATCACAATTTGATCTGTTAACTAATTTCTTCTACTATTCTGGAGGAAACCCTACCCTGTTTTGCAGATACTTTTAGTTTAGGCAAAATATGAATTTATCCCCTTTATTGTTGCAATCAGACCATACTCATTTTGACATATTTAATGACATATTACTAAAACAATTATTTGTTTAAGCTAGGGTTAGCACTTTTTCATTGACTGATTTCCAGATAACTCAGATTTCTATAAGAATAGCAAAATGACTATATCACAGAATATTAACAGATATATAAAACATATAGTTTATAGGCAGGATTCATGTGATGTTATGAAAGGAGCTTATCCACCTAGCATAGAAATCCAAAGTTTAGTTTGTAGAAACAATCGCAATGTATGTTAGGTCTGTAATAAAATATTGATTCTTCCAAGTGTTTTGGTGGGTTTTTAATAAAATACTGCTTTATCTAGAACATAGGTTCTCAACCTTTTTTTGCCCACCGCCCACTTTGAGAATCTTTTTTTTTTCTTAATGCCCCCCTCAATTTTTTTTACTTGCGAATCTGAAACAGCTATTGCCACAATTATATTTAAACGTGTAATATTATATACTATAGTCGTAAGATAGGATATGGCCCTACCCTATTTCTGAGTTTAAAGAAGACTGTTTCAATGAGAACAATTAAAAAGCATACTTAATTATATTGAAAAGTATTTTTATTAACATTCAAAAGACATTGAATTTATAACTTATCTAATGAGAAGGTTGAATTTGATGCATTTTAAGGAGTTTGTTAATATCAGGCTCGATTTTACTTAAAAACAACCGTAAGTCGCCACGTTCAGTAACATGGAGCCGATTTCTCTTTTTAGTTACCAACGTTGCTACAGCACTAAATCCACGTTCAGCTAAATAGGAAGATGGGAATGCTATCAGAAATCGTTGAACAGTCGACCATAATCCTGGGTACAGTTGCAAAATCAGCTTCTGCAGCTAAAATTCTTCGTAGCTATTCTTGAATTTAATTTTTAATTCCTCATTTGTCATCAGTTCTATTAGTTCTTCTTCTAACTGGGATGATCCTGCTGTGTTGACATTTGAAAAAGGATCCAAAACCTAGTCTGGTATGTCCATGTTTAAAATGTCCTGAAATCGTTCCTTGAAATCACTGTGGAGGTTTTCCAAGTGTTGACAGTAAACAAGCAAGTCGTTAATGCTTGAATGATACTGCTGATAAATTTGGGAAGTTATTGAATTCGCGTCTGCCGATATTTCTTTGCCATCCGTAGCAGCTCCATCCGTCGTAGCAACTGACAAAATATTATTAAAAGGAATTTCCTTTTCATCACAAAACTTTTCCAGTGTATTAAATATGGTTTCCCCTTTTGTATCTGTTTCCAAATTCATAGCAAACAATAGTTCTTGACATATTTTCTCATCTTTGATAAACCTCACGTATGACAATAACAATGCTTCATTGGTTGGTAAAGTGGACTCATCCAGCTGAATTGAAAATTGACAAGTCTGCAGATGATTGCACAATGATTCTTCAATGTTTTCAGCCATCTCATCAATTCGTCTTTGCACAGAACTATTGCTCAAAGGAATTTTTCGGATAATATCTGCAGCTGGTTTATGGAGCACAGTGGTTATTACTTCATTTACTGCTGGTAAAATCAAATCTTCCCCAATAGTATGTGTTTTAGCAATCAACAATGAGATATTGTACGAAGCTCGAAGTCCGTCATTGTCTCGCTTAGAAGCTGATGAAAAAAGTTTTGATACAGTTGGCTGAATTTCGTACTTCTTTTTCATGTCTTGAAAATAGGTCACATCTTTGTCTTTCTTATCCGGGTGTATTTTATTAAAATGATCTTGAAGCCTAGAAGGCTTCATCGCTTCATTTGAAAATGTTTTTTGACAAATAAGGCACATTGGCGATGATGGATTTGTGGGATTTTCGATAAATCCGTACTTAATATAATCCACACTATACTGCCGCCTCTTCTTTTTTGCTTCTGACATGGTTTTGACTTTACAGAAACGTGAGTAGTATTAGTGTACTTTTAAAACCCTGTCATCAATTGCACGCGATAATGCTAATGAAAATAAAATGAACAATCATTGCCTTTATATAGGTTGGAGACATATAACACACATCGACTGGAATAAGATAAACATGCAGTGACTCGTTTATAACACCCGGTGCCGAAGTAAAGCGCGGGGGCAAGGGTGATGTGGGAGCAGAGTGCGGGTTAGAACAAGCACAGCTAATACTGTCAATTCTTGCAGAATTGCAAAAATCATGTTATTTAACAAAAACTTGTTATAACTAAATTGCTACAAGCATATTTTTTATTAACAGGCTTTGTTAACTTTACCTGTATTTATATATGAGATATTTCACGTGAAATTGGAAAATTTGAAAATTTTTAATTCAAATCTAAAATTAAAAATTTTTATATCATCCAATTTAATGTAGATCTGAATGTAATGGAATCTTTAAGTTCAATTTTCATCCACTTCCCAAACTACCGAAATATGTGAATTTTCGCACACGTGATAAAAATGATTAAAATACATACAATAACAAAAATTAACCAATATTAAAGTTTACTTTAGTTAGTACGTGATTAGCGTGTTTTTTTTTGTCTTTTTTAAACTATATTTTTTTAATCTGTCCACCACCCCTCCGTACCATCTCAACGCCCCCTAATTTTCTCTGGGTCTTCTACTGCCCCCCTGAAAGTCTCAAACGCCCACAAGGGGGCGTTATCGCCCACGTTGAGAACCTATGATCTAGAACCTAGGCATACATCAATATATATTGATTTATATTGATATGCGCCTAGCTAAAACTAATAAGAAAGCATAAAGACATCCGGTTACCCGGCTTTTACCACGAATCAGAAAATTCAAAACAGTAGCGATATACTTGACTGCCATCTCATAATAATTTAAATAAATTTTATTAATATAGTTTTTAAATATACTTACTTTTATGTTCAGTATAGATTATACAGAAAGTTATCACTAAATTTTCACTCATCATTTTTTTTTTAATTTTAATATTAATTCTGTTTACATAAAAAAATGTCTTCCCAATTTATTGTTAATTATTTGGAATAATTATGCCTTAATACCATTAATCGTATCTTAAAATCATGCTAAAATTTGATGTTCAAAACTATATTGTGAACTAAGAAAAAAAGTAGTCCTGTATCTTATAGTAATGTTAATGTTTACTATTTACAATTTAAATACATGCAAATTTACCGAAAAGAAGTAAATTTTGAAGTTTTTATTTTTAAGCTTTCCTCTCATATACATTTATTAACACAATATAATGTTCTCTAACCTTTTATAAAACATAACTATTCAGGTTTCATATTTTGGAATTTCCTTGTTTCTTAAGCAAATCATTGTCAGTATAACTGAATTATTTATTAAATATAGTAATGTTCTGGTAAAAAAATAAATAAAATTGTTACTTTATATGCACATTCCTAGAAAGTACCTATTCAATAACAATTTTTCAAAAACATCATGACAGCATTGACAGTTACAGGAGTTATTGGTAACATGTGGTAGTATAAAAGCAAGTATGTATGCTCTTACATTTTCAAGCAAAGTAATAAGACCATATGAAGGAATCCTATATAATTTGCTTGTTTCCCTTTTCACAATAAAGTTTAGTAAAATGTAGTGGCATTACCAAAGGGGGGGGGGGGAGATTTGAGGCTTATACCTATCTGCAGAAACCAACCAGAACCCATTGAAGTTCATAGAAATGACACATAAAGAAGTGGGAAACAAGATATTTGTTACCAACTCCTCTACCCCCACCCCCCAAAAAAACTTTTTTCTGGCAATGCTATTGGTAAACCTGCTGATTTTTTTCAACTAGTTCTCCAAATGTAAAAGGAAATATATGCAATACCAAAAAAAAAAAAATCAAGGAAAAGTTATTGTAAATTTGTGATAAAAAGTAATTGAAAGTGTTCCAAGAGTTTTACATTTCAGCAACTTTATTAGCAGTAAAAATTTTATTAGCTTGGATACAAAAAGGGTGTCAGATTGCCAATACTGTCACAATACGCTCTCAATGATTATAAGATTGCAATAAAATTGGAATAAGAAAACAAATATTTTAAAGAATAAATTTTAAAAGCTTAAATTTAATGAAAAGATAACCATTTAAAAATATAAGAGTAAACTATGTTTTTAAATTTTATTCTTTAAACTATTTTAAGAGTAAATAAAATATTTTAAGATGAGATATTGAAAAGTAAATAAACATGCTTTAATATTTACATGTTGAAAAGTAAAGTAACATATTTAAATTTTAAAAGTAAACACACTTTTTTAATGTATAATCTACTTGCACATAATAACATTTGGAGATAAATCAATATGATTTTGAATTGTTATCATGTGACTAAACTATTACTTTCCTTATATACATATAATAAGGAAAGTATTGTGATGGGGTCAAAAATTTGAATTCAAGTTTTTGACAGGAGAGCAAGTTTCAAGCATCCCTAAACACAAATCAGATGTTTTTAAGATGATGTCTGTGTGTGTATGAAAGTATGTGTGTCAGTGAGTCTATGAAGACAATAACTGACGAATGAATGGACCGATTCGAATGAAATTTGGTATAAAAACTACAATTCATGCATACTGGAATTCTATTGTTTTTATACGCAATCGAATGCCAGAACCCCCTAAATTTTCGAATGAAATTTTGAAAAAATCATAAAAAAATTAAAACCTTTAATAAAGTTACGCAAATAGTAATTTCTTATGTAATTTTTCATTAGAAAATGATTGACATAAATTTTAGAATGCTAGCATAAACAGTTCTTGAGATATTGCACATTTTTCAAAAAAATTATCAAAAAATCATATAAAATAAAAAAAATATATTACTTATTGTGAAATATGTTCACTTTTCATAAGTAATATCATGTGATAAATTTGGTGACATCATTCTAGTGGATCTAGCTAGTTCCATTCGTGAGAAAAGATACTTTAGGTAAGACTTTTGAATTTCACGCCAATAGTCATTTATCTGCTACAAGAATAACTCATTTCTCCGTTCATAACCCTTAGCGAGATTTTGACGGAATGTTGCCAACTTGGCGAGTTTTTTAAATGTTGCCAAATTGATAAAAATGACGACCAGATGTAGAAAGTTCAATATCTTGGAAAGAACATAAGCATAGACTATACGAATAACACATTTCTCTGTCCGTCCGTAATGCTTGGCGAGAAATTTAGTGGGACATCGCTAACTTGGCGGCTATTTTAAATGTTGCTAAAATGACAAAAATGTCACCAAATTGATAAATATGATGCCAAATGAGAAGTAATTTCTCGCAAATTCTGATTTGCATCATAGGACGGGCATACCGTCTAGTATATAAGAAATACTCTTCTCTCCGTTTGTCTGTAACATTTAGTGATGCATTTGGCAAAATCAGCGAATAATTTAGCAAAGTATCGCCAACTTAGTGGTATTTCGTCCCAGATTGACAAAAGTATCATCAAAACTGCAAAAATGACGCTAAATTAATGAAAGTGACATTAAATTAGTGAAATTACACCTAATTGATGAAGTAATTAAGGTATTTTAATATATGGACTATATCGCTTATTGAGGATGCTATCAATATTGATGATTGTTTATTTAGAGTTGTGTGAAATATAAGTTAATTGAGTATTTTGAAATAGTTTTTCATGTTGTCATCCAGAAAATCGCCAAATGTACAATTCAATGATAAAAACACAGAGCCGTTGATCTTATACATTATTTTTTACTGTAAAACTAGTAAATCTACTGCATTATATAAGGAAAGTCGTGCTGCTCACATCAGATTTTTTTGTTTTGCAGCAACCTTGCGATTTCTGATTTGGTAAAAAGTAAAGTAACAAGTTGGGCAAAATTTTTACAAATGTGTTTAATGGATCTGAATTTATATGCAAGTTCAGTAATAATTTTATTCTTTTAGAAAAATTTATACATGACAATCATTCAGTGCCTTTGCCTGATTAAGGTAAATTTGTAATCAGAGAAGGAATTAGTCATCAAAAATGAAAACATTCTTTTTTCAGTTGAACTAAAAGCAGTTTTCTCAATAGTGGGTGCACATGTGTGAAACATGCATAAAAATTTCAAATTCCCTTTTATAAAATAAACAGATGGCAAAATACACCCCTTGAATTATGTAAAAAAGTTAATAAAACAGAAAATCTACTGTAATTGAACATTTTCTGCACTTCCACTGCATATAGCGAATCGAATCATGAAAAAGTTCGTTCTTCACTTCTAATTCCGACCATATGTACATCTCATTCATACACTACATGCATCACGATGTGCGAGTTTCCAATATCGTGATGTTATGCGTTGTTGCTCAACTTTGACCTGCATATACAAATGCAGGTCAAATGCAATCTCCAAATGCACTGCAATCCATAAACAATCATAAAGAAAATATGAAGGAGGATGACTGTAGTTAACATAGCACGTTTAATGACTTTAGTTCCAAGCATATATCCTATCAATTTTAAAGCTAAATTCTGAGAAGTTCATCTTTTTTTAAGTCTCGGTGAGCAACTATTTCTCTTACAGAGAAATTTTGAATTTCCTTTTTATAGATCATCCTCAGTTTTCAGTTGTTTATTTGTCATTAATGATATAAACAAAGATAAAAAAGTCTTGGAACTCCTAAAATGTTTGTAGCTGAGTGGAAGTGTGTTTACAGCTCAGGAGTACTCACTTATTATCAAATCAATGTTAAAACCGTCAAATAAATGTAAAAGATTCAATTTACTGTGGCCGAGTGCTGTGTTCACATAATTTACGTAAAGTTATTACCATAGCCGGTGTTCATGTAATTTAAAAAGTCATTAAAATAATTAACAAAAGTATGTAAAACTTGAAATATTTTTTAAAATACATGAAAAATGGCCAATTTTGAAAATAACCCATAAAATACTGATGTTAAGTTCAATGTGCAAGCTGCAGATAAATTTTAAAACTCTCAATCTCTGTCATAGACCAGCTAGAAGCAGTTTGCTGCTTAACAATTGAAACTACTATCACAAAGTTTCCATCTTGACATCATTGGAAATATTGAAGAACGATTTTTACAATAATTTTTTAATCGAATCTGTAGGACAATTCCTCCACATATACAGGGTTAGCAAGAAATAAGTTTCCCACTTCAGAGGGCTCTAAAATGCATTCTATTGGTCCAAATGAGATAAAATTTGAAATACAGATAATTCAAATGATGCGCTTGACATTTATTAAATCAAAAATTTTAGTATCAACATTCACCTGTAGATGGCACTATAACACAAATGGTATTTATTTGCATATATTAAAAATGTGAAACATTATTTGCATTACAGCTCATGCCTAGTAGCATTACTCTTTGGATAAAAAGGCGGATTCTGCACGAGCATTAGTTACTTCTCAGCACATCATGCCAACGTTGCAAGAAAAAGCACTACTGGTGAAATTGTTCTACCAGAACCAGCAGAACTCCATCGTAGCTGTAAAAGAATTCTGTCGTATGAAGCAGATACTACAAAGAGGTCCATGTCTCCATGAGCCCTACTCAAGATGATAAAGAAATTTGAAACAACTGGGCAACTTGGCATTCTTCCAAGTAGAGGAAGAAGCCAATACAGTCTTTTAGCATCGAAAATGTGGCTACCGCGGTCGTTGAAGCCAGCAGTCATTCGCCGCATAGTAGTGTGAGTGTGCCAGTTGTTTCCCGTGTATTGGATATGCCGTATTCCACTGCACGAAAAATCTTACGGCAGATTTCGAATTTTTATCCCTACAAAATCAAGCCTGTGCACCTATTGCAGAATGGAGACTCAAAGGTTCGTAAAACTTTTGCACTTCATTTCCTTGCTCGAATGGTGGTTGACGTCAGTTGGCCATGGAACATCCTGTGGACTGATGAAGCCCACTTTTGCCTCAATGGGCAAGTTAACACCCACAATTGCCGAATTTGGGCAGCGGAAAATCCTCACGCTATCCAGGAACAACCCTTGCATCCTGAAAAAGTGGCAGTATGGTGTGGTTTTACGGCAACCTTTATCATTGGACCATATTTTTTTGATGAGGTAACTGCAACTGGAATCAAAACCTGTTCTGTTACAGGACTACGGTACAATTTGCAATCCCACAACTTCAACAGTGTGGATGCCTTCAGGACATCATTTTCATGCAGGATGGCACACCGCCTCACATTGAGCGTAGTGTAAAGCAATTGCTAACACAGCATTTCACAGCTGAACAGGTGATCAGCCAGCATTTTCCAACAGCATGGCCTCCTCGTTCACCGGATATCACCCCCTGCAACTTTTGGTTGTGGGGTTTCCTCAAGGACAATATCTACCGTAAAAAGCCAGCATCTGTGCCAGATCTGAAGGACAGCATTCAGCACCATGTTCTTCATATTCCGGCAGACTCACTCAGGTCAGCTGTGGAAAATATGGTTCTGCGATTAGAGCACATTGTTGAACATGAAGGGGGGCATATTGAGCAGTTTTAATGCTACTTTTTTAATATTATTTAACATTTACAAAGCCTATTAAATGTTGTTATGTGTATTACAGCGCTACCTATCGGCGGATTTTTGCACTAAAATTTTTGATTTAATAAATGTCAAGCGCATCATTTTAATTATCTGTATTTCGAATTTTATCTCATTTGGACCAATAGAACGCATTCTAGAGCCCTCTGAAGTGGGAAACTTATTTCTTGCTAACCCTGTATATATATTTTTTTAAATATATCGAAATATGCATTTTTTGAGTTGTCTAATTCCTTCATTACATCTGAAAATGGAAGATTGCATAATTTTATACTGTTGCAAAAATATCATATACCCATATTTTTGCAAAAGTATAAAATTGTGCAGCAAAGTGAGTTTGAGTTATCGCATTCTAATAGAAAATGCTCTTAATTACTATAGGTATTAGTTGATTTTCTTTATGTAAGTTTTTTAAACAAACTCATAAAAATTGATATTTTAGATTCCGTTAATAAAGTGCTTTCATTCTCAGTTGCTCTGCAATGGGCTGGGCATTACTATGAGAAAAAGTGGTTGCTTGTGGTCAGGCATGGTGCCAAAACAGGTGATTTGGAAATTGAGTAATGTATCTGTATTATTTAAGTAGTGGGTGCTTACCATGTGGTATCAGCGTGCTTTGCCAGTTTGGGGGCATCATGTCCCACTTGGAAGCTGACCCGCGTGTCAAAGACTACTCGTATTTTGTGAATTTGAACACCAGTGCGGTGAACTACCATGGTACTTTGATGAAGATGGTCTGCTTAGCAATCGAAATGTTCTTCTTGTGCTCCCTAGTGACTGAGCTGCCATCGTTAAAAAGCTCTGGGACGAAAAACTTGACTGCAAATATGACACCAAGCCGAAATGGATCTCTACGTTCTGAAAGAAATTGCTGACTTCCTGGTGGACTACGGTTACGAATACCAAGAGAAACTATGGACCCACCCAGCACTGATGAAGAGCTATCAAAGTAAGCGCAGTGATATTTACATGTATTTTGAGTACCCAGTAGGACCCTTTCCTCAGTTTCTGGATTTTAAAGATTTTTATGATAATGCCTCTGTTAAAAGATTCAACGCCCGTAGGCAAAAATTCCTCAAACATATTGGAATTAGCTCACTCTCCCCTAAAAGAAAGACAGGTAAAAAGAACCCCCAAGCGGAAAAAAAGCATGATACTTTGAGCTTTGATGTGGACTTTGCAAATCAAAAGAAAATTAATGATCAGGAAACTACTTTCCCTTACGAAAGCGAAGAAAACCCGGTAATTGTTAAAGAGATCAATAACGTTAACCAGGATAAAGAATTTGCTAATCAAAACTTTGAATCTGAAAAGGAATTCATTTTCCCTAGTCCTAAGAAAATCTGCAGAAGTCCTTTTGTTAGCCTTGCTTCGACCCCCCTCCCCACTAGAAATTCCTTCCAAATTTTTGAGACTGAGAATAAGTAAAGTAACACCGAGCCTGAAATCATCCCCGACAAAAAACTAAAACCCCAGCCTTTCTTTATCAATGCCTGCTCCGGATGGCAAAAACTTATCAAGAAAATTAACTTGATTCTTGAAATTCCTATTTATGGTAATTGCAGTCGTGACATGATAAGGCTTTCCCCAAGTCATGTCGATGACTACCGCAAGCTGCAAAAATTTCTTTTAGACAGAAATATACCCTTTAGCTTTTTAATTTAAAAACTGAGAAACCTAAAAAATACCTCCTTAGAGGACTCCCCGTTAGCACAGAGATTGATGAAATAATCAAAGAACTGAACTCACAAGGAATTCGTGTTAACCAGTTAACCCAGCTAATGCATAAACCTCAGAGGAGCCCTCCCCCCTCTTCCTTGCTTTGATACCCCAAAATGAAGACCAGCCAAAGCTGTATGAAATTAAATATTTAATGAACTTAAGGATCAATATCACCTCCTTTAAATCGAATGCAATAAAACTTTGCTTTAAATGTCAGAGACACGGGTACATGTCCGAGTGCTGAAATTTCCCGAGCAGATGTCTGAAATGCGCGGGGAAGCATCATACCCGGGACTGTATGCATCCAAGGGAATCTCCAGCGGTTTGCTGCAATTGCTGGGGTGATCACCCTGCAAATCACAAACTCTGTCTGGCAAATCCAACGAACAGATCCCTTAAAACTAAGAGATTTAATGAACCTGTGCAAAAACATGCTCCCCTCTCCCCCCCCCCTCCCCAGATCCCTACTGAAGCCAATTTTACTGAAACTGCTAAACCGACTGTTTTCGAAACGGACAAGGAAGCTGAAACCGGGAAAATTTTTATACTGAATCTTCTTATGCTAACAATCACCAGAAAGAAAATACGCAGATCTCCCCCCTTCCCGTCCAGTGCTCCCCTCTCCCCCCCCCCTCCCCAGATCCCTACTGAAGCCAATTTTACTGAAACTGCTAAACCGACTGTTTTCGAAACGGACAAGGAAGCTGAAACCGGGAAAATTTTTATACTGAATCTTCTTATGCTAACAATCACCAGAAAGAAAATACGCCGATCTCCCCCCTTCCCGTCCAAGAGGAGGCTACCAATAGAAATTCACATGGACTAAATGAATTCATAAACTTGTTTAACAAGATCAAAGCCCTGTTCAAGAACATCCAAATTGAAAATATTCTTAAATTCACAAAATTCTTAAAACTTAATCTTCCTAAGGCCCAGGGCCCCATGGAAATAATATCCATGATATTCAATGCATTCAGACATTCTTCTATTAGGAGAACACCCTGTACTGCCACTTGTCCATTCCCTTTTCTGAAATTCTTTTTTCATTTTTCCACCTTCTCTTCTCACCTGCCCCCCCCCCCCCCTGTACTGGGTTCTCAATCTAATGTTGTTATCACCTGCACAACCTGACTCTCATCTCATCCAATGTGCGTTGCGCATGTCATTCATCAAAGGTGCTAATTTCATGATTTAAAAATTCCATGGTGGTGGTGGTGGTGTCATGTCCACACGAGTCAGTCGCTTAAATAGATCCATGAGCGAAGACTACGGCCCTGGCGATCGCAATGATGCTATGGGAGTAGAGCATCTCTTGTGGAAATTCCACGATGTTTTGAAGTGCTGCCAAAATGGCAGGACATGTAAAGACATGTTCAGGAGAGAGTTCAGTTTTGGGACAGTTTCTACAGTCCCTGTAGACCCTAGCTCCATTTACATCGATTTTCATACCCCTGTAGTGATGTGTACGAAGCCTTACAATTGTTTTTGTGATGATTCTTTCTTCATTTATTTCACAGATTTGGTCACTTTCTCGAATTGACCATTCCCTAAGTCTGAATCTTGCCATTGCATTCGCATCACCAAAGGTGACGCAATTTACGTGGCCCCTATTTAGGTGTCTCGCTTCTTTAGCCAGATGGAATTTTTATCATCATGATGATGAAAATTCCATCCTGGAGATAAAAGCACTCTGACTGCTTGGTGCTCTGACAAATAGTGCTTGCACCCACAACGAAGTAGTAGGACCCAAGTAACATCATGTAATATGTTCTTTCTAGTAAAGGCTAAGACATACGATGCAATATTAAAAAAATTTCAAAGTGTTTTTAGATCAAACCACACTGGTAAATGGTCATCAAGAAACTCTTCTTTTTCCTCATTTTTATTACTTATAGAAATTTTGTATAATGTAAGTCTAATATTTTAATTTTACTTTCTTCATAAGTAATTAAATCTGTAGTTCTGGGCCATTGAAATGTGACAAATATTGCAACAGTATCAGTAACCATTGTTAAATTTTCTATCTCGGTAAGGATTTGAAAATGATTAGCAATTACACAAATTTGCATTTTTCAAATTAACGAAGAATTAAAAAATGACTAACTAGCTCATTTTCATAAAATTCTCTTAAGCATGTTCTATAACTTATTTAATGTAAAGTGACAAAATTACTAATGTTTCTGTACGTCAGAGGTCTGTAACCTAGTGTCTGCAGGCACCAGTACTTTCATAAGTGTAAAAATAAATATCTACTAACCTAATTTTTTTGCCTGCTGCTCCTGGAGAATTTTTTTTATATACAAAAGTGCTGGTTAATGGTTAAAGACCCCTGTCCAGATAGTAAACAATTAAATTAAAATGTTAATAGAAGTCTATCAAAAGGACAAGAAAATGACAAATTTTGTTAATTGACCCATTTATTAATTCAAACTTTATTTTTTTTTATGTAGTTCTTCAAGAAATATTTCCATAGCATCAAAGGAATTGTACTGCTCTGGAGGAATATCTACCATTTTTATACAGACCACATTTTTTCGATTAATGTTATTTTACTAATTTTAAAAAACTGATAGTTTTATTTTATTTGGAGGAGCATTCATTTTGACATTACACATGCAAAAACCGACAATCTCAGTACAATTCTATAAGAAAGGCAAGATATCTACTAGACAGTCACCAATAGCGCCTATGGAAGAGAACATTAGATACACACTTGGTGGAGTAATGCACAGATGCTGAGAATGAAGTGCTTTATGGTAACCAAAATTTGAAACTAACTGTAACCAGTGCAACCAAAGCTTTTTTGGAAGATAAGAAAAAACATAAGTGATGAGATAAACTTATGTTTGCAAAAATTGCAACACCATGAAGGAATCACGCAATCGAGCTAAAACTTACAGCAAATGCAAATTAGGGTGTGCTATGTAAATGATTAGAATTTCAGAGTTATCATGCATGCGTGGGCTGAGTAGTGCCCTCTGAACTGCTGTTTTAGTCGTATAAATAGAGAGCTATAGCGGGACGTTGAAAATAGTCTATGGTTGTCTGCCAGCGGTAAACGTTTCATAAAAAATCACTATGCCTCAATGATGATAGAGGGCACCATATGAGCAAGTTACAGAGTTTGAATGGGGACGAATGACCGGCCTTTGTGAAGGGGCGGGGGGGTCTTATCAAGCAACAGCAGCTCATATGGAGAGCAACGTCACGACAGTGATGCAATAGTGAACTGAAGAGAACTGGACGAGTCACAAATCTTGCAGTGGACATTAAAATGTTACGTCAGCACAGGATGATTGACACTTCATTCGCATGACAGTGATGGATAGTACAGCTTCATTTCGACAGTTGGCAGAACGTTGGAGCACTGCTACAGTTGTTGAATACCCAGACCACCCGATTGACCATAGGACACAAGCAGCAGATTGAGTGGCCAGAAAACTGCTACAGGTTTGTCATTGTCTGCTCCGACAATTTGTCGGCATCTGTTGCACCATGGACTGCGGGTAAGAATTCCCCTGATGCAAAACCATCGATACTTGCAGCTACAATGGACTTATCAATGTAGACACTAGCGTGCTGATTGGCAACAAATCATCTTTTCTAATGAATCCCACGCTATAGTGATGAACACCACCTTTCGGAGTGTGTTATCCAATGTCATACTGAACGAACGCCATACGTGATGGTCTGGAGAGCCATTGCGTATCTTGGACGATCTCAGCTGCTAAGAAATGTGAGTAATCTCAACAGCAACCAGTATATCAGAGAAGTTCTGGAGCTCAAAGTCGTACCCTTCCTTTAATGCATTCCTGGAGCTGTATTTCAACAGGACAATGCTTGTCTACATGTTGCTAGGAATGATCAAGACTTTTTCTCAGCACAACAGATACAGCTTCGTCCTTGGCCTGCCTATTCATTGGATATGTCGCCTATTGAACATGTCTGGAATTTTGTCAGTCAGCATCTGGCTCCTGATACTTGTCCTATAGGTAATACAGCTGAACTTTGGGTTTGGATCGAAGCAATCTAGAATGCTCTTCCTCAGGTACAAATTCAAAATCTGTTTGATGCAATGTCATGCTGTATAGAAGCACTTATTGCAGTACTTGGTGGCTTCACCAAATACTGATTTTCAACATGTAATATTGTTTTTTTGCTTTGTAAATTTAATCATTTATTTGTATCAATATAGGTCATTTGTAGAATAAATTTCATTCAATTCTGATGATTCCGTCATGGGGTTGCAATTTTTACAAACAGGAGTATATATGAATCGATATTTCAATTTTTTTTTTTTTTTTTTCGAGTTTGGGATATTTCTTAAATTGCACTTTTGCTGCATTTTTTTAATTCATTTTCAAAACAGTAATGTTGAATTTCAAATTGCGATATGATACTGTTTAGCACAAGCATAACAAGATGTATCTCTTTAAATTTTCCATCATTAGTTGTGTTAGATACAACTAAATGTGCCATCGCACCACATGTGCTTTTTAAAGTCATGCTTTCTTAATATGCAAATTAATTGAAAGTAGAAATTGGCCAGAGTCTTGAATTAAAAGAGATAATGAATTAAATTCTTTAAAAAAATCCAACAAAAAGTGCACAAATTTCACAAAATGAAACAGTTTTAAACCTTTGAATAAACTCTTGGCAGTTGAAGCCTCGTCCCCAGAACTATTTGATATGTCTTCTAAATGTAACACAACACTAAGGTAATTTTTAATCAAAACATTCACTTTACTTGAAACCCATCTAACATTACGAAAATACTGAAATTTTAAAATTTCAGTTTCCAAAACTTCTCCCAATTTTTTAAGCTGTTTTATTCTTTTAATTTAAAGGTGAATTCTGATAAAATTTATAAATTTGTTTTAGTACACTGTCAATTTTGAAAAGTATTTTGCACCTTTAATTGAACTTAGTACAGAGAAACAAGTTTTCCTTTTTTTGAGCCCCCGTGTCAAAAAGTTCTGAACAGTGATTCCTATTTTATATTCTTTTATCTTGTAAATAGAGAATAATAATAAAAAAAAAAGTAAGACAGTAATACTCATCAGATAAAAGCAAACAGTATTGATTTAGTCAGTCGCAAAACCAACCAAGAAAGCATATTTCTAAAGCTAGGACTTTTACTTCTAGTACAGCAAATAGCATGAGTAAACTAGTTTTAAATTTATTAATATCTCTTCAGCATCAAATAGCCAATAACTACACTAGCAGCTAAATGACTTCATCATGTGCCACAATGTAGTACAGCGTAATAGTAACTAATAGAAAACAATTATGGGCTTAAAAAGTGCTAACAAGCATGAAATAGACTCATTGATGTTGACATTGGGAGCATCATTCCCTATTGTAATATACTTTGCAACATTCAACTATAACAGATATGTGTTTATATTTACTTAAATTCAACTATGCATTTCATCATTTTCTACCCTTGCATTGTTTCTTGGTTATCAAAGTTTATACAAATTAAACAAATAATTTAATTAAGACTATCAGGCTCTTATACAATATATAACATTTTCACTCACAGTTTTTTTAAAGATGGTCTATTATTAAAAAAAACATTTTGAATGAATGGGTAGGACTGTATTAGGTAAACATTAAAACTCAATTTAATCAAAGTTATTGATAATTTAATTCAGAGTTTAAGAATACAACGATTTTATACTATTACCATGTATATAATACAATGTTACAATCCTTGATTTAACTACAAAAACCAAGAACATTTTTAAAAACTCAGTGGTGGCTTCAGTCTGATGAAGTCAAAATGGTTTTAAGTGAATGATATTTTTTAAAAAATAAAATATACGTTTAATAAGTTTATACGTAAAGTTCAATAAGTTTATATAATTTTTTCAAAATCATGTATTTTGTTTGCAGGCTTTCAGAATGTTACAAATTACTCGACAACTATTTATAGTTAGCCCTTTTAGATTTCCCCCCATTTCATCAGGATACTCTGACCATAGACTTCATGTCAAAATATCAAATTATTTTACTAACCTGTTTCTCGGTATATAAATAAAACTTATACAATATATCTGACGAGATTTTACATTCAAGTTAATCTATAAACTTGACTTTTCATCTAGTCTGTTCAAACCTCACCATTAAACATCTTTAGAATTCAAAAGTTCATTTAACCTAATTTTTTAAACAAAATAAAATATATCATGCTTATACATCAATATTTCACAAAGGAGTAAGTAAACAGATTGAGCTGCTTTCCTACCCATTGGAAAACGAAGATAAAAATACTAAAATATCGAAATTATAACTACTATACTCGAAAACTAGGAGACTGATCCAAAATCGAATTATATACAGTTGTAGGGCTTTCAAAGAGCTACAAATTCTTGCTCAATGTTCATAGCTAGCACTTTTAGTTTTCAAGATATAAGCAATAAAAACTTGAAAAACTGAAAATATTCAGTCATCTTCAAATTGACAAGGCGATTACTTGAAAACGATAACAGTGTTTTTCAAAAAATTAATATAGATTTAGAAACTACATTTCCTAATGCATATTTTTGTCGTTTATTATTTATATGTATCTTTTATAGTTTTGGAGATATTTCGTGTGAAAGCATGAAAAAAAAAAAAAAAAAAAAACACTCGTTCGACTAATATATTTTTTAATTTTTTTATTAAAAAAAAGCTCAAACTTTTAAAGTATTGAATTTTTTCCCTTCATAATCTGGACCCTATTTTCGACAAAATAAGACAAATTAGTTACATTTTATATCTATTAGGTTCGTAGGTATACGCGTCCAAAATGTTTACAGTTTTCTTAAGGCTCCGATTTCCGCTACAGAAAGCCTAAGCATAGATGTTATTCACATCAAAATGTGAAGCAAGCTTTTAAAAACACGAAAATACATCTCAGATAATAGAAATAAATATATTTCCAGAATTAAAAATTCATAGCAATGCAGCTTTACATATATATTTTAATTTTTTACTACTTTTTCGTACCTAAGAATTTTGGTCGAAATCTTTGCACGTACAAACTCATGACTCAAACTGAGAAAAATTTAAACAATTCCCAATTTTGGTAGGTGGTGGTAGTGGTGGTCGCCCGCTTTGGGCTCCTGGAGCATATAACAACGTTCGCAAGAACTACCCAATTTTGTTGTTATCCAGCAAGAGTTGATAAACATCATTTACAATTTCATAATTGAAGTACTTTTTCTTTCTAGAAGGCGGTGTGTGTGTGATTCGTGGAACCAAAACCATCTTTACTAAGACCAAAGCCAGCTTAGTAGGGATGGTTTTGGTGCAATGAAGAGGTAGTTGTAGATTATAGAATCAATAAAAATAAACATCCAAATAAAACAGTTAAATATTTAATTTGCTTTCAATACACGTTTTCAATAAATATAAATATTCAGAGGACATTCCATGGGCATACATTGTTAACTGGAAGTTTAACTGTTTTGAATTTTGCGGCGCCTGCCGCGCTTATTTTGATAACAGATGTCATATACTAACGGCCGTCATATATTTCTATATTAATTTCGATTAAAACTGTATCAATGTGTATGATTTAACTATCCTTTACAATTCTTGATTAAGCGAAATAAAATTATCGAAAATGTCTGGTAATACTGAACTTCTAACTATTTTAGACTCTGTACCTATCCAAGATTTACTGTCAACAATACGCAAAAAAGCCAAAAGTTGTAATAAAGATGTTGTTTCATATATTCGTGCTATTTTTCAAGGCTCTTCGGATCGAAGTGATGCTTCAGAAAACCGACGTTTTGAGACTTTTAAGTGTGCTCTTACTCTTTTACAATTCAAAGATTTACCTTCTAATATTGTATCTGAACTTGTGTCATTATTGTTATTGAAAGTTGATTTATTTCAGACATCAAATTTGATGAAATTAGCAGAAATATTTGTTGAAGACGCTAAAAATTCTGAAAAATTTGGAAATAAATGGCTTGAAATATTTTCGAAAGTGCTTTCTTGTTTGGTGCATAGGGATAGCATTGTGTACCAAGGTGAAGATATGTCAGGTAGTGAATTACGGGAAAATGTTATAGCATTGTTATTTTCTGATGATTCTGATACATCTTATTCAGTTCAGTTATCATCTGTACTAAAAGATTTAGACCTAACAGAAGTGGAAGTAAATTTAGTTGTTAAAAGATTACTGAAAATCTTACCTTCTATAGATTTAATGGAATTGCCTCCATTTGTGTATCAGCTACTCTTTATTTCCTCTAAAGGTAAATGCAGACAGGTTCTTCAGAGTATTTTATCTCATTTCATTGAAAAGGATAAACAAATGCAAAATCTATTATATGAGAATGGGGATTCTGGAGGTATAATTGATAACCAAGAACATATTCAGTACCGCCAAACAGAGGGAACTGTTATTCTTATGATTTCTGTGATCTGCCGACATGATCAAAATATTGCTAAAGAATTCCTTTTATTTCTGAAGAAAATGTTGCACAAACCACAGTTAATATTGTCTCCTTTCATATTTTCTACTGCATTATCATTAACCAAAATTCATCGGAACAGCGATGAAATATTTGATACTCTAAAAAAATCTATTGTTGCCTCATTTCAGCTTAAAGATAAAAGATTACATTCATATTGGTTTAGAAATTTAATTCAGTGGGATGAAGATGTATTAAAATTAATTAAAGAAGCTGTTATGTGTAGTAAGTTTGGGTGGGACCATGTATGCCAGGGAATGGTTAAATTTGGCTTTATTGCATTAGATGCCTTTGGACCCAGAACAGTTGCTGGAAATGCTGTAAAAGCAGTCAGTCCAGAAGCATGTGATTTAGGCAGCCATATTATTCGAGACACATTCAAATCTCATCGTTTAGTTAGACAAGAGATATTTGAACAAATTTTAAACAGGATAATTACTAAATCTCAAAAACCAGTATTGCATTATATTGACATATTATCTCAAATTGTTCAAAGTGATCCATTATTCTTATTGGATGTTTTACCGAAGCTAGTAGAAGTGTTAGATTACTTACATTTCTTACCTCATTCTAATGCTGAGAAAGTTTTGCAGTCACTTGCACCATTATTGAAGATAAGTGCTCCTTTGAAGGACACATTAATGTTAGTATTGCGAAAAGCTTTGTTTCATAGAGATGTTGAGGCCAGAAAAGTTGCAGTTTGTGGATATTTGACCATTTTAAAAAAGATAAATTTCATTGGAAAAGTGTCGCTGAGTCAAAGTCAAACTTCTGTGGGAAGTCATGCTTCATCATCGTCAATGATATCAACTCAAGTGAAAGCAGATGTATATGTTAGTGCAGGAAACCCTACATCCAAAACAATGTGCTTAGAAATTATGGGTTTGTTGAAAAGAGCTTTAATGCAACAGAATGAAGTGAGGCAGCTGTTATATGAAGGCCTTCATGATGTGATAACTCAAAATCAATCTCTCAAAGATATTGTACTAGAACTTCTGCTGGGACAATTTGAAAAATATTATAATGATGATGAATCCGAAATACCTCTTCACTTTAGTTTGTGCTTTCGGGATCAGAATAATACAGTAATTGTAACAGAACCTCTAGCTTACCTTATTACTTCCATATTCTTGATTTTGTTCGAAGGATCCAATGAAGCAATGGATGAGGATTATGATCAAAGTGCCCAAAAGATGTTAGAAATTTTTTTACAGAATCTTATGAAACGAATGTTAGAAGTTGATACAACAGATTTCCATATTGGTAAAGATATAGATTTAGATGAGACTCCTAGTGAACATAATCAGAAAACTGATCTCTTATTAAATATTTATGAATCTTTAGTTGAGTACTCATTCATGCAAAATCCTGAGTTTGAGACTGAAAACTGTGAAGAATTTTTGAAGCTGTTCCAGAAATACAAGCGAACTTTTAAAGCTGCATCAAAGAAAAAGCAAAACAAATCTTCAAAGTCTAAAGCAAATTTATCTCATCCGTTATTCGCTCAGTGCACTCTTAACTTTCTTTCAAAAGTAATGGAAGCATTATTTTTAGATGACACTTTCAAACATCAGGAAGGTTTACAGTTGTTAAGGGCAGATGCTGATTTTGTCATACATGTTTTTACAGCTTGCAACCAGAAATTTGCAAAAATGTGTGATTCTGGTCACAGTGATGGTTTTTCTAGAGTAATGAAAAATTCTTTTAATCACATAACAGTAATAGGGAAAGTTGTGTTGAAAATTTATTCTGATGAACTGAGTTCTGACTTTTCATCTCTCGAATGGAATGAGGTATCTGGTTTACTTGCAGAGGGACTTGGTGTTATATTCAATTTTGTATGTTTGCACCAACGAAAGAATATAAAAAAATTTATCATTAATATAAGTAATGACTCATGTCTGTCTGCAGCTGAAGCTTTGCAATACATATTAAAAAGCATACAAAAGTCTGTGATGAAGTTACTATCAAACACAGATGATGATAGCAATTTAAAGGAATGCATACCCCTGTTGACAGTAATTAAAACTCTATACTCTCTATTTATGCCTGATTTCAAGGAAGAGATATATAAATGGATCAAGCAGTTATGTTCTCAACAAGTATTTCAAAATGTAGCTGTTTCTAAAGCTTTTCTATCCTTATGTTTCACATTAGGGCATCAAGATGGAAACTTTTTGGAATTTCTAAAAGAAATTGCTTTTGATGTGCGTTATCACTTAGGCAATATAGATCCTGATGAGAGTGTCACTGGCAATCCAAAATATGAGATCATAACTGCTGATGTGGCAAAAAATATAGTATTCATCCTATTTTTAAATTTAGAACAATCCTTTGAAGAAATTGAGTGGGTGTTAAATTTTATTAAAATGAATGCATTAGGAGGAAATGTATCCACTGAGCAATCAAATATTAATTGCCGACTTAGCATTGAGCAAGGCATATGTTCACGTGTTTCTGAAGTTATATTAATTTTTTATGAAATTGTTCAAACTGGTGTTGCAGAAAATATTGCAAATAGTATCTTAAAGCTTGTTACTCGTTTGTATAGAATTCTTACTGCTTTGACAAAATACTATTTGTTACTGCATAAGAATAAATCGCCAGATTTACATACATCATTTGAAAAACTTGTGAAACTGTCTAATACCAAGCTTACCACACAAGTATATGCATTTGTTACGTTCATTCAAATGCTTTCAGGTGAAAGTAACAACAAGAAAAAGAAAACAAAAGGCAATGTGGGAGCTTTTAAAGCTGTGCAAGATGTTAAAACAATCCCGTCATTGGTATTTGAAATTGAATCATATGAAAAAAATCTGATCATCCTTTCTAAGAAGTATAAGAAAGATTTGACTAACAAAATGAAACAAAGTACTGCTAGAGATTTTCGTATTAATGCAACTGTTGTCACTACTGTATTGCAACAGCAAGAAAATGATTCTGTAGCTAATACAACTGCAGATGAAACAAATGATGAAAATGCTGTATCTCGGCCAAATAGTCCTCAAAACATATCTACTCATGCCAGTCCTGCAAAGGTGGATTCAGATGATGATGCTATGTCTGTGGTTGATTCTTCTGAAGAAGCTCCAGATAATGCCAGTGAGCCTCTTAATACATCTCTAAATATATTTGGTGAAGATGTTCCTGCTCTTGCTAAAAAAGTTGTCCCTCATAAAGAACAATTGAATATAAGAAGAAAACGTTTAGGCATCAGAGGGAATTCTAAACGAAAATAGGCTGATTTGTTTTTTCAATTAACATTTACTATTGAAAATGTGTATATAATAAATTAGAGTGTGAAAAATAAATAGTATTTGATATGTAGTTTTATTGTTTCACTATAAAGTTACTTCTGATAATTTATTCACGAAACCTGCCAACAGGAAGTATTTGAAATAACATTGAACAATGTTTTCACTGAAATAACCAGCATCAGTGGAACAATTTTGCTTTTTTTAAAGCTCATCAACATCAAATCATCTTTACTGCAGTTGCAGTAAGAAAACTTACCTCTGTGCTGACAAGCTATATCAAGAGCAAAAGTGATCTACCAATCCTGGTTACTGCAGTTGGAGTGTAATTCAAAGTTTTTGATTTAATTTAAATATATATATTGGGATGTGTTTACACTAGAGGTATGGGTCACAATTTTAGACTTGCCCACCCTGAAAATCTTTTAGTCTTAGCCCAGCTTTAACTGTTATTTTTCAAATATATCCGAAATCATAAATCAAAGCCATTCATATGCTCAAGATGGAAGTAGAAATGTGATTATTTTTGTGTGATCTCTCTTCTTTTCACATTTCTAAAATTATCAAATATATTTTATTTATTTTACAGTAATATTTATATATAACTTGTCAAAATATATCAACCTGGCCATGACAGAAATGTCTGAAGCCCAGCAGACCTCTAATTCACACTACATACAAATATGATATAAAAATTCTATACATTATAAGAATTTGTATATGACAAATCTAAGATCTTTTTTTTTTTCAATTGTATTCAAATCTCATATGCACAGAACCATGATTTTAGTTTACTGGTTTAAGGGAACTGCGATTTAAAGACCTCTATATATGTAATTTTAATATACTAAATTTGTCATACAGTGTAAACACTGCATTAAAAGTGAATTGCCATACATTAAAAATAATTTTAGGTAAAACATAATTATAATAACCCTTGTTTGGATGATCTACTGGAAAATCTTAATTAGTTGGATCCTTCAAAAATTTTAATTTTAGCTGCAACTTCCAAAGTACTAAAGAAAATATGTTCTGCAGAGAGTTTGGTTTCCAATAACGTCTGGAGAGACAATGCAATCCATCAACACTTACTTCATTTCAATTTCGATCATCACTTTGGTAGTGTAGGAGTAAAAAAAAAACTTACTATCCGCTAGGCTTATTGTCAACTTCGTCTTTCGAAATGCCTGTCCATGTTCTCTGAATACTTTTTCTCTCCAGCAATTGAATATGAAGATCCTGTATTAGCACATGCTCTACCTCTTCTTCCACAGTAAGTTATGTCTACCAAGGTAACTTGAGGACCCTTATAGTGAATGCTTGAGAAGGAAGGCTTTATGCTATTTGAGGAAACTTTCCTTTTGACTGGGGAATAATCAGGGCATTTGGCTTTGATGAATCCAGGTTTTCCACAACCATAGCATCTTAAAGAATGTTTTTCTTCAAATGTACTTAAAATTTTTCTCCTCTGGAAAAAGGTACAATTCTTTTAGCGAGACCAATACTTCCGGATGTGTGCTTCTCTTTTGATTTGACAATCTTCAGTTTAGCAACTAAATCTGTGAAAGAAATTAGGTGTTTCCACTCATCCAAGTAATGTTTCTTGCATTCAGGAGTGCTTCATTTCATCATTTGGTTACAGATTATCAAATTCTGCAATTTTTCAAAAGTGGAAATGTTCAGTTATGATTATGATATCCATCCTTCAAAATAACTTTCGATTTTAAAATAAAAGTCTTTCCACATGCAGTTAGTGTTTTATTATGTTGTGGAAATAACTTGCAAAGCCTTTCTAAAGTCAATTTAAATCATTCTAAAGAATACCATGGATGTGAGAATATTCTGCAGCATTATTCGGCAGTACTCTTATGAAATGAGTCATCCAATGTCTTTCTGAATTTATAGGATCTTCATTTGTCTTTCAAATAAAACTAAAAATAAGTTCATATCATTTACTTCAGGGTTGAAACTTAGCAAAATTTTCTTAAGATCCACTTTCATATGGAATTGCCAGGGTTGGACTGGGCGATTTTAAGGTAGCGGCCCTAGTTTAGTGATGATGGGATGGGGATCAATATAATAAAAAAAGCAACCTGATTTTCTAGGTAAAGTTATAAAATAATATTTCTTAGTCTATAATAATAAAATGCAATGCCTGTCTGTGTGTCCGTTACGTCTCTAGAGCAATAACCAGGTTGCGTTCAGTTATTAAATCTGACACGCAGATAGTGTTGAAGCCCACAGGTATGCAAAATTCTATGTTTCTACTTTCAGAAATTTGGGCTTCAAACTTATCGTTTACTTTATCAATCTCACTTAACTATATGAGATAGATGTATGGTTCATCAGAGAGATACATTTTCCAGAGAGCAAATTGAAAAGTGCTAAAAAATTATTAAAGAGAGCCCTTCTATATTTCTCCGACAATCTGATGAATCAAAGTGCGGAGAATTCCGCACTGTATATCTCCAGATACTTGTGACATATTTGGTGATATGTAGTGTTACGTATTTAATTCCAATCAAATGCAATTCAGGTTTTAGACCCCGGGTCTCCCGCTCTTTAAATGTTGTAAAGCACAAGATTGGCAGCAATACCTTCACTTAATTACTTCCTTTTCTCTTTACGAATACAAATACATGCAACAAAATTGTGAGATATAACACAAGAACAGGAATACAGTATAACTGCTCTAAATAAATATAATATTGGTGGTGTATTTTTAATAAATACTGGTAGTCAAAATTTTAATTAGGAGAGGCATTTTAAAGTATCTCTTTCCATCAATGTTCTATTGAGAGCTGAAAGAGTGTGATTATATCCTAGCTACAACAATTCTCAGGTAGATGTGTCTATTTGATAGACACGTCTACCTGAAAATTATACACATTTGCCATGTTTCAAATCTTTGAGGCCCTAACTAACCAAGTTCCACTCTTCACTGTGACTTTATATTTGGCATGTTGTCTTTTGTGGCATATTTTGATTTATTTGAATTTTGAACTTTAACAGCCACCCCAGCTTGGGCCCACCACAAAAATGTATTCATTTTTGGGGAATAATTCGAGGACCGGAGCAAGTAAAATATCCAAATTTAATATGTCGTCATCTTTTGTGGCATATATATTTTTATTCTTTGGATTCTGAACCTTACCAGTCCATCCCGTTTTAGGCTTCCAATAATAAGGTGGCATGTGTTTTGGGAATGACTTGAAAACCAGAGTAGCTAGAAAGCTCAAATTAGGTATATCCTGCCTTTTATTATATAATTATTCTCCAAATTTTAATCTAACGTCTCAAAGTCCTTGTCCACACATTCAGCGTATCTCAACTTCAGTCACGTTCTAGGTCTTTTACTGATCGGTATGGACATAAAAATTTTCTTTGTGATTCTTTGCTTATACAATGTTAATTCTGCTCATTGCATTCTTTTAACTTTAATGTATTTAATTATGTCAGAATCTCTGTTTGTATAGTTAAAAATTGTATCTTCTCCAAATGTGATTCTTTCCTGAATTCCGCTAAAAATACTGTGCAAAAATTTTCGCTTAAAAATGCAAAAACTGTCATCATCATGTCTTGTGAGAGTCTAGGTTTCTGAAGCATAAATTGAAGTAGGTTTTTAATGTACTTTATATAGCTGTGATTTTGTTGTTCTACCAAAAAAATTCCTGAAAAATTTCTTAATCTCTGAAAACAGAGATTTGCAGCTATAATTCGTTTTTAGATTTCTGAACTAATGTTATTCTTAAGGTTTGTTTAAAATCCCAGGTAGTTAAAATGCTCAACAGCTTCAAATTTGTACAAACCAACCTCAAATACGAGAGGGATAGATCCAATTCTGGTAAAAGCCATGTATTTAGTTTCGTCTTGGTTAATTTTCAGATGCATTTCACCAGCAGAGCTTTCCAAGGCAAGAAAGGCTTCTTTTAGATCATTAGTATTTCTGGTTATAATATCTGTGTCATCAGCATATGCAAGAATTTGAATAGATTTGTGGTAGATAATTCCTTTAGTGTGGATATTATAATCTCTAATTACTTTCTCCAGGGCCGAAGTTGAAAGCAAGTGAATCTCTCTGTCTAACTCCATTTTTGATAAAACCGGATCAGCTACGAAGCTGAAATTAAGCTTAGCTTATCTTTTGTTGTATATTTTGATTCTTAGAATGTTGAGCCATACTGGTCCAGCTTATTTTGGGTCCTTAATAGGAAGTTACATGCTTTGGGGAATAACTCAAGAACTAAAGCAACTAGAAAACTTAAATTTTGTATTCTTTGTCTTTTGTAACATATTTACTTTGAATATTTAACCATGCAAGTATAACTTGCCATAAGAAAATTCATGTTTTGGGGGAAATTCAAGCGAGCAAAAAACATTTTATAGATCCACACACATTTATTTTAAATTGAAGTAAAAAGTAGAAAGCAAATAAAAAACATTTTGTTTGCTAATTTTGGTTCCTGGTTTTATGTATCTTCAAATTATTTTATCATGTTTCGCCACTGATGGTGAAACAATTAAAAATATCTTTGTAAACAAAACATTCAATCTAGCTCTGTAAAAAGTTGTAAAAGTGTACTTCCAATTTAAAAAACATTTTATACATCAGGATTAACAATATAATTTATTCTACTTTTAGCCAGGATGGCTCTTTATTTTTCAACTTTTATTATTTTTCATCTTTTTATTTTTCAAAAGCATGGCTATGCTACTCAAAAAGTACTTATCTAGCTTCCTGCTAAATCAAGATGAAAACAGAACATTTTAAATATTTCAAAGGATTCGGGTCAACTTGTTGGGTCAAACTTTTCTATCCTTATTTTGGAGTTCATGTAAAAAAAAAAAATACTCAAGTACCCTTTAAGAGACCACAACATTTAATTACACATAAAATTACAAATTATATTTTACAAGGCATAGCTAGGATTAGTTACCCTATACTTTCACCTACATGGTTAGAAACTCAACTGTCTGTGTTATAAACAAATAAAAACTTTTTAAGTGTATTTCAGTATTGCCATCTAGTGTCACTTTGGGAAAATTCTCAAACATTTATTACACTACTCTCAAATAATTTCCTTTCATTTCAATGCATGTATAGTCATGTGCAAATATTTACCACCTGAAAACTTTATTCCACGGTAAAAAAAAAAATCAAAATTTTTATGGTTTGGGTTGGAAATTAATGGAGAGTAAAAACATAGAGTAATTAATTTTTTTTTTTGTTAAAATGTAAAGATATAAGGGCAGAATGCTAAGATATATAGATTAATAAAGGGTACCAAATATATTAGTGTCCTTAAAGAAAGGTATATTTATTATAAATAATAAATAAAAGACAACATATAATAAAAATGAGAATTTCCAAACATTTCTTTTATTAAATATTTTCTGGCCTATATTCAATCAAAGCATTTTCATCAGTGCGACTGTAAAAGTATATATATATATTTAGTTTTTAAACTTTTCAATAAATCCTTTCATGCAACTAAAGCAAGAAGATTTTATAAAACCATCTTCATCTCAAATAATGGTTTTTATGTGCATTAGTGGTGCAGCCAGAATATTTTCTGGAAGGGATCAATTTGAATTTTCCACAGGTTCTACTAAGAATAAAAACATTAAAGTTTTAAAATGTTTACATTTAAGGTATTTAAGAAATGAAGTCCTTAATTTATACTTTTCTCAGCTTATTTACACTCTAAAAAATTGTGGTTTGTGTCTGAAAAGGGAGATTTTTATGAAAGACCATAACTATTTTGAAATGCAAAAAATTAATGTCTATTTGCAGAAAACTCCTGAAAATCATGATAAAAAAGGTCTTGCTGTGAGATATGTTTTAATACAATAGATCAGTTTCATTATTACACAATATCAAAATAAAATTAAGCACAACAGAGATGAAGGTGCAGTCAAAAGAGGTACTTTGAGAATGCATGTCTCTGAAAATAGGACTTAAATTATTATTTTATCTTTATAATTATATGCATTACTGCTAATTTAGTCAGAATAATTTTATATACAATTTATCATTAGAAACTAAATTACATTCATTTTCTAACACTGCCATGAAACCTTCTCTTGATACCATATGTTCAATAAATTTATTTTTAAAAAAGCTACTAGTGGTCTATTAGTCTCATTTAAACACTTTTAATGCATATAGTTAGCCAGGATCTGCACACATGGCAGTCATAATTTAATATCAATTTTCTTTTAAAATCAAAAGCTAGCTGCAGGTACCACAGTTAATTATAATGAAAACCTGATGCATGACTGGAGAAAGAGGTTTTCATTACAAACAGAAAAAGCATCTATCACACAAAAATTTTTCTTTCAACAAATGAAAATAAGAACTAGTGCCTTAGTGTTGAAGACCCAGACCACACGACCAACCCTAAGGCTTATGGCAGCTTAATGTGTGGCCGGTAAGTGTGAATCATCTGTAATATTTGCTGGCAACCCATAAAATTCTGATATTTCATAATATTTTCTGCAATTTATATTTCATAACATCATCTGCACTGGATTTAATATATATGATCATGCAAGCTGGAACCTCAAATATTTGTATATTGATGATTTATTTCTAATTTAAATAAAATATTATTTATTTTGTTTGCAAAATATTTTTAAAAGATCAAGTTTCCTTCTAAAGGGATGGGGGGAGGGTGGCTAACCCCCCCCCCCCCCATGCTTGCATCATATGTATGCATACACATGTTTAGTTATATTACCCTTTCAATTGTAACCTCTTTAATATACACCATAAAGAAATGGCTTTTCACAAGTATGATTAGTCAGATATGTTCCAGAAACATTGCTGTTTATTAAATATTTTCTGACTTGCATCCAACCAAAGGATTATCACCAATACCAATATGCCTGTGAGAGTGTTTAATTAAATAATGCTTTCTAATAAATCCTTTCAGGCATATGTCACAAAAATATGGTTTTTCATTTTCAGTAGCATGAGTAAGGCTATGTCTAATCAAATCAACTCTTTTTGATAAAATTCTTTTTGGCATATCTCACAAAGAAATGATTTTTTACCATTATGAATACGAGCATGAGCCGTCAAATGACTTCTTTGGGCAAAATGTTTCTGACACACATCACAAGAATATGGTTTTTCACCAGTTTGAACAAGAAAATGTACATTTAAACTGGCCTTTGAAATAAAGCCTTTCTGGCATATTTAAAAAATAAATGGTTTTTTATCAGTATGAGTATACATGTGTTGCATTAAAGTGGATTTTACACTTAAAACTTTCTGACATATTTCAGAAGTAAATTGTTCTTTACCAGTATGTATTTTTAAATGTGCTTTCAAATTACCCTTAAGACTAAATTTTTTTCAGGCACACCCCACAAAAATATGGATCTGCATCAGTCTGAATATGCATATATATGTTCAAAGTACCTTTTTGATTAAATCCTTTCTGGCATACCCAGGGTCCGCGCTAGGAATTTCAAACTGTTAGCCAACAAATTAACCAAATTGAAAAATCATTAGCCAAATTACATGATTATTAGTCAAAGTTATCGTCGCCATCGGTGAAAAAATTTCTACTTTTAAGCCATAATGCAGTTAATAATATTAATTTCATTCTAAACAAGATATAAAGATAGGTAGATTTCATTTTTTTAATCATTAAATAGGCTATTAGTAAATTAAACTTGTATTTACCAATGAAAGATCACAATGAGTTACAAAAATGACAAATTTATTCTATAATTCACATAGTTTCATTATCCTTTAAACCAGGTAAGCGTCGAATTTTTGTACTATACACCAATTTTCAAAAGCTGTCTTAAAGTTAAAATCTTTCATATCTGGCCCTTCACTATTTATAAGAATCAAGTCACTGAGATTTTTTACTCTGATGTTACTACTTAATGAAATTTATGTTCTGTTTACTAAAGTCTCTTTCAATGATGGTTGTTGTCATAGAACAAGTGAAACCAATTCTTGCTACATCCATAATATTTTTATATGCAGTATCATCATTATATTTCTTTAAAATTAGGCACCAAAACTATCTAAGGGATAAATTTTTATGTTGGTTTTAAAATTCAGGCAGGCGTAAGGATTGTATAAAAACCACAAAGATGATGATGAAGATGAAACGAAAACAAGCCAGGCGGGCTTAAAAATTCGTAACAAAAAGATAAACTACGATTCAACTTATGAAAAAAACAGCAAACCGCAAGTTGGCATCTATGATAATAATCAGCAGTGACCATTTTTCAGTTGGTTTTAACTAAAATTAAATGCTTTTTTATTTACTGTATATATTCGAGAAGTCGAGAAATTTGTGACAAGAAAAAACCTGCTTCAAAGTGTGTGTATGTGGGGGGAGTCTAAAAAAAAAAAAAACATCGTAAGTCTAAAAGTTATTTTTTCCTGCAAGACAATCGATCCTAAAACGATGCGGTAGTAATTACGCAATCGCACACTCCTAATTTCTCTGCCCTCCAGATGCTCCGGACTACCATTGTAAACGTGTCATCAAAAAATATGCATACATTTTCGTTCCATGTTTATCACTTGTTTCTCTGATTACGGCTGATCGTTTTCGACAAAAAATGGCTCTTTTCAGAAATAATTCTGTAACACGGATTGTTTAAATAAAACTATAATGCAGGATTTTAAGTTGAAAGTGTTTTTTTGTTTATTGGAGAGTATCTAATAACTGTGTTGGGGGTTAACGGTTGTGTGATTCAGGGTTAACGAAAAAATCGGCTCACATAACGGACGGAATCCAGATAATGTTTTAATTGCCGCGGTGGGTCAAGTACGCTTGAGAGACAGGAATGCGCTGTCTGCCGTCCGTTTTGAGGAGCAGCGTGCTGGGAATTAAAGAATGCCTGGAGCTTGTCACACAAGAACGAGCGTCCCCAAAACAGACGGGAGACAACGCTCGTATGTCATAGGCCTACTTGTCTGGAATCGGACTTTTATTCTATATTACTTCTCAAAAAAATATTTACGAAATTTTCACAGTTTCCAAAAAATCATTTGCCAATTTTTTCGCCAAAGTATTTATTTTATCGCCAGTTTTGCGATCTTTTCGCATTTGGTGCATAGGCAAATAGCTAGTGCAGATCCTGCATACCTCACACATAAATGTATTTTGCTGTCCTTCATCAGTATGAATAGGCATGTGCTTACTCAAACAAGATTTTCTTTTAAATACTTTTTTACACACATCACAAAATAATCATTCACCAATATGTGTATTAATATGCTCCATTAAACTATTCTTAAATTTAAATCCTTTTTTGCAAAGACCACATATAATTGGTTTTTCATCAGTATGGGTTTTGATATGTGCATCCAAATGATTTCTTTGACTAAATCCTTTCTGGTACACTTCACATACTGGTCTTTGACCAGAATGAATACAAAAGTGCTTTTTTAAATCGCTGCTACATTTAAATATTTTCTGACAAATTTCACAAATAAATAGCTTTACATTTTTATAGTTAGAGATGTGTACATTTAAATTTCTTATTTTATTAAATCTTACCTTAAATTCTTCAGGATTAAAATGTTTTTATCAGTGCTTGTACTGATAAAAAATTTATCAAGCATCAAAACTTGTCAAGTACAAGTACTAATAAATATGTACTTGTACTTGACAAATTTAAGGTAGTAAACAGCATTTCAAGAAATACATAGAATTCTATATTTGAATCACTAAAAATAATAAACGTTTTAGATGCAGATTAAAATGACTTTCATCAGAATTGGTATATGTTGCATTATACAGTTCTTATCAAAGCTTTAAAGCACACTGCAATTTATTTACAAGCAGGAAATGAAAAGTAATGCATTTGATTATACATACCATTGAAATAGTCCAAGAACAACCCCATGCAAATATTTTCTTAGCATGTACATAAGCATGTATCGAAAACATTTCATTGCACATTTATTATGACAAGCTCTGATTTAATATCGAAAAATTTATAATATCGTTATTGCAATTGTTATATAGTATTCAAATTCATCCAGTAATAGTAATCGAGCACGAAGAAAAATTCACAAGTAAAAAAATTAGAAACAGTCGGGACACTAGATATTTAAACACACAAGTAATGCCTATCATTCGCTTTGAGAGAACCTCACCCTTGTTGACAAAGTGGATTTCTTCTTTTTGCATTCCAGTTAGGAACTGGGAGCACCATTCTCAGATAGACATATGACAGTTTTACCACAGCCGGTCACCGGCTGTGGTTTTACACTGTTACACTAGACGATGAGAGTTCTCTTCAAAAACACTTCCCACTAGATGTTAGAGGGACAGAATATCTTCACAAATAGAATCAAATCTAAATGGTGGTTGCATTCTCACCCCCAAGAGGGACGTCACATCAAGACCTTACAGGTTAGTTATCGATGCTTTTTCTTGTTGGGAGAATTTGTTTTCACGTTTCGCAGATTTAAATTTAATTGATTGAATTTGGCAGGGAGAGCAAGATTCATTCATGAAGCTGGTAAGATTCATTCCTCCTCACATATACTTTCCCTCTTCAGTCTCGTCCTAAAGGAAATTTTAGGCATCCTGATTAGTTTATATTGACAGGGTCCCCTTAGTAAGTATGGGCGGGATCGGAGACGGAGCCAATATGACGTACCCCGTTCACATTGCCAATGAGGCCATCTAGAATAATATAATTCTATGCTGGCTTTGGATAAAAAAAAATATGAGCGAATTCCATTCAATGATGTGTTTGTAAATATGACAAAAACATTCTGTGTTATTAAAATGATCGATGACTTATAAAAGCCCCCCCCCCCCAGAATTAAACTTTAATTCAGGGGCTGCAGCATTGAACATCGGAATACTTGCCTCTTCACCTCGTGCTCACCGGTTCCTTGCAACACGTACTATTGCACCACCTGAGTCATCACCGGCCCTATCTGGACCCAACTGACGCCCCGCCCATTCTGGGGCGCTCCATGACAGGAACATTCAAATAATGTCAAAGGGTCATACATCTTAATTGGACACCGAAGATAAAGGCGCCTTCGGTGCCAGGTGCTTCAGGATTTCCGAAATTTACTGCATAGTTTCATTTTTAACACTTTACAACAAAGTTGAAAAGTGTTTATGACTTTGTTCATTCTGTCTGTCTGTCCGTTAGCACGATAACTGCCGTAAAAATGACTTAATCAAAATGAAATTTTAGTATGGTGTTCAGACGGTCTGTAGAACCTATGGGAATATAAATGAATAATATTACCCAATTAGTTTTGGATTGTACCCGGGTCGAAAAAATGAAATACATTGAGCCCTATGGGACCTAATTTTTCAAATATTTTTTAAGCGGATTTAAAATTCACAAATTGCTTCGAAAATTTTAGGTAATATTCAAATTGTTCCATAAAATATATAAAAAAAATTCAGCGAAATATATTCAGTAATTTTTTAAATAAAAATTAAAATAATAATTACACCTCTTATATGAAACGATCACATGACCCACTTCAAAATGACATATGGCATCCATCTTGTTTCAAAATCGTGATTTTTTTTAGTTCTTTTTAATTCATATTGAGTGTTGTATCCGTACTAAAACTACTTTATTTTTGCTTAAATTCTGTGCATCTACATACTGAAACAACGCAATGACAATATATTTGAGTTTAAATGCTCATCTAAATTTGATTATTTCTACAACTAAGCCTATTTTTCACCTATGTAAAATGTAAACAGCAAAATATATAGAATGAGTTGTATTAGAATTCCTGTATTTTTTTAACACAAAATAATTTAGTCTATGGAGTCTGCATGGCTGATATGAATAAAATATTAATTGATTTCATAAAGAGAAGGACGATTTTTTTCGCTGAAGTTTCAAGCATAGAGTTTAATTTTTTGTAGCTCCATTGTCTTATACAAAATGTTTAAATAAAATAAATTATTATCGTATTGTGATGAATGATCCAGGCGTGTTATTTTTTCTATGGCGTCTTTGAATTAATTTCAGTTGTTTTCGATAAAGTTTTCAAATATAATAAATTATCGTAGTATTATCCAGGCGTGTTATTTTTTCTATGGCGTCTTTGAATTAATTTCAGTTGTTTTCGATAAAGTTTTCAAATATAATAAATTATCGTAGTATTATGATAATTCTAAAACTATTACCGAGGAATGTATAACATTTTAGAGATGTTTAAATCAGGCAATTTATATTTCAATGCCGTCATTTGAATGAAGTTCATTTTTTTCGATGAAGGTTTAAGTTTTCAAATATAATAAATTAATGTAGTATTGTGATAAGTTTCAAAATATTACCGAGGAATGTATTGCATTTTAGACTTGTTTAAATAAAATTGCATTGAAGTTGGAAAGTGTTTCATAATCAATGCTTTAAGCATGATTGATCTTTCTTGTTTGTTATGTACAGTAGATTGCAAAAATTTGTCTCTCACATGTCATAGACCTCGATTGTCTGGAGTGGTAAGTAAAAAAAAAATGATCCAGAATACAAATTGTTATTTTGGGTAACAAGCAACTTTCAATGACGTGTTTCTAATTTTGTTATCTTTATTTTCTGTTATGTGCAGTCGCTAGTCGAATGGAAAATTTTACTTTACTTTGCACATGCCATAGACTCTCACCTATCTTGGGTGACTTATAATACAAAGCTCATCAATAAACAAGTCATTCATTGAAAATGAATTAGAAGTAATTTTCTTCAGAAGATATAAGACAATTCATACAGATATTGAAACATTCAATGCCACACATGTGAGAAACATCACGTGGTTAAAAATCAGCAGATAATTTTCTCAAAATAAAATAAAAAATGCTATGAAATTTAAATTTACAGTTTAGACATTTGAGCAATGGTTTAGTAACCCTGGATACTCAAGAGGGTACCATAGTTAAATGAAGAATAGTAAAATATTATGTTATAACTAGTAAACACAGCATAAAAGTAATTATTTTTAACAAAAGTCTGACAATTCAACAATAAATACAGGCATCAATATGAAAATTTAAGTGTGAATGCATTATGCAATAATCACAGATACCCCCCCCCCCACACACACACACACATGTTTTATTTTCTTAAACAATTATACAAAGGCATATTGCGTATGTTCATTTATAATACAGTTTCTATATTCTATGATTTATCAAGGCTATTTCAGATAATTCTATGAGTTATTAAGGCTATTTCGATAATTGTATGATTTAGCAAGGTTGCAATTTGATTCATTGATACTTTAGATTAAGTGAAAATAACATGTCATGATGCAAGGAGTAATTTGTAACAGATTTTGTCTTTCTAACATCTAAAAAATGTACGATTCACGATCTCAACAAAAAAGGCAAATATTTACTTCCCAAAAGTCTGTAATAAAAATATGCTTAAAATACAAGGTCAGTGATGAATAACAAGTCATTCAAGCAATAATAATAACAAGTCATTAAAAATGAATTAAGAGTACTTTTCTTAAGATATAAGACTATTCGTACAGATATAGCAACATTCAGCGCTATACGTGCAATGCGTTACAAAAATGTTAAAATTGCATGCATAAAATAAGACAAAATAGAAACAACTCACCATTTATAAAGTCCTGTTTACATTAGTCATTGTAACCCAAGTGGGAACGTGGTCTTTCGTACATTCGGAGTGATTGCAGATCCTAAGGCTCCTCTACGTACGAGCTGACTCGTCAAGTATATTGAAGCCCACCGAGGCTGAAAGCGTAATAAAGTATAATTGCTTGAAATTATATATATATTAAAGATTTATTCAGGTTACACCAATATCTTTCATGTTTTATACACTTTATTGCATTTTTAGAATATAATGAATCATAAAATTGTTGAATCCTACTGTTAACAAACTGTCGCCAAGTGAAAATATTACCATATTATAATAATTATGTAAACATAAGCTAAAATGGTAAATAAATCGAGATGCATTTATCATAAAAGATAATGAATGATCAAAAAGGATTTTTTTTTACTAAAAACTGATAGAAATTATGTCTGAATGACTCGAATTTACTTTGGAAAGGCACTGATATTTTCATCGCCAAGATAATTCGGCGCCAATCATTTGATGTAAACATTGGAGCTATGTTTAGAAGATTCAGTTTAGAGGATTTCTTCAATATTATCTTTTAAAGTACTTCAATTCTTTTGCACTAGGCATAAAAAATATATCGTTTACAATACAGATTTATATAATTTATTATTATTATTAAGATTTTAAATGCTGCATTTATCTAATCTATATATCCACAGGTTTATAACAAAATTGCTCCTCTTTAAAATTTTTAGTACCTTTAAAATTAAATACACATTTTTATTTTAAAGTGCCCCCCCCCCCCCCCGAGAAATTCACACACTACTATGTACCATCATAAATATATATTCCAAAAACAACTTTTTATTATTTAGTACAGGTATTTCAAACAATTCATGGTCTTTCTGAGCTCATAATAAGACCATATTTTATTCTATATAATGTTAGAACTGTAACAGATGTGAAATAGAAATATACATCACAGTATTTCATAAATTTTAATAAGACCGGATTTTTGCAAGAAAAATAAGGAAAAAAATTATGTCCATCTATTTGTTAATCTGTTTATAGAGTGAGAATCATATTCTTTTATTCTTGTTAATAAATGTCGCGTAATTACAAATGTTCAATCTATTTCATATCTATAAAAATGTAACTCAATTGTATATTTGTTAACATTATCAAATATCTGTAAAAATCAATATTTGGAGACGTGTTAAACAGCCAAATATGGTAACCCATGTATTTGTAGAAACCTTTGGGCTTCAATATGCTTGATAAGTCAACCTGTAGTATAGGAGCTCTAGATCCTCTCGCAGCTGACGCCACGTATTCCACCATTCCTAGATGTCCGAGCCTTGTTTCAGGTAGCCTTGCTAGAAACCCATTGAAGTTCGGAGAAATGATATTTAGCGAAATGGGAAACAAACTGTTTGGTTACCAATTTACTACCCCCTACCCCCCAATTGCTTGGGGTCGCTATTGTTACACACATAATACTAACGTTAAAGGAAAATATTATAATAGGGTCAAAGATATGAACTATCAATAAATTTACATGTTTTTGTTTTAAATATTCTTATTTTCGAATTGAATGCTTTTGAGATGATGAACATGTATACGTTTATAATCACTTATGTCTCTCAAATGAATAAAATGATGCAAAAGTTAGTACCAATTTTCTACTACTCCATTGAATGTATGTATATTCGGGCAATGAAATATGGATAGTTATATTTTAATTTCAATATTTGTATAAAATTCATATTTCTGTTGTCAAATCAAAACAAATTTTAATTTTATTTACCTAAACATATTGTAAAAATCATTTTGTTATATTTTATATAGTCTAATTTCCCATTCTCTAATAGGTGAATATTAAATTTCAAGCATTTGAAGTACAGTACATATATAATTTATATGCTTTTTTACATTGCTCGTTAAACATTCCTATCCATTGACGTTAATTTCAATTACATATTTTCGTAGGTATGCACTTTACTTCACTAGTCGCTAGAGAAGTGTATAAATAGTGCTTTACTATAGTTAAAAATATGCACTTTCTATTTAACAGTACAATCTACTTGAACAACTTTAACTGCATAATAATGTTGCATGATATTACCTAATTTCAAATTATAACATGTTTATAAAGAAGGGGAGTATCCAACTGATATTTTAAATCAACTTACTGAATGCTGTTTTTGAAAATAACAGACAATAGTTACTAATTTAATTTGATATGAAGATGGATTTGATATTATCCTAGGATGTATGAATAGATGCAAAATGACTCACCTAGTTAATATTGATGTTATTTGATTTGAAGTCGAAAATACATATACCGGTAAAAATTTGACCAGTTATCACTGCGTTTAACCGATGTTAAAATATTTCATTAACATTGCGGATAGTAATATATTATCTAAATCGAATTATAATTGTTGATCAAGTAATAAAGATACTGAAATTAATATTTATTTCATATATATTTGTGCTTCAAATACGTAATTTTGGCTTTAGAAATTAATAGTGTTTTGACTAAATGTTTCAAACTGAAATTATTCATGAGGTTGAAACATAAAACTTTTGGTTTTATACGTCAGATGTGTTATACCAAATAGCAAGTGTAGAGAGATTTTAAACTGAATTAACATTGACTTAAATTCAAAATACTCTGAAAAATTTGAATGATGTATCAATACATGCCTTTTAAATTTGAATATCAAAATTTTATATATTCAAATCAAATTGTAGGATACACACGTAATAGTTATTAAACATTTTCAAAGCTGAAATTTTGGTTACATTTTAAACATTATTTGAACTTAAAATGTTTAAGAGTTAAAATGTAAATAATTTTAACTCAAATACAGAATTCTAAACGCACAATAAATGTATATTATGTTAGTTCATAACATAATGTGAACTGAGAAGAATGATAACATTTGAAACCATAATCTTACATAACTTACTGACTGTTAAAAATTTGGCAACTCACTAATGGGTACAGATCAAACTTTAAAGTATTTGATAAAATTAAGATAACGGCTATTAGTGTTTGCTTTCTACAGAATGCTACTTAATTTCAATAAATTCTCCAAATCAACACCTATGAAATTGAAATAAAACTTCTTATATATATGCTATTTAAATTATAATTTGGTATATACATATGGAATATATATTAATTTTATTAGCAATTTCATTAATTTGTATAATACCCTTTACATTATTATATTGTAACACTCAGAAAATAACACACTACTGTGATAAACTAAATAACTGTGAATGTAACAGATTAAAAATATATTGCTGTTTCCTACAGAAATTCAACTTTTCTAGAAGGAAATAAATCAAAGTTTTCCCTTTAAATTAGCCGATGCAACAATAAAAACATCTGACCTTTTAAGTTATTTAAACAGGTCAGGTGAAATATTGCAGTACAAGTTTTGATATATTCATATTAGGTCGAGGATCCTCTGTCTAAAATTAGGTACTTTAACATAAGAAATGAGTCAGAAAATCATTCAATCCGATTATTACAGATGTATACGTTCCAGTGTCCGTATTTTACTCATAAAAATTGTAATAAATATATCAAACTACTTACCTAAATGTAAGACATTTTTGTTGTTTTCCGAACGTGTGTCCATCTCCGTGTATTGTCACACAAAGTCATACCTTTGCACCACTCCTTTCTATCATTATTATCTTCACGATTTAATAACAAACGTTTTTTCAATCATCCCAAGTTCGTTTTCTCAAATAGGTGGCCATATTTAAGTTCCTTGGAAGATGCTAAGTAGCTTTTCAAAAGGAACTTAATTTAAGTTGCTTTGGAACGTACTTATTGCCAAATTTGAGTCTCATTCCGAAGATAAGTCACCTTAACTTTCAGTGCGAACGGGGTATGGACGGAAATATTTGTATGCAAGTATAGCATCTTTTTCTATTTACTTATATATATATAATTATCGAAACTCATTAAAATTATGATTCATATTTGAGCACATAATGTAATTTTTGAAATATTTCAGCGAGCTGGGTATTTTTCTTTAAAATAGGTGGATTTTAAAACATATGATTCATTATAAATTTATATTGCTCGGATTTTTAAAATTATTTTGTGTTGAATTCGAGTTCGTCTCACTTTCAAGTTTTCTACAGCGTATTTAAAGCTTGCAAACATGAATATCAAATATTTTTATTCTGTTTTTATTGTTTTCTTGCTATAATTACAAATGACAATTAGTAAATAGTATTGCATGATTCATGTATGTAGTTCCAATGTTTCACAACTACCTAATATATCCCCCCCCACTGCATTTTATAAACAATGGATCCCACTATGACTCTTAATCTGTTGCTTGTCGTCCACTCCAAAATATTCAATATAATGTACTATTAAAGCATTGATAAATATACCACTTAAAGCATTGATAATCTAAATTACTTCATAGGAATGCTGTTGTGAATCTAAGATTTAACTTTTATGTCAGTTTTATATGTTCATGGATGCAGTTATCATCTGCAATGAGAGCCTGATTCAAACTTTGGGAATATTTTCTATAGGCGAAGTTCTCTCAAGATTTTAATTTTTAATAAATTAGAAGCCGGCTACATGGTAGTACTTAATATTTGAGTCCCCATAGAAATTCACATTATTGCGGCATATAGCAAGTTTCCTTGCTGCCATTGCAGGTATTAACTATTCCATGTTAATAACATGTTTTTTTAAAATAAAATAAAAATATTCGTTACTTCATATTACGTTATACGAATGAGTACTTAAAATGTTAACGATATTGTACACAAATATTTGTTCAAAAATTATTTAAAAACAGTGATTCGTGTACAGGGATAACTAAAACGTGTAAATCCATGAAAGTAAGAAATTCAAATGTTTTCTTTAAAACTACACTAAAAATTTACATTCATGATGATTTAAAAAAAATTATTACATCGAGATTTTTATTTAAAAACATCATATCAATTTTATACCAAACATTTTCAGACATAGTTAGAGATGTGTGTTGGTAACTTTTCCATTTTTATTTCATTTTAATAGATTTAAAAATTAGCTCTTTTTACACTGCTTTTTTTAAAAAGCAAGTAACTTTAGAAGTCTTTGACTATTTAGTTTTTTAATTTTGAGGATCAGCCATGATAACAGCCATGATGACGGATCAGTCATGATAAAATAATTTTGGGAGACAGAAAAGCGGGGTCCAAAATTTGCAAATATAAAGTTTCATGATATATAATTTAGCCTTATAAGACTTAAAGTGGTGCCAGATTATCAAATATCGAACTAAAATAGGGGTAAAAAATGAAAAAAATAATTTAAAACAAAATATTGAGTAATAAATATATTTTTTCCAAAAGCAATAGCATGGATTACACTAAACAGTACGTGAAAAACATTTAAATTAATTTATATATTATAAGATAAACTTCGATAAACAGAAATATGCATACAAAAGCATTTAGTCTATTACAGTAAATATACCTTAGTACAGCTGAATGGACCTGAACATAGCCGCCGTCAGAAATTTTGGACCTTATTCAATAAATGTGCACCCTTCCCTACTTTACAAATTATTGATATATTTTCACAAACAGTTTAGGCAACAAGGGCCCCGGGTGGTTGAACAGTCCAGTTGTTAGTGCACGGGGATTGCACTCGGATGACACGAGTTTGATTCCCGACTCTGCCCAAACTGTCTATGTGTTCATGCGGAGTACGGGAACGTTAAATATGTGGGCCTGTAAGTCCTTCCGACATGTTGAGGGTAGGGGAAGAAAGGAACAGTCCCTGTGGATGTTTCCCCCACTGGGTTCCGATCTAAATTGGGTGGCACTTCCCTGTCATTTAAACAAATACCTTACTCCTTCGGGTAAGTCAGATGATCTGGGTAAAATAATGAAGCCTCCCTGGCCCCTATGCAAAGTATTCTTTTGCCTTACCTATCGGTCCCTCTGTACTATACTGCGGTTTGAGAGATAATCAGGACAGTTTTAGGTAATTTTCAGTAATAACTGAATTACTATTAAAATAAATTAATGACATTTACAAATTTATTGAAGTGAAACCCCAATTTTGTAATATAAACATTATATGCAGGAAAACAAAATAAACGGAAAAACTCTATTTTAATTAGAATATAAAAATCAAGAAAAATATATAAGAAAATAAATGGACTACATATTAAGCTTTATGTTTTCATTTGATAAAAATTTAATTAAGAAAAATTGCAAATGTGCATTCGTGTATTACATTCAAGATTGATTTGGTTTCCATAAGAATTTTTTACCTTGACCCTGATACATAGATTTATAAATTTCTTTGTTTTAAATAACTGTGCTACTTCTAATTCATATAAAAAAAATCTGATGTGGGCAGCACATGACTTTTCTTATATAATGCAATGAGTTTACTATTTTTACAGTAAAAAAATAGGTTATTCTTATAGTAGATACTTATATTCTTTCCAAGATATTAAACTTTCGTTAATTAGTCGTCATTTTCATTGATTTAGCGTCATTTTTATTTATTTGGCGAGATTTTCGTTAATTTGGCAACATTTGAAAAAACGAAGTTGGCAACATTTCGCCAAATTCGTCGCCAAAGCCTCGCCAAGTTTTATGAACGGAGAAATAAGGTATTCTTATAGCAGATAAATGACTATGGGCGTTTAAATACAAAGGTATTACTCAAAGTATCTTTTCTCATGAATGGAACGAGCTAGATCTACGAGAATGGGGTCACCAAATTTATCGAATGATATTACATATGAAAAGTGAACATATTTCTCAACAGTTAATATATTTTTTTAATTTATGGGATTTTTTGATAAATTTATTTGAAAAATGTGCAATATCTCGAGAATGGTTCATGCTAGCATTCTAAAGTTTATGTCAATCATTTTCTAAGGGAAAATTACATGAGAAATGCCTATTTGTGTAACTTTATTAAAGGTTTTGATTTTCTGATGATTTTTTTCAAAATTTTACTCGAAAATTTAGGGGGGTGTTCTGAACATTCGATTGTGTTTAAAAACAATAGGTTTTCAGTGTTCACGGATTATAATTTCCGTACCAAATTTCATTCGAGTCGCTCCATTCGTTCGTGAGATATCGTCTCCACAGACACACACACACACAGACATCACCACAAAAAATGTTTGATTCATGATCAGGGATGCTTGAAACGTGCTCTCCCGTCGAAAACTCGAATTCCAATTTTCGACCCCGTCACAATACTTTCCTTATACATTATACTATGTATATAAGGAAAGTAAAAATTGAAGCAAATAATAAATAAACATCAAAGAATTTAGGGTGAAATTGGATAAATTAAAACATCAGGATATTTGAGATGAATGTCTCATATTTTTTAAAAATATCAATTCCATATGTCGAGTTTTTAACTCTGAAAAATATCGAAACAACGCTATAATATCAAAACATCTATAATTTAGAAATTTCCCAAATCAAATTTTCTATTAACTATTAAGAAAAATAGCCACTTCCTTATAGCTTAGACATGTCTATTAAAGACCTGCCGTAGCTCTAATATAAATTTTCATATTTTCTTTTAGTTTCATTTCCAACGGAATATCTTCCGACTTGGGTAGACAGATAGAGATTCGTCTCTCCTGAAAATCTCACTTGACGCTTAGCTTTAACAGGCGAAATAAAAAATACCTTATTTATTTACATTGAGAAAGTTTTATCCATTTGTTTTGGATAATATATAATTAAAATAAAAGTCCCTTGATCTCAAATTATTTGGATAGACGCTATCTCCCTTGTCAGCCGGTAAACCAAAATAAATAAAATATTCCTACAAAATTAACTCTTTATAAAAGCTTAAAACAAAATTCTAACATGTTACATATATAAACGTACAAGGTTACCGAATTGATTTTTAAAAGAAATGATAAAATCTGTGGTGTGCAGCGATATTTTGCTTTAGGCAAGCACAACATTTAATTCTGGTATGTAAAAACAAAAGGAAAAATATATTACAGTCAACCCTTCTATAATGCGGTTTTCATATAATGTGTAGCAAAAATTGCGACAACTCTCATAGGGCGGTACTCATAAAACGCGGTTTCTCTATAATGCAACTCAATTAGTTTAAGAAGTCTCCCTATAGCATAACTTTTTCTATTACACATTTACGGTCAAAATTAATGGGGACTTTCCCTGTTTTTCCATGCACGTACATCACCATATTTCAATTTCAGTTATCAGGAAAATTCCCTGTAAAAAAATTGATACATTCACCTCAAATGTATTAGTAGACGAAAATATGGGTAAAGAATAGGTTTCAAATTTCAACTAAAATGATGTGAAAAGGGGACTGGGTTCGGTTAAACAATTAGAAAATTGCTTTATTGAAAATGATCCTTCGACAGTGCGAAGTGCAAAGTTTTAAAGATAATTACAAAATTGCTTAGCTCCTTATAGAGAAATTTTGGTAGAGTTACAAAATAAAACTACATTTGGAAACGAAAATGAAGATATACAAAGTGAAAATAACATTAAAAGAAAAAGAACTAGGCCACTAATATTTAACAGCGATGATGAATGTTAATACGATCTTTGCTGGATAAAAGTTATTAAGTTTATATTTCACATTGTTTTTTTAATTTTCTTATATGAAGTATTAATAAAAATAATTCGAAATATGTAAACATATATTTATTTCCTTTTATATCTATAAACTTATACTTCATAACCATATTCATCATACAATGGTACTCTAAAAATGCAGTTTTATATAACGTAGAACGAATCAGCCTGATTTATATGTTCTGAGTTTCACTTAATGCGGTTTTCGTATAACAATGTATGAATTGTTCTGTTTTGTACTAATTCTGAGTTTCATATAACGCGGCTTCCATACAACGCGGTATACGGTTTCCATATAACATGGTACGAATTAATCTGATTTGCACTAATCTGAGTTTCTTATAATGCGGTACGGATTAATCGTGTTATGGGAGGGTTAACTGTACTGTCGAACCTATTTGTACAACATAAATTCCAATCTTCTACTTTTTTTTGCAAACACATTAATGACATTTTCGTGGAAATTAACAGTTTTTATTTCTTATATTTGAAGAAAACATTTTAAAATACAACAAAAGATTGTATCTTTGCTATATCAATAAGAAATTAACAGATTGCTTCTCTAATCAGATTATTTTGTACTAATTACACTTTTCAGCTGGCACTGACATTTTAAGCATACAAAGCAACATTGATATCGGGAAGATTAATTTGAGCTTGGTGACCAATGATCTATCATCGATCACTGTTTTACAAATACAAATTCTGCTGAAATTTTATAGCAAAAATATTTTATTTTTTTAAAACTGATGTTAGGTAAGCAATGCTTGCATTGCTTCTATGGACCGCATACCACTGGACAAAATCTAGCTAAAACAGATAATATTTGGGACACATTTGAAAAGTTTCTGCGATTATGACCTGTGACCACCAGCTACGACCGGAGCGTTTGAAAACATTTTCATAACGACTGTCGTTTGAAAACTTTTTCATAACCACTGCCGTTTGAAAACTTGTTTCGGCCACAGTCCAGTTACAACCAGAATAACCAAGGATTTTCTCCATTGATGTTAAGTGGTCACATGATAAGCAGAATACATGTTTTGCTTGAAATTTTGTCTAGAACCGTGAGGAATAACCATGCTGTGTTTTCTCTGGTGAGTGACCTGATAACTGATAAACAATTGTTAACTGAGATGACCATTTAGTTAACTTTTCAAGCACACCCTTGATGTGTAGAAAGCCCAGACCACACGACCAACCCGAAGGCTTATGGTTGCTGCTTGTGTGGCCGGACCCTTGATGTGTGAAGTGTGCAAAAGTTATACAATAAAATCAATGCGCAACTCATTGATTGTTTCAAAGCTGGGCAAAGTCTTGTTTAACATAAATTATAACAGTAAATGAAAATCGCAACAAAATTACTTACTTCTACAAAAGAAAGATTGTTGAATGAAAGTTTGTCCAGAAATACATACAAAATTAGCTAAAATATATAAAGTATCTGTATGTGTGTATGCCTGCATTTTATAACTATTTATTACCAGGCATGGGGTGGTTTGTGGAAACAGGTGCTGGTATAAATTGTTATAAAGATTTGCAAATAACTGATCAGTTACACATGCAATATTTTTACATATATAGATGTCTTTAAAAATTTTTAGCCAGAAGAACTCTGGAAAGTTTGCTAAAATTTTATAAACAGCAAAAACTTCAATGTGTTTATCTAGCCTTTCCGATATTTAACAAAATATGCACTCTTTTAGTGCATATGTTTATACAGGATTGATAAGAATTTGATATTTTTGTAAATAATACTTGAATTTGATATAAAACAATCTTGAAATGATGTTAGATTACTGTTAAAAGGAAATGTGCGTTACTATACATATTAAAATATAACACTTACTTGATCGATACTTCGTTAAAAAATTATATTCAGCATAATAACCATAATAATATTATAGCGTAAAGAAAGAAAAAAGGATGTAGGTGAAGCGAAGTGACATAAGGGTTTTACGTCACAATGACCTCGCCCCCGATCGCGTCCATACTGCTAGAACCCCGAATCAATATATGTCCCTGGTTGCACCGGGAATTCAAGATAGACCCCTCCTTGTTGCCCACGTGATCTCTACATCACAAGAAACTACCGCAATTTCTTTTCTCTTTTGATATGGATATATAACTTACAATTAAGCAATATAGACATATTTTAAATGCTTTGCCTCTTAGACTAGAATTAAATTAATTCAATATTTATTAAATTAAGGAATAATTTTATTATTTTCTAATACTATATTACAGAGAAAGTTACCAAATAATTTTTAATGCGACATTTAGACGAAAAGGTACATTTAAAAACACTATGAACACATTTCGAACATATTTGGAAAAATTTCCATCAGTGTGCGTATATTTGTGAGGTGCCAATGCGATATATATCACTATGAAAATATATATGTAGATGCATTCTGTAGAAAATTAGAAATAAGTAGAATATTTTGTAATCAGTGTGATTAAAGCACGGATTATTCGAAATTAGATATTTTAAAGGAGAGAGAGAGAGAGAGAGAGAGTACGTATAGCCATGAAATTTTATATGTAGATGCATTCTGCAAAAAATTAGAATTAGGTAGAAAATTTTGTAATTAACGTGATTAGAACACGGATGAGAGAGAGTGTGTTGTTGTTGAGATCCAGACCGTCCGACCTATCAAAAAGGTATAAGGTAATTGTTTGGACGGCCGGGAAGAGTCACCCAATTTAGACCGGAACCCAGTGGAGGAGGCATCCACAGGGACCGTACCCTCCTTCCCCTACCACCAACCTCTCGGAAGGACTTACGGATCCACATGTTTAATGTGATCGTCAAAAATATAGTCCGATCAAAATATAGTGTGGTAACTGCAGGAGAGGGTCGACCTTGTTTCAAAGGAGTAGGATTCAAGAATGCCTATAAAACGCATTCCTGGGATGGCCAAACTCAAGGATGATACGTAAATATCTACTAGCTTGATAGCTACATTTGTGATCTTGAACGTCCACGGGAAATCCAGTGCCCCTTGCGCTCCCCTATGGGAGCTCATGGTAAGAACTTATAAGAACTTACAAGAACTGTCCAATAGAACTTATTCTAGCGGCGACTAACTCAGGACGAGACGTATAATATTGAATAGCTTGATTCCTGCATTTGAGACTTTTAGAGTCCCTTATGGGCGCCCATAGCTATAAGTGTCGAAAGCCCAGACCGTCCGGCTCGTCCGAAGACATGGAGCAGCAAGGTGGGCGGCCGGGATAGCTATAAGTGTTCAAAGTTTCAGTCTTTTATGTCACAGACTTCTGGGGGGGGGGGGGGGGGTCTGGAAAAACTCTAATTTTCCACCCCTGGAGAAATTGAAACTTCGACACCGTTAGTTTCTATCTCGAGATCAATAGTACAAATAAGGAGCTCTTGCAGTGGCTATCCATAGGGGGAACAAGGGGGTATTTACGAATTTACGCTCCCCTAGACATTCAGGTTCCTAAACGTAGGTATCAAGCTAGTCGATATTGCACTTATCATCCTTGAGTTCCCCCCTGGAAAAAAGCGCTATGGGCGCCCATGCTTAGCGTATCAACAGCGGAACAGAACTTAACGGAGCTGGATTTATTTATTTCTCTTCCGAAGACGGACAAAATGGGTGGGGGTGTTAAAAAGTCTTTCCAGAACCTTCTGAAGTTTCCGCCCGCGACATAGGAAGCTGAAACTTTGCACACTTACTGTCGTGGATACCCATAGGGAAGGGTTACGTTTCCCCAGACATTCAAGGTCCCAAATTTAAGCATAAATCTATTTGATATTTTACGTACCATTCTTGAGTTTTTCCCCTGGGGAAAATGCTATGGGCGCCCATGCTTATAGTATCGACAACGGGACAGAACCTAACGGATCTAGATCTTTTTATTTCTCTTCTGAGGGCGAACGAATTGGGTGGAGGTGTCTAAAGTCTTTTCAGACTCTTCAGAAACCTCCGAGACATAGGTTGAAACTTTGCACACCTATAGTATCCCGGGGAGTCCAAACAGCTGCTCCTAGGACGGGTCGGACAGTCTGGGTTTTCGACACCTATAGTATCAATCACGGGGCGGTACCTAACTGAGCCGGATTTTGGTCCCTGTATTTTCAGACTTAAATACTAGTTGAAAATAAAATGACAAAATAAAAATGAACTATAAAAAAAGGGGAAAATTTTCAAGGAAAACGTCAACCATGATGATATGGTAAGGTTGGTTGGTTGGTTGATTATGGCTTTATGGCACAAGATCCAAAGAGGATATGCTGCGCCAGACATATGGTACCAAGATACATAAATTAGTATGGATTAAAACACATGTGTAATTTAAAAGAGTGATAATGTGGATTAAAACACGTGTATAATTTAAAAGAGTGATAATGTGGATTAAAGCACGTGTATAATTTAAAAGAGTGATAATGTGTGAAAAAAACCATGACTATGGAACATGTACAACAATGATATGGTAAGGAAGAGACTCCCATTGCAGATAACAGTGTACATGGATCGGTTTCACGTCTATTATGAACTCATCAGCATGGAATAACCGTTAACTGCAATATCACAAAGACATGATATTTGCCGCAATTTTGCAAACTTCTCTGGGATTTTTTCACGCAAGTGCATAAGGGAGCGCCTATAGACAGAACCTAACCAAAACAATTTTTGGTGATAACCTGCATATTGTTAAACAAACTAAAATTTATTTGAAAAGTTGTACTGTAATTTTTTTAAGAGTGTATTGGTGATCAATTTGAGAAAATTTGAGGCGAACATGGGTGTTCGCCGCATAAATTTTCTCAAATTGATTCTAAACTTATTACTTTAAAAGATAGTTTGGATCATAAATCTAGTTTCCCGTGCCATCCTAGGATTTTCCACCCCTTTATTCAGTTCTGCTCTGAGTTTGGTTTCAGGCCTGCTCACTCTAATGTTTCTTCTTTATTTAACCGGATTCGGTCTGATAAGCTGGGTGATAAGGATGACTTTAAAAGCTTTGCTGGAATGTATGTGGTTCCCCTGTTGTCCATCGATGGCAACTTTAAATTTTATATTGTCAGTACAAAACGTACTATTGGTATCCGTTTGGCAGAACATGCTAGGGATGTCAAAGGTGGTAAACTTTCTACGGCCCTTGCTCATTTTGTTGTTAAAGAAAATTTCCGGCCCATTTTTTAAAGAACTTTCCTTCTTATGCGTTGAAATAACCCTCGTAATATTCTCCTTTTTGAATACCTCTTTATTTATATTTACCGCGAGTCGATTTCTAATTTTGACCCTGTTCAGATTTTAAGTTATGCTTAGCGACTCATTCTCGACTCCATGCAATTCAAGTCTCTTCATAGTTATCATTGACGTCATCATCTCGGGGATTGGGCCTGACTGCCCCCCTATATTTAAAAAATTTTTGAATTTGAATTTTCTGTAAGAAAATTGTAAAAAAAAATTTTTACTGTACTTTTCGTGATTTATGCTCGATTTTGAATCTGTTCAAAATGTTTTGTATTTTTGGTTTCTCCTTGGATAAACGTAAGTTTATCGATAATTGTATTTATGCAAATTTGTCACCTTTTCTGGTCTATATATGAACGATCATTTCTATTTCCATGTAGCCACTGATGAAGAGCGTATTTACGCTCGAAAGCGCTCTGGCTTTTTTAAAATTTTGTACATCGTATAAGAAGTGAAATAAAGACCTTCTATTATAGTTGTGTGCTTGTTGTTTCTGCTAATTGAAATCAGACGTGATGCCAATTTATTTATTTATCTTTCTTTACTATTGTAAATTTATATAAGTAGTGGTCACTTATTTAGAACTCGAGGAACGCTGTGTAAATCGTTCTAATAATACATACAATTTATTGGTGACATAAATACTAGAAATACAACTTCAGTTCCCCAATAACTTTGCAAGGAAAGGTCCATTGGTTCACACGTTAGTTCAATTTAGAGTAAAGTGACCCTGTCCGATCGAAGAAAAGTGATTGCAGTGACCCTAGCGGGGAATTTTTTAAAAGTCAGGATAATGATCTCGGCAATAAAGAAAGATAGAAGCAAAAAGCCAATTACGAAGTTACAGAGCATAGTATTATCTAATGAGTAGGAATTGAAACCAGAAAAGAACAAAACGCATATACAGAAGACAATAAATACCAGTCATACTTAATCGGTTGTTGGTTGCGCAGCCATGGGGCAGTACTGTTAAACGTTGCCGAACAATTCACGAGAGCATGCAAATGATGCTAGTGATATAGTACCAATCTGAGAGATAAAAGGCAGCATCGACGGAACAAAATATGCGAATTGACTTACTCCTTACTCGCCACGGCTCCTGGTGGCGTTCTAGTCATACGATCAATGAAGTATGTCAATCATTTCCGAATAGTATCCCTTGATACAGGATGCATGGAGGATGGCAATTGCCTTTGAATGGCTGAAAGCGACGTTATTGGTGTGGACGTAGCTCCTCTCCTGACTGCACGATTCTCTCGAGCAGTTTTCTGTATGGGGCGTCCTGAGCCTGTGCGACGGTACATGCGTCTTCTTTGATCCACTGTTGTCAACACAGAACAACTACCATATAGCTCCGACCAAGATGGTGACTGATACGTCTATTAGACTAACAAGCTTGCCTTAGGTATATGATGCGACCGCTCTCTAAATCCTACAATTGTTCATTTCACCGTCGAGTACGTCTCAAAGGCATCTTTGTACAGAACTTGCAGTATCAATGCATAAAATACAGTTCAAATTGTCCGTGAGTGAGAACACCGGTCGTTTTAAATGCTGCACGATGCTCGGTTTTCATGCGCTTTGAATGAGCCCTATAGCATCATTGTCGCTGATCCTTCATCCTTTGCACAACTTTTAAAGCGACATTTGCATGCCGAGTTTCGCGGCTGTAGTTCATTTTTTTATGAGTGAATATCTTTTTTGGCAACATAGTGTAGTTTTCACTTAGTGACTCATGAGGGAACTATGTAGCAACCAACGAAGTCAGCCATACTACGCAGCCGGCATCCCATTTTAACAATGCTAAGCTCAAGCTGCAGTGGCCAAGTTTATAGTTACAGAACCATCCGAGATCACAGTCACATGCAGGCTCTGCAAAACTGAATTTGTTATTGCAGCCAAAGATGTGACCAGGTTCTCGTAAACGGGAGGCTACAAAATGAAGGGTGAGTATCGTTTGAATTTTCGTTTTGCAATACAGATGTCATGAAGAACTACGGTAGTTTTCTTGGTCAATGTGATGACCCCTTTACTTAAGACACTGATTACAGTCTCGTGCACTAAGAGCTCTTTCTCATACATTCTTTCTCATACAGCCAAAGATGTGACCAGGTTCTCGTAAATGGGAGGCTACAAAATGAAGGGTGAGTATCGTTTGAATTTTCGTTTTGCAATATAGATGTCATGAAGAACTACGGTAGTTTTCCTGGCCAATGTGATGACCCCTTTGCTTAAGACACTGATTACAGTCTCGTGCACTAAGAGCTCTTTCTCATACATTCCAATTCCATATTGCTTAGCTTTAAATTAACACTTGCATCATAATCATCATATTGGGGAAATATATTTTTTAATGAATTTACGTTTGAAAATGATTCTGCTAAAATGTGTCCTAAATTATTCAAGTTGTGAATATATCCAGCGCGTCAATGAATGGAGGGCATTCGTCTGATGATATGTGTTACTACAGTGGAACTCCAATTTTACTTTTCGTCTGTCGTTAAGGTTTTACATTGTTTGCATACGCGTATTTCCTGAAGCAGGACCTTGAACACTCAAGGAGTTATAGCGGTTCCCAATCCGTAGTTTGGTTTTCGGTGGTTGGGAACCATTAAACTTGGCCAAAAGTTCGATGGTTAGCGGAATTGTAGAAAAATACATTAAAGACATGACACCCCTCCCCGAACTTTAAATATTTTAAAGTCATAATTGACATTGGGCATAAGACTGTTAAGCAACCTATAGAATTAAAAGCAGTTGATGGATTTATCACTTACAAGAATATGCATATACATGGTTTATTGATGTATCAAAATGCAAAAATTAAAGTGTTAACATGTAGAAAAATCGATGGGTCTTTTACAACTTACATTGGTGAAGCCACCATCCTTCATTTTGCCTTGGCTTCCAAGAGACATGCTTATTAGTTCCCATTGTATCGATTTTAAGACAGATACAGCGGAACATAGCAACAGACAAGTTTAAAATTTAGTACATTAATTAACAAAAATAAACGTTTAAGAAACAATTTATTTCTGTATGCGTTACTGTTTGTGCTGTAGAAAAAGTAAAGATAGTAAAGAAAATCAAAGACATATAACATATTTAGGGATATTTTTTGCATCTTCAGCACAGCAGGTGGATTTTTAGCAATATGGCCATTTAGTTAAGTCCCACAGCAATTTTTTTGACGTGATCTTTCGATCTCAGGAACCTGGATACCCCACGTAAATCAAAAAATGCGTGGTCGCCCCCCCCCCCTCTCTTCTTGACTACTTTAAATGCTATTATAATAACTGCATCTGCACGTGGCTAAAAAGGTACCTTCCGGTCGGTCGTGACGAACCCGTTCTGCCCTTGCCAGTGACCAAACATGGCAAACGAAGAACCTGTTTGTCTGAAAGTGGCGACCTTCGCCATATCTGGGTTAATGTGCTGAACATTAACATTAGAAGAAAGTAACAGCATAGAGTTCCCGAGGTGTCGCTCAATTTTTAATTTCTCATCCTATAGTATTGAGAAATTATGAGTTCTTTTAAAGTTAAGTTGGTCACATTTTTTTTCTCACGCTGGATATAAAAATGTCTGATGTGAGCAAGCACATGACTATATAAATGATTATTGGCGAATTGCTGGGCGTCAAAGTAAAAAACTATGTCACAAAGTATCCTCTAGTACGATCACGTTAAACATGTGGGTCCGAAAGTCCTTCCGAGAGGTTGGTGGTAGGGGAAGGAGGGTACGGTCCCTGTGGATGCCTCCCCCACTGGGTTCCGGTCTAAATTGGGTGGCACTTCCCGACCGTCCAAACAGTTACCTTACACCTTTCTGGTAGGTCGGACGGTCTGGGTTTCAACAAAGTATCCTCTCTCGAGAATGGAACGAACTAGATCTACAAGAATGATGTTAACAAATTTGTCGCATAATATTGCAAATGAAAAGTGAATATGAACATATTTTACGGTAGTTAATATTTCTTTAATTCTATGTAATTTTTTGATAAATTTATTTGTAAAAAAAAAACCCCAGATAATATCTCAAGAACGGTTCATGCCAGTGTTCTAAAGTCTGTGCCATTCATTTTCTAATGAAAAATTACATAAAAAATGATCATTTACGTAACATTATTTAAGGTTCTGATTCATTTAAATTTCATTCGAAATTGGGCAATCTTTCGAACATTCGACCGCGTTTAAAATCAATAGAATTCCAGTATTCACCAATTATAATATTTGTACTAAATTTCGTTTGAAACGCTCCATTCATTTGTGAGATTCATTTGTTAGATATCACATTCACAAATTCATGGACACACACACACTAATATACATACATACATACATACACATATCACCTCAAAAACATTCGATTCGAGTTCAGGGATGCCTGAAACGTACCTTCTGTGGAAAACTCGAATTCGAATTTTCGTGCTAACTTATGAGTCCAAACATAATGATTTATTCAGACTCATGTGCAAAGTCTTCATTAAAATGCAATTGACATTTGGCGTTTTTGCCAAACAATTCTTTCAAACAGAATTTGTTCATACTCATGTGCAATATCCCCATTGAAATGCAATTGACATTTAATTAATATCCCGTGAAAAAAAAATGCTATTCTCGAATTCTTTGGCTTCAAAATGTAAAATTATTACAAAAAGTATCTTCTCTCGTGTATGGAACGAACTAGATCAACGGGAATAAATAATGATAAAAGATTTGTTGCATAATATTGCATATAGAAAAGGAACCTGACTATTGGATGATGCTTACTACCTGTTTTGCTTCAAGTAACGTTTTTGATAAATTTATTTGAAAAATGCGCAATATCTCGAGAGCGGTGTATGCTACTGTTTCAAAGTTTGTGTCATTGGTTTTCTAATAAAAAATTGCGTATGAAATGATTATTTAACAGCATTAGAATGGATCTAAAGATTTCTTTTAAAATCAATAGGGTTCCAGTATTCACTATTCTTACCAAATTATTTTCGAAATGCTTCATTTGTTCGTCAGATATCGCGCCCACAGACTCACGCATAAACCTAAAAATGTCAGATTCGAGATCAGGAATGCCTGGAACGCGTTTTTCAGAGTTGAAAACTCGAATTTGAATAATACACTATCTATACTATTGCATGTATGGAATCGAATTAAATACTTTAATATAATGTTTTGAATAACAATGTCATTTAGAATACTAAAGGAATTTGCCCCTATTTTAAATCACGAGCAACGTCGGATGCATCTGCTAAAATTTGTGCATGAATATGTCTGTTTATTATAAAGCGAGGGAGAACATACCTCATTTTTTTTTGAGAGAATTATTATAAACATTCACAGAAAGACTCCACTTATTAAAAGTTCATCGAAAATTATGAAATTTAAATTTCTTTATATACTCCGAGAGGGTATATAATGCAATACTAGTATACTGCTAGTCTCTAATATTGTGTAATAGCACCCGAGTATTATTGCAATAACATCTGAGTATTATTGCAATAGCACCTTATTGCATCTTAGCATTATTTGCTGATTAGTTGTACCCTCATACTTCTAGTTTGAAAAAAAAAAAAAAAATCTAAATTGTATGTAGAATTCTGTCATGGCGATATCATCTCATGGATATCGTATATGAAAAAATAGAAAAATAAAAAAAATAAAAGAAACTCCCTTTAATTTATCTAATGGAAGCGACATGCTCTTAAGTCTCACAATTCGCTGAAACAACAAAGTCATTAATTTCGATCCCTTTCTTGCCGAAAAGCCCCTTCATTGCAAAACACAGCACTGGTAATAAAATGGACTTCATTATGGGTGCAAAAAATGGGACAACCTGATTTGACTTGGAAGTTTTTGTGTGCTAATTGATTCGGCACATCGTAAAACTCTTAGATATATTGTAGTGATAGAAACTTTTTTAACAGTTGGCAACAGAAGCTTGGATTCTTTGAATTTGTTAATTTTCTCCAATAGACTTGTGTGTATATATAAATAATAAAAGAAGATGGTTATCTGTGTCGTCTGTAGCTAAAAATCTAAACGTCGAACGGACATGCAATTTAGTAGACAGGTACTTCAGACTCTGGGATAATACGCCTTGGCAAGATTTTCTAAAAATTCGAATTAATTTGAGTTATTTTATGTTTTAGCATGATTGTCACAAATCGGTGCCTTAGTGACCAAAAATATTATCTCTGAGTTTTCATATGTACTTTTCGCGTGCTTAAAATGTCTCCGATATTTATATTTAGAAATAAATTGACTAACAACCTCATCTTCATAATTTACCAGATGTTTCTTTGAATATCACACACTGCTCTAATCGAAAAATTCTGTTTTTGCAGTAGTAATTATGAATTTTTATATAAAACCTCATAAATTTTCAAAAAAATTCTAATAGTGCTCAAGACGAGAGATAGACAGGTTTTTTCCCGTCTTTGAACACGAACGAGGTCTAGATGGGGTTTAGGAACTTTAGGGGTCAAGAATTGGTATTATTACACGTCATCAGCAAAGCTGAAGTTATCTTTATTTATATTGTGAGTTTGTACTTGTACGAGAATAGAAAACATCATCAGAGTTTTAAAAATTTTTATGTAGAAAACGTGCTGTTGATTTTAATCGAAAGAGATTATGAAGTGAATCGAAAGAGTTTATGCAGTGAATCGAAAAAGCTTATATAAGGTGTGTCAAAAGAGCATATTTAAAGCGGTTTACGTCCGTACAGAGGGTGAAAAGCATATTTGGGGCGAATTAATATTTATATGGCATATCAAGTGCTTATTTAAGGTGTATAGAAAGAACTTATTTAGGGTATATCAAAAGAGTTTATTTTGCGTTATCAAAAAAAAATTATACACCCGCGTAGAAGGTGAAAGGCGCATTTGGGCCGAATCTAAGGAGCTTATTTCTGGCATATCAAAAGAGCTTATTTAGAGCGTATCAAAATAACTTATTTAGGGTGTATTAAGAGAGCTTCTTTAAGGCGTGTCAAAAGAGCTTATTCAGGGAACATCAAAAGAGATTATTTAGGACGTATCAAATATCCTATTTAGTGCATATCAAAATAGCTTATTTAGTGCACATCAGAAAAGATTATACACCCGCGCAGAGGGTGAAAGGCGTATTTGGAACGAATCAAAGGAGCTTAATTTAGAGCGTATCAAAAGAATTTATTTAGAGCGTATCAAAAGAGCTTATTCAGTGTCTATCAAAATAGTTTATTTAAGGCGTATCAACGAGCTTATTTAGTGTGTATCAACGAACTTATTTAGAATGTATTAAAAGAGCTTTTGCCCGTGCATAGGGCACAAGGCTTATTTAGGAATAATGTGCAGTCGTATTAGGGTGAAGCATTTTACGATTAAAAATTTGCTCACAATGACATGTGTATAGACCTAATTGTAAACCTAATTATAGGCCTAATTGTAATCAAAATAGACTCATGGAAAAAATTGAACAGTCAACTATATTAAAATATTATTTATTACAAAATTATACAAAAATTTCCAAACAAAGTTAGAATCTTAAACTTACCCGGGGTTAACTTTGGCACTAGATTTAAAATTTTCACACAAGACATGTCACTAAAGATTTTATAGTTTTCTTTTCAATTTGCAAATCATCTTAAGACGACGCATATTTCGAGGTGGTTAAAAGAAAAAAGCCAAAATATAAGAAATTGATAAAATCTAAAATAATAATAATAGCTAACAGAAATAGTTAATTGTTTTACTTATAAAACAAATCAGTTGTGAAATAAAACTGCATGATTTACATGGATTCATAAAGATAGTAACATTTTACTGTAAAAAATGTGGGGGGGGGGGGAAAGAAAGAAACAAGACAAACCAGCAGTCCCGTAAGAACACGTAGAATCTAAATAGTAAGGAGATGTTTTATTAGTAATTGTTATTTTTTTTTAACGGGGGTAAATCCTAAACTAATGTATAAATAATTTGATAAAATTCGCTTTAGTAATGTTATACTGAATGCATAATTTAAAATTATATTAAAAGATAAACATAGAATGTTAGTTTGATGATGCATATACGGTGGAACCCGGTCTCTGCTTAAACCGGCTTCAATTTCATCTGTAAAATGGAAACATCGTTCCCATCTATTGCTATGTTTTTTTTTCTTTGTCAGGTGACCTTCAGATACTCATTGGCAGGCTATAGTTAAATTACAGTTTAAATTTGACTATCATTTAGATCTGGAAATGCTGTTTGACGAAGGCTACTGTCATCGATACTATCGCTGATGCGCATCAAGATGACGCTTATTCGCCAAGAGACTTACGAATTCTACATATTGGTGTAATGAACGCTTTGGAAATGGTTATTCCTTATACTACGAGCGGTAACACGTCGTAACTATAAAACGATTAAGTAATAAATTAAAGACAAATCATTAGATTTAAAAAAAATCATTTAATAAACCTCCTATAAACGTATATATAAAATAAAATCAGAGCGCTTTCGGGTATCTTTATACCCTTCTTCAGTGGCATTGCCACTTCAGTGGCAATGCCACTGAAGTAGGGCATGGCCACTTCAGTGGCATTGCCACTGAAGAAGGGTATAAAGATACCTGAAAGCGCTCTGATTTTATTTTATATATACGTTTATAGGAGGTTTATTAAATGACTTTTTAAAAATCTAGAGATTTGTCTTTAATTTATTACTTAATCGGTTATTTCTTATGTTGAATAGCAATCAACTTCCACTTCAATAAATTTAATGGAAATTGCAGGACTTACAACGAAAAATTGCTCTTCATGTTTGAAACAACAAAAAAGTTACTGAATTATTTATGGAAACGTAATAAAATTATAACATTTCATTATAACATGTGTATTTTTTATTGACTTTCTTGTTAGTCTGCTAAATATAAATTTTTAACTATAATGTATTTTGCCTAGTAACTTGTTTAAATACTTTTATAATGCACAATTTTTATTATAGAGTATCTAATACAGGTAAGAAAAGGAACGGATTTAACATTTTTTTAATCATTCCCGTTTACCGAGTTTTATCTTAACCGGATTACCCCCAGTCCCAATTAATCAATCCCAATTAATCCTGTTAAGAGGGGTTCTGTTATTTGATTCTAAAAAAAAGAAAAAAAAAGAAAAAAAAAAAATGAATAAAATTTAATGGGTCTCTCGTGACTGAAATCAAATTGTCAAGAAATTTTTATAGATACAGTCAAGCACCAACCATATTTGTATTGATTATAGTAAAGTATTGCAACTTTTTTGGTTATCCATTATTCCAAAGTATACCTTGTTTACCACAGTTCTAAATTTGATTTTCACAGAAAGCTTCTTGCATATTCTAACATTTCAAGGCATTTCGAATGAATTCATAAGGTTTTTATATAGAGAATATATTTCAAATAAATTTAACAAAGGCATAAATTGAATATTGGTATTAAAAACAGTTCTAGATCATATTTAGTTTTTAGATCTTATATTTGAGAAGTGTTTATTAAGTTCTTTTATTAAAATATTTTTTTTTTCATATATTCATATCAAGATTACCGCTAAAATGTGACTGATAATAAAAATAAAAATAAGATGAATTCCTTCAGTCATTTTTTCTTATTTATATTTATACGTCTTGTCAAACTGATAGCAGTCTTTCAATCTCAAAGCAATTCCAGAATTGTGTCAAACAGTCTCAAAACGGCCCAGTAACGAAATATAAAGAAAAAAAAACAATTAAAACAACATTCGCGCTAAAACTTTCTTGAAATGATTTAACAATTAGTAAAAGGTATCTTTAAAAAGCATCATGCTCATTTCAGGACTGGCACTTTGAGTAAAATGTAGACAAAGGTATTTTAGAAGGCGATTTGCCAACATTGTTCTCAACAGGCGATTTTCTCATATGCAGATGAACGGACTTTGGATCAACCTCTTCTCTCAAAGTAGCTGGTAGGGACGTGTATGTGGCCGGAGCAAAATCTTCAGTATCGTCCATTTTCGTTTTGGCTTGGAATTCTTCAATCAGCTGCTCTATTTTCATGAGAAAGTTCTTATCCGAACAAAGATCACTATGCTTTTTGAGTTTCTCTATCACAGGAGGATGCGAGTTTTCTAATGCTGGCGCAGAGTTTTTTCGGATAATGAGCATTTTGTTGTTCGGTTGTCTCTCTGGAGACCAGAACATGCGTCTAGGTGGTGTGCCATTTTGTACAGGATTGGGTGTCAAAGGAGCTCTCTTGGCGGGCGGTTTGGGAGGTGACAATCGCATCCTATTATCTGACCTCATGTTTATTCTTGGGGAAGAATGCCTCTTGGGGTCATTTCGTCGGAAGCCATTTTCAGCAATGAATTTTTCTGCCATATTTCTTCCTTTTACGTTGATTGGAGACGGTCCTCTGGAGTGAAATACGATGCTCCTGGGCTGAGTAGGACCAGAAGTCACTTCTTGATACACATCTTCAGAACTGTGAGATCGATGGTCATTCCAATTGTGTTGCCCTTTTATACGTGGAGACACTTTTCCAACCTAAAAATGTTAAATGCATATTAGTTCTGCTGTAAATATGGTATTTGGTATGGTTTACATATTTACAGGATTATCATTCAAACAGCATAATTGATTTTTCCAGGTTAAAACTTGATCACAGCAACATAATCTATATACTTTGGACAAGACTAACTTGAATACATTGTGGATGCTATGGCTGGTTATTAACACTAAGCATTTCTGTTCCCCATAAAAGATGGAAAATAACTCTCAAAATAACGATTTCAAAATACACAATTTTATTAATCTGCATGTAACAGTAACAAATGTAGAAACATTGGAAACAGTCGAAAAAATCTTATTACATGCGTGCAGAACTGCATTGTTGCTAAAGGTGAACATTTTGTATCTCGTGTATAATAAAATTGATTTCATTTTTCTGCATTGCCTAAATGTTTGATTTTGAGGGAGGGGATACCTGTAGATTGCATACAGTGGCTTTCAGGAATTCTTTCTAATGTTTGCGGTGGAAAAAGTGATTTGTACTAATTTTTCCACGATCTACAGCTTTGTAATTGACTCTTTTGCCCTTTCTCTAACAGGAAGCGATATAGTCAGCCTCCATACCCTATTAAAAAGAGGGTCCAAAGTGCAGAAACCAAAGACTTTTTTCAAGGAATCGTAACGGATATGAAGAAATCGTGGGTCTATGCTTGGGGTGGGGGTTTTCCACTCTGCCCCCTGTCCCGCAGTAGGTCAGATGGCTTTCATCTCATTGGACCAACCCGATGTACGATTCTTAAAGACTAGTACTAGTATATCCGTTGTTCCCTGGAGCAGAGTTAGGGCTAGATGTTTTGGCATCACAGCCCCTAAAGTGTCCTGTTGTGAACTTCTCATATTGTATTTTTCGGACTAGTTGGTGTCTTCATTTTATGCGCTGTCAATCCCTCCAATCTATCTTTTGAATATCTTGCTTGAAAAACTACACATAGTTTCATGTAATACCAATCTAAAAAAGGCGGGTTAGCCCCTAAATTTGTCTCATCGTGTAGAGCCATTACAGTGAAAAAAATATGATGTGAGTAGCACATGACTATCCTTATATAATGCAATGAATTTACTACTTTTACAGTAAAAAAAAATAGATTATTCTTATTGTAGATATTTATGTTATTGCCAAGATATTGAATTTTCTTCAATTAGTCGTCATTTTCATTGATTTAGCGTCATTTTTATCCATTTGGCAAGATTTTCATTAATTTGGCAACATTTAAAAAAGTCGCCAAGTTGGCGACATTCCACCAAATTCGTCGCCGAAATCTCGCCAAGCGTTATGGACGGAGAAATAAGGTATTCTTATAGCAGATAAATGACTATGGGCGTTCAAATACAAAGGTATTACTCAAAGTATCTTTTCTCATGAATGGAACGAGCTAGATCTACGAGAATGAGGTCACCAAATTTATCGCATGATATTACATATGAAAAGTGAACATATTTCTCAACAGTTAATATTTTTTTTAATTTATGGGATTTTTTGATAAATTTATTTGAAAAATGCGCAATATCTCAAGAACGGTTCATGTTAACCTTCTAAAGTTTATGGCAATCGTTTTCTAAGGAAAATTTACATGAGAAATGTCTATTTGCGTAACTTTATTAAAGGTTTTGATTTTTTCAAAATTTCACTGGAAAATTTAGGGGGGTTCTGAACATTCGATTGAATTTAAAAACAATAGGCTTCCAGTATTTACGATTGTAATTTTTGTACTAAATTTCATTCAAATCGCTCCATTCATTCGTGAGATATCGCCTTCAAAGGCTCACTGACACACACACACATACTTTCACACACACACACACACATCACCTCAAAAATGTTTGATTCGTGATCAGGGATGCTTGAAACGTGCTCTCCTGTCGAAAACTCGAATTCGAATTTTCGACCCAGTCACAATACTTTCCTTATACATTATATGCATATAAGGAGAAAAATAAGGAAATATATGAAATAAGGAAAGATATGAAAATATATAAGGAAAGATATGAAGATACGAAGATATGAAAGATATGAAAGATATGACATATAAGGAAAGATATGAAAAGCATGGCTTTAATATTTCTACACGTAAATTAAGTAACATAATTAAAAAAAAATGAAAGAAATCTCAAAGTTTACATTTGACTGGAGGAAAGGGTAAGAAATGCATACCTAACAAAGACTGGTTCAGAGAAAACAAGGAAAGTTTTGCTAAAAGTTTTATGGTTATTGCTGGATTCTCTTATAATGGAAAACTTAAAATAAGGAAAGTAGAAAAAAATGTCAAACCTAACTCGGATTACTTCAGAAATAGAGCCAACGGCTCTACCGTGCTGAAAACACCGGTTCCCGTTAGATCGCCGAAGTTAAGCAGCATCGGGCGCGGATAGTACTTGGGTGGGTGACCACCTGGGAACACCGTGTGCTGTTGGCTCATTTAAGTCGACGTGGTGGCCGAACGGTCAAGGCGAGCGTTTCCAGCGATCGATCGGCCGCCACGTTGTGGGTTCGAGTCCCACGTAAGACATGGATGTTGTGTGTTGTGGGCGCAGTGTGTTTCGCCCCCCTCTGGTGAGCCTGGGGCAATGTCCTAGGACGGCAAAATGGTTCACGATTTCGGCCGTACATAGGGCAAGCGACGTAAGTCGACGTAGAGTCTAGTGCTAGACTCTAGTGCCTGGCCATTGGGGAGGGGGGAACCTTCAGAAATATGTTTTAACACCTGTTTTCAAAAAAGAGTTTCCATCACTTTACCCAAGCAATCTTCACTGTGTTAAGTTGCACCAGGATAAGGCTACCAGCCATACCTCTAAATCTACTGCTATATTTTTTGAAGAAATGAGAAATGAAACCGAAAATGAGCCTATTCCATTTAAATGCATCCCACCCAAGTCCCCCGACGTGTATCCTATGGATTGCTGTGCATTTGGATTTTTAAAACAAGCTCTTTATAAGCGGCATCCCAAAACATTGGATGGACCCCGGAATATTTTGGTGGAGGAGTGGAACAAAATCAACCTTGATATTTTAAGAAAAGCTCTTTTATCTTGGAAATCAAGATTTAACATGATAGTTCAACAAAAGGACTTTCAGCTTGAACATATTAGAAAATAATATTCTTATCTTTGTTTATATATATCTTTTTCAAAATAGTTACATAAATGTGTGAACAAACACCCTCTGTAAATACACTGGTCCCGTTACGTCTGGAGATATGCGGTATATCCGAAAAAACTTTTACAAAATGACTAAATGTTAAATAAAATTGTAAAATTCCTTGACTTTTCCCAACCTTTAAAATATTTTAAAAGCCTTGGAAGTTCCATGAATTTTTTGTCATACAAAATTTTTCAGTCTTTGGCAAATGGTGTTGTATTTGGGCCATAAGATACACAGAGCAGTTTTCGATTGTTTTATTAAAATTTAACAATCATTCTTTCGTTTTCCAGACACTATAATTTGCACAGTGCTACAAACTTTCTCTGCTTTTCGAGCCGATGCCCCCCCCCCCTCCCGTCGAAACATTGCATGTAATTTGTTCTAAGCTGCGCTGACACACTTGACTCAAAAATTCCGTTCCTTACCGATCACCTCTGACTGGACCTCTTCTGCATTAATTCACAGGGTTGCCAAGGAGCGCCAAATATCGACCTCTCTGGCAATGCAATCCTTACAAGCATCTTTTCAAAATCTTGGACAATTCCATGTTAGTCACGATTCAATTTTTTAGAATTCAACGTAAGTTAGAGAAGTGACATTTAAGTTCAAGTTTCATGCCAGTCTTAATTGTAAGAAGAAAAACTTTATAGCTTTCTTTTAACTTAATCAAATAAAAATAAAGTAGGACCTGATTATAACGAACTAATTGAAACCCACGAATATGCTAGGTAAATCTAGAAAACCAAAAAGGGTTTTTATCGGTTATAGGGACCATGGGTTATCGACTACTTTTCCGAGTTGTCGCCAACACGAACGTTGGCGATATAATCCGATACGAGAAATTCACTACAAACACAATGATTACAATTTAATATATAATGGGGTTTGATCAACTTAACAAAAAAATATTGTGTTACATTGAAATTTGTGGCAGCCAAAACTCAGCTAACATGAAGCCAAACAAGACAACACGTAGCAACCACGCCAAATTCTGCTTTATACTGGTTGATGATATTATAAATAGGTGGCGCTGTTTCATATTTTGTGATTTACACCGGCTTTCAACATTTGAAAGTAAACCATCGGTATAACTTCGTGGATCCTCAAACCAGGACTCATGCGCAGACCATAGAGACTCTGGGCTGGGGATCCGCAAAATGGCGTAACAAAAAGCACAGAGGCACTGCCAGACAGAACTGGGACTCATATCTCGCAGAATTTATGTGGCGAAGCGTTACCGGTAGTGATAAATTTAATGACATTTTATCGGCAATAGCTGAGTTTGGGCCGCTACAAATTTCTATGTAACCCAACATTTTTTTTTGTTAAGTAAAGTTGATCAAACCCCATTATATATTAAATTGTAATCATTATGTTTGTAGCGAATTTCTCGTATCGGATTATATCACCAACGTTCGTGTTGGCGACAATTTGGAAAAGTAGTCGGTAACCCATGGTCCCTATAGCCGATAAGTACCCAAAAAAGAAATACAAATTCTTTAAAAAAGTAAATATTTCAAACCTTTGGTGGCTGTCGATTTTCGTATCGTGGCGTCATCGCTGGCAATTTAGTGTTCGATTGTCCATCATTGATTTTCCTGGTCTGGCCGCTACCAAAGGCCACCATAGTGGGTTGGGACTGATATTCCTTCCTGGGTATTCCTGGAGAATACCTCCAAGAAGATGGAACCGTGTCCTTGAGGATTAGATCTCGTCTGCCCATGCGTCTTCTAGAAGAGCGTTTGAAAGTGTCCTCCTCAGACACTTCTTCATCGTCTGTTGAACTGTTTCCATCTCTGGATATTCGGCGAGTGGGTTTGGGAGGAGTTTTACGTTCCAGGGTGTCCTGAAGACTGGAGGTGGAGGAATCATCACTGCAAGGAGGTGGGGGTGGCTGGGACCTCAGGGATGATGGAGGAGATGTGGACTGCTGGTATCGTCGGTTGCTTGTCGGAGATGTGTGGGGTAGAGAGCGACGGAGGTTTTGTGGAGAGGACGGAGTATTCACTGGAGGTTGCGAAGGCCTGTACATGAAAAACAGAATACAGATAATTTTATAGTAAAACGTGTGAAGAAAGAACACTTAGTTATAGATATATCGGATTTTTTAAGAAGATCCCAAAAGACAGATTGCGCAGTGATGCATAACCGAATGTGTAAAAATCGCACAATTAAACAATTGAGGAAGAAATGTCTTCTGTTGGAAAAATCATTGAATTTACTACCTTTAATAAAAGCCTGTAATAAAAGGTTTGATCAAAATAGGCCAGAAATACGGTGATGCCCGAACTACAGTCTGAGAGTGAGTTCTCGGGTGTATAATGTTAGTTGGTAAGATAAGTGATGGCGTCCATCCTAATCTCAGTACAGTTACACTGTCTCTCCCACCAAATCTGTCTGATTTCATATTTGGAGCAACTTGCAAAAATCGCACAAACTGCGTAACATGTAGAATAATCCATAGTAATATTGGGGATAAATATGATTTTATTAGAGACTTTAAACTATCTATGTGAACCGAGAGCTGATCTTCAAGGAGGCGATTCTGTCCTCTTGGAAGTGCTCTCAAATGCCCAGGAAAAAATGAAGAAATAACAGTACCATCCCACCATATATTTTATAAATTGGATGTAAATATTATGTAACGATTGGGAATTGATTAGTTTTGAAGGAGAAAAGATAAAAATTGCGGAAAATGTAAGTGTTGTGGTGATGATGATGGGGGTCGGGGAATCCAGGTCAGGATTTGAAGTTCTACAAATGTCCTTGAACTAGTGCTAATTAAACTTAATTATAATCAACAGATATTTGAAGTTCCACTAATGTCCTTGAATCAGTGCTAATTAAACTTAAATACAGTCAACAGAGATTTGAAGAATTAGCACCTGGCTGCTGAACACAGATAGTATTATTTGAAAATCCTTGCTCTTAGACTACAAGCTCCGCAACTTTTCTGACTAGTCCTGTCAGAACCGGATTTATGTATAAGCCAGCCACAGTTTAAAGCTCTCGCAAGCTAAGGGCTGTAAAGAGCCTTGTTGCCCCAATCGGGAATAGAACCCTGGATCTCCGAACTATCCAGCCCATGCTCTACCGTTGAGCTACTGGGATGTAATTGCAGCATTCATCACCTTCTGATGTCAAATTGGCGGCCAACTGACAATCTGACTAATTACCTCCTGCTATTTTTACCCCAGCTTAGCTTCCTGCTACTACTATTTTTACCAAGATTAGTATTCTGCGTGGTCGCAATCCTCTCAATTTGAAATCGGAGCTTAATCTTCTAGAATCCACTGAATCCGTACTAGTCGTATTACGTACTAGGGTCACTTTCAGGCCTCCGATATCTTTGCACTAATCTACAGAGTTGATTCGTTCGGGCGCCATTGTAAAGAACCTTGCTGTCCCAACCGGGAATCGAACCCTGGATCTCCGAACTGGCCAGCTGACGCTCTATCGTTGAGCTACTGGGACGAAATTTCAAGCTCTCATCGTGGAAGTGGACTCTGCAGGGCTTCATATGTCTTCTTAAAAAATAAACCTCTGTTTGGTAGCGGTTATCTTTTTATGCCGATTTCTCATATAAAATACTAAATTATATAGGACGAGTTATAGATTATTTAGGATGCTGTAGTTACTTATGTAAGAGTTTTTAGGAGAGTACATAGATCTTTAGGGCATTTGGAGCAGGGCCCCAAGGGATGGAGGCTTCAAAACGGTCTATGTGTATTAAAATTTGTACATTTGGGGCGTTCAGATTTATGGCAGGGGCTTCTCATGAGCTTTTTCTTATAAACATGTTTAAGGCGGTCCTGTCGGGATAGGTCTCATGAATGTACGCCACTGACAGTATCACAGGCAATACACTCCAACGACGTACAAGATTTCTTTTATAATACAAGCGAATGTGATTTATAGGGTTTTAACATTGATGACGTCGCTTTTCGTGCTTCCGCAATTTGGTTTACATACTTTCAATTTGAAAGTGTGTTTAAATTAAATGCTAATTTTTTTCTTATAATTGATTTATCGATGGGGAATATTTTCAGAGAAAGAGGGGGGGGGGTCTAAATTTTTATAGGGTTCCTTGAACAAAATAATGTTCAATTAGAAAAAGTTGTGCTGTACAGTAACGAGTTCAAAGAGAAAAAAAAAATACGGTGCCATTTTCTGCAATATTCGACGAGTTGTTGCTTTTTAAATATAGGTAATTTCCCCCTTACGAATACAGGACCAACTGCAAATAAAATTGCGCTGATACGTTTCATGCTAAGCCTGGTTTCAATTTGGAGACCATCCTTCCAGCACGAGTAAATAATCGAGGGAAAATCGTCGAATCAAGGGAAAATCCTGTTCCAATTTTTGTAGTTTTTACGTTATAAATATCTTTATAAATATTACAGACTAGAAGGTATTCCCGTTATATGACGAGATGCAAAATGTTCCAAAGCATTACTTAATATCCGCCTGTCGGCAACACTTGCGCTCCTACATCCATATGCACCTCTCCCAATCCATATGCACCTCTCCCAATCCAAATGGACTCCCTATCGAAACATGCATGCTATATCATCCCCTAACAAAACGCAAACCGACAAGGATTAAAGAAATTGAACTTATTTTTTAAAGGTATTGAATTTTCATCAATTAGGAGACATTTTCATTCATTTAGCGTCATTTTTATCAATTTGACGGTATCTTTATCATTTCGGTGACATTTTCATCAATTTGGAGACATTCGCGTCAATTTAAAAAATCGTCAAGTTAGCGATATCTCACGAAATTCATCGCCAAAATGTTTGTCAAGTATTACGGACGGACAGACGGAGAAATGGGTTACCTTTTTGTGAATAATTGCTCCGGGATATTTTCTTTAGTTTCTGCAGCCCAACTATTTCTAGTTGAATTTTTTTTCTTAGAGGACCGTATAAAAAGTTAAAACGCCTATTTTTAAGAAAATACCACACACCGAAAAAAATTACATGAAAGAATTTCACATTTAATTTAAATAAGCTTTTAAATTTAATGTATGTGATTAAAGCAATTGGTGAAGCACGAAAAGCAAGGTTAAATATGCTGAAACATCCTGTATGAAAAATACATTATTTTCGTGTTAAGTGATACATAAGACCTTAAGTTCAACACGGGCGCGGTAGCCCATTGGTTAGCGCGCTGGAGTTGCACTCGGTAGGCCCGGGTTCGATTCCAGCCACTGCCAAAACTGCCGCCGTGTTCATGCGGAGTACGATCACGTTAAACATGTGGGTCCGAAAGTCCTTCCGAGAGGTTGGTGGTAGGGGAAGGAGGGTACGGTCCCTGTGGATGCCTCCCCCACTGGGTTCCGGTCTAAATTGGGTGGCACTTCCCGACCGTCCAAAACAGTTACCTTACACCTTTCTGGTAGGTCGGACGGTCTGGGTTTCAACAACACACTTTTTGTGATCTAATGCCACAGTTCTTGCTTCATCCCCACTCGCCCATCCAGCCTGTCTTCATTATCCTTCTCCAAGGCATTTTCGGTCAATCCCGGAACCATATTTTCTCTAGTGTCCATGACAGGGCCACAGCAGAATGCTGCCATGGAATAATACACTATTTTAGATTATATCACACTTCTTTTGTTATTAAGCCATTTTAATATATTAAAAATTTACATTTAAGTATTATTTAATTGCAGATTCCTAATGATGAAATTCCAGTTTAAATTTTGACATTTCCTGTTTGGTAGATGGGGTTTATTATTTACCATATGGCATAGCTTAGGTTTTCCGTAATTGTAAATCCGGCCCTGCCCCGAGTATGCCTCACTTTAGAGACCGAAATTCTTTGAAACCTTATCGTTTCTGGATACAACAGGCGTAATAATGATTATCGATAACATCACTTGTCTGTCCACAAACGCGCTGATTCTAATTTAGTCTGCAACCTTGAGGCAAAAAAATGGTGTTGATGATGACAACTCTATAGCTAAAAGTTGTGCAATTTCGTCTCTTTGTTATTTACCATTACGCAAGGGTTTAAAAATATGTCAATTCGGGAGGGTCTGCAGAAAGAAAATCGCAATTGAGTCCCACACACTACGAAGGAAAATCTTTCACCTAAAATCACCATGAAGGTTGCGCGGCCGACCTTGAAAATTACCTCCCTCGTCGACGACTTTTCTTCGACCAGGACGTGGTTGAGGAGAGAGCACCATTCCGGTTCACTCTTTCGGTAATTTTCATGTAGTTGACCGAAGCGAGCACTGTTTTAAACAAGTGGAAGTTATTGTTGAAACAGTTGAAGTACAGCCCTTTTGAAGTTGTTGCTCCGTGAAGTTTCGGTGGGAAGTTTTCTTCTTGCGCTGGAACAAACATTTGGGAATGGCATCAGACACTTGACCACTTCTCAAGAATGAGGCAATCGTATTTGAATAAATTAACTTATAACGTCAACAGTGGTGTACCGTCATGGAGCGAAATGGAATAGTCGCTCCAAATGAAAAGGGACGCCTTTTGCGATGAATGTATTTTTGACTTATGGACCAAAGACTATGTATTATGATTAAGGGCGTCCTGAAATAATTTGCTTCATACCGACAAAAGTCTAGTTATGCCACTAAATGTTAGGAACTCGTAAACGTTGGTTTAACATTGAACCTGTGACATAAGATGGCCATTTCTTCACTGAGTATTTCCGGAAAGAAAATAATACTTCGGGCAAATCTAACTTGAAAGTATTGTGAAAACTATGACTACCTATTTATTCAATTTTGCTTTCATACATCCATTATACGTACGTTAACTAGATGGTTACCGTAGTAATAGAATCTCTTTTGAATTTCAATTTAGAATACATTTTATTAAAACTAGCTATACCCACGCCGGGCTCGAGTGTTTTTTAATGCTCAATATCTGTTTCCCCAATCTCTTCTGTTATGTAAGTCTCCATTTAATTTTTTCGAACATTAATATTTCTAGTATTTAGTTCTCTTGTCTCACAATCATTATCAGAACGAAGGAATAGCTCTTGCACTCCTAATATTCTCAAACACGTGAGGATTCATTATACGACCTTCTAATGAAACATAAACTATATACTTATTTAAGTGGAATTAATATCAGATTAAATAATATATATTTTGTATACAGGAAACGTTACTATAATTAAGATAAAATCTTGTTCATAAAATGCTCATAATAAATAACTAATTATTTTGAAGCTATTATAAATTTCATAGTTGAACAAAAGCCTGAAGAAAATAATCAGTAATTATTAAACAAAAGCCTGGACAAAACAAATGTTTGAAGTTTTAAACCATGGAGATTGTTTAAATCATAAAGATAAAACTATTTAATTAAGACTAAACTCGTGGCCATACGGTTAACGATAATTAGATCCTTTATTCCCTAAGCAAAGTATGTATATATAGAGTATATATAGAGATGAAGAAACATGAGTAGAATTTTGAATATTTATTTTACAAGTCGATTGATTTGAACTCAAATCATCGATTTTATATATCTAAGTTTTTAACTATTAATAGCGTTTAATAGTGAACTATGCAGCTTAGCCAAGATTTGATGTTTTTCTTATATCTCTGTACTGACAAGTTGGCTTTGTCAGAAGTATACATTTTTAGGGATGGAAACACTTTTTAACCAGTCCTTTTTTGCAATCCTGCGAAATTAGTATTGTTACGAACGCGTAAAGTACCCTCACTGGAGTTACTTTTGAAAATCAGACGGTGAAAACACCCGTACAGGTAACCTTTTTTTATGACGTGAATCTAGGGTTGCCATATGCTGAAATTCGAAAGGAGTTTTAAAGATTTGGCGATTTATCTGTAATTAGGCGAAATTTGGCGACTTTTCGAAGGTTCGAGAAACACCTCGAAATAACGAATATTCTACGAGATATGAGAAATTTGTAGAAGCTTCCAAATCGAGTATATAAAAGGAGTCCACTCGATTGGAGAGCAGCTGACGTGATACGAGCTACATTGAACTGTGACATATGTCAGTGTTTTGAGAATATTATAGGCTGTTTCGTGAAATGAGTGAAGCATTTAACTTCTGCTTTACATGCAGAATCAGGCCTAATTTCCGACAGTTGTTTAATTATCTTGGGATATAGTTATGGAGCTAGTTGCTGTATACTGTTGCTGTTTACGCTGTACTTGTAAATAAACGTGTTAGTTATGCAGAAATTTGGACTCATTCTTGTATCCTGAGAGTACACCCCCGATTCCAGAGAATATGTCGTAACAGTATCTACACTATTGAACGCGAAAAGAACAGATGCGTCTCGCAATTAGCCGGAATCTCCTTTGCCTCGAATTTCGGAGCCAATAACTGCAGGGCCGATCCTAGCAGGTGTGCAGCGCGTGCACCGCACGCGGGCGGCCAAAACAAGGGGCGGCCGCAGGCCGCATATAGTTCTATCAATCAAGCAAAATTTTTTAAAACTTATAATAAGTCGAATAAATATGCTGAATTTTAAATAGTTATTGAAAAATCAAAATAAGTCCCATAGTTTAAGAAAAATAGAATGTTAGTGCAGTGTGTTGGTCCATTGTTGGTCCATTGTTGATCCTTCATTTGATAGCAAAATTCGTGGCAGAGCCGGCAATACGGCATAGAAAAGGATACCAAATTTTAAATTTCTATCTAAACAAATAACCAAGGGGCATATTTTTGAGACGCCTAAGGATGTTTCGTTCCACTGTGCGGCAGCTTATTCATGTATACCACGGTCGGCACGCGGCTCGCAGATCAATGGTCAAAAGAAACTTTATTTTAGCGGTCTCCTTTGTAGATTAGAAATGAATTATTTAGGCAAAGTTAACCCTTTCGCGGCGGCCAAAAGGACGGAGCGCTTCTTTTACGAACAGTTCCCAGGAGACGGCAATTTTAGTGCGCTAAGCCTAACTCTCGAAAAAAATTCACTAAAAATCACCCGGTCAACACATCATTCTACTATTTTCAGGAATAAAGGAAATTCTTATTTTCTATTTGATGTATATTTCTCTTTCAAATTTTCTTTTATCAAAATATTAAAAATTTTAGCGTATTAAAAATGATAACTTACCTTGAATAAAATAGTTATCAGTTAATCAGGAGTGTATATAGATTTAAATCAGTTATCAGGAGTGTATACAGATTTAAATTTTGAAACTAATGCATCTAAAACGGGTTTCAATTTATCTAGTTTTTGGGCATTACTATCAAGAGTAAAATGAAGGTAACGTAATATTCTTGGCCTAACATTTTAACAAAAAAAATATTGATTTATTGGTAGATCATGGTCCCAAAGAAGTAGCAAATTTTAAATTTCCGGTCGATGAGAGTGGCAGAAAATTTAGCTGTTCATATTATAACAAAACTTTAGTGAACGGGGAGAAAATAAATCGCGCGTGGCTCTGATATTACATAAAACTAAATCGTCTTTTTTGGTTTGCATGTAAATTGTTTGGTAAAGATAGTTCAAGATTGTCGTCATTGTTTGGATTACCTTAATAAGCATGAAAATACTTTAAAACAAACTCTATAAGATCGTGGTGCGAAATAAAGACGAGGCTGGAAAAAAATTGTACTATTGACGCGGAACAACAAAATGTTTACAATCGAGAGAAAAAGCGATGATCCGCCATCATTGAAAGAATGATTGCTGTAGTACAATTTTTAGCCAGTTAAAATTTGGCATTCAGAGGAACTAGTACGAAGTTGTATCATAGAGATAATGGTAATTTTTTAAAGGCAGTGGAGATGTCGACCAAATTTGATCCAGTTATTTCAAAACACCTTAATAATGTCAGTAAATACAAAGATAACAAAACACGTATTCCACACTACGTACGGCAGTATTTTCTAAATGAAATAATTACTATTTTAGCCGAATCTATCCGTAATGAGGTAACACGCATTGTCAAAAAAGCCAAATATTACACTATAATTCTCGACTCTACACCAGATATTAGCCACACAGAACAAATAATGTTTGTAATTAGATGTGCGAACACTACTGATGGTAAGATAGATATTTTAGAATTTTTTCTAGGATTTTCTCCAGTAACTAATACCACTGAAGAAGGTCTGTGCAATTTTCCATTAGAGAAGCTATTACCTAGTCTGCAGCTCGAAGTTAAAGATATACGGGGTCAGGGCTACGACAATGGATCGAACATGAAGGGGAAAAATATAGGGCTTCAGAAACGGATTCTCGATATCAATCCTGGAGCATTATACGTGCCGTGTGCTGCTCATACATTAAATCTCGTCGTTAATGACGCTGCCAGCTCCAGTGGTGAAATTTCTGGTTTTTTTGATATGGTACAAGAGGTATATAATTACTTTTCTGCGTCCCCATATCGATCATATCGATGGGATTTACTAAAAAAACACGTGAAAAATCTAACTTTAAAACCATTAAGTGAAACAAGGTGTGAAAGTCGGATCAATGCTATTAGACCTCTAAAACAAGACCTAAAAAACATTATTACCGCATTAAATGCCTTAATTGAAGATACCACCAGAGACACGAAAACAAAAATGGGTGCTGAATCAATAATTAAAAGTCTTGAAACATTTAAATTTTTGTGTTCAATTTTAATTTGGCATGACTTATTATTAAGAATTGATGTATTGAGTAAAATGCTTAAAAATCTTAAATTAAACATCGAGGAATGCATTGAAGGCTTAGATAATCTTAAAAAGTATTTAGTTTCCCAAAGATCTGACGATAATTTAAAAATATTTGTCGATTCAACAACAACACTTGCTAGAGATTTAGGTATTGATCCCGAATTTCCCATGTCGAAGCTCAGGAAAAAGGTCCGTTTATTTGATTATGAGGGCAGTGATGAACCAGTTTCAAATCCCTTCCAGCAATTCAAGACTGCTTTCTATTTTGCAATTCTTGATCACGCGATCTCTTCGGTAAATGAAAGAATTACCTTATTATCTGAGTGCCATTCAATATTCTGCTTTCTGTATGAGTTTCACAACATTTCTAATGATGATCTCATGAAAGCCTGCATGGACTTAGATATTAAGTTACAGGTACAGGAGGAAGGAAGTATTGTGAAAGATATAGACGGTATACAACTCTTTAATGAAATAACTTCATTTAAAGATATTTTTCCAGGTAAAAAACAGCCAATTGAGATATTACAAATTATAGTCAAAACTGATCTCATTCCCTGTTTGTAAATTAAAAATTATTAAAAATTACTTGAGAAATAATATGACACAAGAAAGGCTTTCAGACTTAGGCATCATCTCTATAGAATCCGAAATCTCTGAAAAAATTGATTTCACCGAAATTATTGACAAATTTGCTTCTCAGAAAGCCAGAAAATTTATTTTATAGTTAATTATTAGGTAGTCTTTGTATAAGGACTGATTTATATACTTTTCGTTTCACGAGATTTATGCTTTAGTACTTTTTTTTTTATTAGATTATATTTTCTGAGTAAATACTGTTGTTTTGCATTTCTAATTATAAAATGTCTATTTTTATTTCAAAGGTAATATTTTTGTTTGTTTATTATTTTGTTAAAGTATTTTGTCGCTATTATAACCTATTAGCTGGCCAAAAGATAAAGTTTTGCACTTCAAATTTTATTTGCATTTTTATTAATGTTTTACTTTTTACTCTTATACAGGTAAATAAATTTATAACGTCAACGTTAAGTATTAGTCAAAATATGAAAAATTCTCTAGAGGGGCGGCACATTAGGTCTTTGCACGCGGGCGGCCGACACCCTAGGATCGGCCCTGAATAACTGGCCTAATGTGGCTTTTGATTCGAAAACGCATTTGAAATATTCGGAATTTCAAAAAATTCTACAGATTTTTAAATATTTGTAAAAACTTCTAAAATAAGGGTGAAAACAAGGGGTACGTAAAAATGTATCTCCTGCAAAAAAAAAAAAAAAAAAATCTGATGTGGGCAGCACATGACATTCCTTATATAATGCAATGGATTTACTACTTTTACAGTAAAAAAAAATAGATTATTTTTATAGTAGTTATTTATTCTTCTCAAGATATTGAATTTTCGTCAGTGATTCGTCATTTTCCAAGCCGTCATCATCAATGAGTCGTCATTAATTTATCATCATTTTTATCCATTTGGCGAGATTTTCGTTAATTTAGCAACATTTTAAAAAGTCTCCAAGTTGGCGACATTCCACCAAATTCTTCGCCAAAATTTCGCCAAGCGTTATGGACGAAGGAATAAGTTATTCCTACAGCAGATAAATGACTATTGGCGTTCATATACAAAAGTATTACTCAAAGTATCTTTTTCATGAATGGAACGAGCTAGATCCACGAGAATGATGTCACCAAATTGATCGCAGGGTATTACATATGAAAAGTGAACATGTTTCTCAATAGGAAATATTTTTTTTTATTTTATATGACATTTTGATATTTTTTTTGAAAAATGTGCAATACCTCGAGAACAATTTATGTTAGCGTTCTAAAATTTATGTCAATCGTTTTCTAATGAAAAATTACATAAGAAATGTCTATTTGCGTAACTTTATTAGTGGTTTTGATTTTTTGACGATTTTTTCAAAATTTCACTCGAAAATTTAGGGAGGTTCTGAACATTCGATTGCATATAAAAACAATAGGCTTCCAGTGTTTATGGATTGTGATTTTTGTACCAAATTTCGTTCGAATTGCTCCATTTGTTCGTCAGTTATCGTCTCCTCACACACACACACACACACATCCCTTCAAAAATGTTTGATTGGTGATAAGGGATGCTTGAAATGTGCTCTCCCGTCGAAAATTCGAATTTTCGACCCCGTCACAATACTTTCCTTATACATTATGTACTAGCCGCCTTTGGCGACCAGCCTGTTCGCTACCCTTGAAAATTCTGACCGTGGCAAATTCTAACCGTGGCACACTCGCTGGCGCGACCTACCAGAAGGAACGACCTACCAGGAAGTGCCACCCAATTTAGACAGGAACTCAGTGGGGGAGGCATCCACAGGGACCGTACCCTCCTTCCCCTACCACCAACCTCTCGGAAGGACTTACGGTCCCGCATGTTTAACGTGATCGTACTCCGCCTGAACACGGCGGCAGTTTTGGCAGTGGCGGGAATCGAACCCGGACCTACCTAGTGCAAATCCCGCGCGCTAACCACTGGGCTACCGCGCCCTCCGCGACAATCTCCATAACCTTCTTTTTATTCACCCAATTTAGACCGGAACCCAGTAGGGGAGGCATCCACAGGGTCCGTACCCTCCTTCCTCTACCAACAACCTCTCGGAAGGACTTACGGATCCACATGTTTAACGTGATCGTACTCCGCGTGAAAATGGCAGCAGTTTTGGCAGTGGCGGCAATCGAACCCTAGCCTACCGAGTGCAATTCCCGCGCGCCAACCACTGGGCTACCGCGCCCTCCGCGACAATCTCCATAACCTTCTTTTTATTCACCCAATTTAGACCGGAACCCAGTGGGAAAGTCATCCACAGGGTGCGTACCCTCCTTCCTCTACCACCAACCTCTCGGAAGGACTTACGGACCCACATGTTTAACGTGATCGTACTCCGCGTGAACACGGCAGCAGTTTTCTCAGTGGAGGGAATCGAACCCGGGCCTACCGAGTGAAATTCCCGCACGCTAACCACTGGGCTACCGCGCCCTCCGCGACAATCTCCATAACTTTCTTTTTATTCACCCAATTTGGACCAGGACCCAGTGGGGGAGGCATCCACAGAGACCGTACCCTCCTTTCCCTGCCACCAACCTCTCGGAAGGAATTATCGACCCATATGTTTAAGGTGATCGTACTCCGCATCAGTGGCGGGAATCGAACCCAGGCCTACCGAGTGCAATTCTCGCGCGCTAATTTAAATTTATAACGACCATATGCTAGGCTCTTAATTCCACCATCCTCGTTCCATCGTTCCATCATTTAAAATAGCCATAAAATTAAAATATCCATTTAAAATATCTATAAATTAAAATATCCATAAATTAAAATATCCATTTAAAATAAAAAAATCAACCATATCGTTCCACCAATCCATAAATATAATAATTTCAAATACATCACCACAATTCAAACCACCATAATTCAATCATTTAAATTATTTAAAATATCCATTTAAAAATATCCATTTAAAATATCATATAAATATAATAATTTCGCCCGATGTATACAACACTTATGCTCGTAATTCAGTTAAAACCGAAAGCGCGCTCTCCATGGAGACGGGGAAGAAACTAATGCGGATGGGGGGAAAATGCCGTTGAGAAACTGAGCCGGTAGCCGACAAATTTAAAATCATGGCGTCTTTAAAATTGCCATCCTGAAGGCAATTTTCATTATTTCTGGACCAGATTGGACTTGTAAGAATGCCAGATGTTTGACCTTTCTGAAAATGTAAATTATTAGTCGAAATTATGAGTACTTTTCACGATGCGAGAATTTAAAAACCAAAAATCGTTTTCTTGAGCCAAAAGTGACTTTTGTTTTAAAATCTCTAAAAAATATTAGAAATCGAAATGGAGATTTGAAATTGATATATTTTTACTCGAAATTCTCTGCTCTTTCCGATGGTGTGATTTGTTTTTTTCTACGATGTCTGGATCGAGGAGAAAAAAGGGCAAAAAGATCAAAAAAAGGTCGAAATCGCATAAAACATTAAATAAATAAAAAAATAATTAGAATTTTGAAAATCGGTTTTCACGTGTCCCCTTCCCACCCCCCAGGGTCTCCGATTGCCAAATTTCGTAGCTCTCCGACGCGCGGTCGCGAAACGTATAGTGTATAAGACACACACACACACACACACACACAGACATTGCCTTTTATTATATAGATAAAGAATGTTGTTGTTGTTGAGACCCAGACCGTCCGACCTATCAGAAAGGTGTAAGGTAACCGTTTGGACGGCCAGGAAGTGCCACCCAATTTAGACCGGAACCCAGTGTGGGAGGCATCCACAGGGACCGTGCCCTCCCTCCCCTACCACCAACTTCTCGGAAGGACTTACTGACCCACAGTATATAAAGAATGTAAAAAAGTTAGGGTTTTTTTTTTGTCTGAACGGGAGAATGATAAATTTCTCCGTCGATAGCTTTCTTTTCTATAAAGATTTTTAAAATCGAGTAAAAATGGTGATTTCAAATATTTTCGAGTATTTCCCGTATTGCTCATTTTACAATGTCATGAAAACAGATTTTGAAGCACGATATTAAAATTTTGTTATTGTGAACACTCCTTAGCTTTAGAAAACTATAATTGTTTTCGTTGTCACTTTATTGGTTAATTTTTTACAATTACTTTAAGAATTCAATAACTTTTATTTCAAAGAGCACATGCCCGGGAAAAGTTCTCATCCTTTTGACTTGAGCTTGGGTTCTGCCCATTACCGAAAAAGGGCTTGCATATTTCAAAGCCCGATTTTTGAGTAACTTCTGCCTGATTACCACTGGTATTAGTAGGAGGTCCTATTATGGGAATTTTTCCGCGAATGTTAAACACGAGTGTTTAATTTCGAAATTTTGATTGTCGAAAATTCATTTTAAATCCCATATTCTTAATTATGAAGTGTACAAACATAGAAGTAAATAAACTAACCAACTTTTAGATAAATGATGTCTTTAATAAGTAAATTTATATTATAATAAAATCGTATGTTTTCGTGGCATGCCAAGATTTTAATGTAAATATTAAATAAATATTCTCTCTCACTGATTAATAATTTTCAATTTTTTTTCTCCTCCCCAAATGCTCATAAACATGCAGTAAGATTTAGTTTTACATGAATTTTGTAGTTGTAAATTTATATTAAAGCTGTAACCACATTGATATGAACTTTCATATTAACATTTTAAATTGTATTATGTAAGTATTCATAAGGAGTGCGTAAAGAATTTACTACGAACTTATTAAATGTAGGCTAGGTTTAAATGATATAATCTAAAGCATTTAGTATCGTGGAAGGAGTTAAATCTTGATGTTGCGAAAACGTCAAAATCATTTGAGACAATAATTCAGGTGGCGATGGGGTAAGATAAGTCCCACCGCATTGTATGGATTTCTATGGCTCTTAATTCATTAACTAATATATTTATTTAAATTGTTAACTTAGCAGAAATAATTTGTTACTGCAATGCAAATTAAAACTCAGACGAGATAGAATATTACTACACATTCTAATTTATTTCATATCTCAATTTATTTCGTATCCTTATATTCTATACACTGTTCTACGACTAGAATAGTCTTTAATAAGTAAATATGTATTATGATAAAATTGCTTCTGCTCATATTTAGGGAATTTTAATTTAAAAATAATCAAGCAGAACTATGCTTTCCTGTTGTTCCAAATGAGAACAGATAAGACTTTACTGAGATTTTTTACTAACACTAGATATAATTCTCAAAGCATTATGCCATTTTCAAGTTTTTCACCCATAGAAGTTTTATATCCCTCTCAATATGCATTGGGTAATTCAGTTACCAGAACTTTAAGAATCCAAATTTCTATCCATAATTCTAGCGAAATGTGTTAAAATAGTGCAAAATTACGGAGTTATAAATATGAAATTTTATGAATACAGGAAAGTTATCTATACACTTGCCTATAAAACATTCATTGTTAGTTCTCTGAAAAAAAAATGTAATAGTGCTCCTTAGAAGTTACATAGTAGTGCTGCTCTCTGGAAGAATTTAACATAGTACTTGCAGATCTCTAATCTAATAGTGCTGCTTAGAAGTTACATAATAGTGCTGCTTAGAAGTTACATAATAGTGCTGCTTAGAAGTTGCATAGTAGTGATGCTTAGAAATTACATAATAGTGCTGGTCTCTTGAAGAATTTAACACAGTGCTTGCAGATCTCTAATCTAATGACCCGTAACCCCAGCTCCTACCTGACCCGGTACCTGATCACAAGAAGTTTCACGTTATAAACTGGCCTCACTTTCGAGTTCATCTCTTCGTGCGACCCATCCCTTCCGCTCTCTCTTATCAGTGGCATCGCCTCCTCCAACGCGTGTAAGGAGAGGAGGCCGATGATTTAGCTCATTTGCGAAACCGATTTCCACGGTTTTGCTCGACTCACCGCCTCCCAAATTAACATAATTTTCGTGGGTCAGGCCTGTGCTTCCTTTTTCCGCTGTCATTGACCTTCATCGCACCCTCGGAGCTGCTACGACAGTTCGGTTTTGTGACAAATATGTCAACTAGAAATCAGTATCGAATCGAAATACATAATAGAGGCCCGTACTAGGGATCGGATGGTTCTCCCGAGATCCAGAATCTGCGACCGTAAAATTGATCTCAAGATACCGGGATAAGACATGCCAAAATCCTGGGATTTGTGTTAGTTATTTTATGAAATAATATTTTTTTCAGTTCTGAAATTGTGTCAAAATTTTTTATAGTTACGTCACATTTTCAATTTTATTCAGCAAGACTCCAGAGGAGTAGTATTAAAATATTCAAACATTGGCTACTGTTATAAACAATGTAACCCAAATTAGTTAAAATTTTAGTCAGTTACTGTCATACGACTATTACTGTACGATAAACTATATATATATATATATAATATGAAAATCTAATGATAGAATAGAGAGAAGTTGTAACTCAAAATTCCCTAACTTAAAATGTGCCTACAAATTTAAAAGAAGTATTAAATAGAGAATCATCAATCATGAGGAAAATAAAATGAATATTTCTAGTCATCAAGCTAAAGATAATCAACAAATATCAATATCAATATATATATATATATATATATATATATATATATAAAATACAATGAAAGATTGAACAGTACCAAAAAGTGGGGGGGGGGGGGTTGTGACCCCCACTCCCCGGTTAAAAGCATGCTTTGAGTGCCGCGGCAAACCGGCACCGTTCAAAGAAAGTCCTTGTGACTATAGGAATTGCCGAAAATATAGACACTGAAATTAAACAAAAACCAAAAGAAATACCTTATGTGAAACCAATCGAATCCACCTCTCGCCAACACCATCTAAACCACCGATAAATTCATCTAACTCAACACACAAACACTCTACCCCTTTCCCTTCATCACCAGAATAACTCCGAGAACTGAGGAATCTCCGATTATATACTGTATACAGTATACCGTTGCCACAGATTCAACTAAAAATCCGTTATTCCAATTTAAACAACAATTTGGCATACCTATGGGGGGTAGTTGCTCATCCATATTGGCAGATATCTATTTGCATAGCTATGAATCAGGAACACACATCTTAAATGAAATTATATTTTTAAGATACGTCGACGATATGTTTGTTGACTGCTTGCGAGGAAGAGGATTACGCGGTGGATTTTAGCTTTTATCCAAATGGTTTAAATCTAATCGAAAACACCAAAAAAGATGACGGAATCGTTAATTTTTAGATCTTAGTATTGTTAACAATAAAAGTGACAGTAAACATCATAAAACATTTTTTCGTATCTATGATAAACGCAATAATTTTTTAGATCTAAGTATTGTTAACAATAAAAGTGACGGTAAACATCATAAAACATTTTTTCGTATCTATGATAAACGAAACGATTTCCAATTTGAAATTAATTATCTTCTTCCTTGGACATCTAATCTCAATAAGCGAGTGTTTCGAAACGTCATTAGAAATTATCTGATCAGAAGTAGAAGATTGAACACAAAGACAGACGATCAATATTTGTGTTTGAAAAAATATTTTGGGGAAGTCCGTAGGGTTGGATATCCCAGGGGATTCCTTTATGGTATCGCATCGGATTTTTACAATATCGATATACAAGAGTGCAAAGTAAGAATAACGGATTTTTAGTTGAATCTGTGGCAACGGTATACTGTATACAGTATATAATCGGAGATTCCTCAGTTCTTGGAGTTATTCTGGTGATGAAGGGAATGGGGTAGAGTGTTTGTATGTTGAGTTAGATGAATTTATCTGTGGTTTAGGTGGTGTTGGCGAGAGGTGGATTCGATTGGTTTCACATAAGGTATTTCTTTTGGTTTTTGTTTAATTTCAGTGTCTATATTTTCGGCAATTCCTATAGTCGCAAGGACTTTCTTTGAACAGTGCCGGTTTTCCGGGAGTGTTTGCCGCGGCACTCAAAGCATGCTTTTAACCGGGGAGTGGGGGTCACAACTCCCACAGCCACTTTTTGGTACTGTTCATTCTTTCATTGTATTTTATATAGTGCATAAAATTGTAATTGCTGCTTTGCGCATACTCTTTTATTGTTTAACTGGTATACATAGCCTTATTGGTAATATTATTCCAAACATTAGTCTACTGCTTCAGGCGAGTCTGGTTCCGGGAACGTTTCCTGGGATTAAAAGCGTGCTTCAACCGGGAACAAGGGGTCGTAATCCCCCTTGGCCGTTCGACTTCCTTGTAAGCATCCCCATCCGTTTTTACTTCTTTCATTTCTTATTCATTTGAATCCATATTCGTGCTTATATTGTATGTGCTGCAATGCGCCTTATGATAGTATGGGCATATCCCGTTTTAATATTTCTAGTAAAAGTTATATTTTACTTAACATTTGTATTGTATATATATATATATATATATATATATATATATATATTAATTATACTTAGCTTGATGACTGGATATATGCATTTTATTCTTCCCTTGATTTACGAATCTCTATTTTTTACATTTTTTAAGTAGTTATCTTATATTTTAAGTTTTGATTATATGAGTTACAACTTATCTCTAATTTATCATTGGAATTTTATATAATATTTTTATATTTTTATTATATATATATATATATAAATATAAATTAGTAAATCCAAAGTTAGAATGTATGTAGTAACTCATAATACACTATTCCAAAATTTTCTACAAAATACAAAGAAATATAAGAAATTATGACATAAAGAGGAAATAATAAAGCGTAATGCAGGTCTTAAAGACAAAGACAATCAACAAATTCCAAAATGAGGAATGTAAATAAGAAAACAAAAAAATCAAGCAAAAAAGCTTGCACATGAAAGAGATTTAGGCTTACGATACGTTCATTTCGAAAAAATTCTCTTCGGGTCCATATATCCCTTCGAAATGAACACAAAAATGCTTGTTTCTGAAACACAAGATAGATTTTATCTATAAACTTGTGTTATATGGACGACAAGCATATAGAATGGAACAATAAAGGAAACATAAATACCTCAAAACACACCTCATCAGCGCAACCATGACGAGCAAAATATGACTAGAGCAATGTTGCCATATGCCAAAAAGAAAAGATGTGATTTGCTGTTGCCAAAGAGAGTAATAAAAACAGTACTGCGCAAAAGCAATAAAATGAGATATTCAACAGTTAAAGCTGCAAGATAAAAAGATGAAAATATAATTTCAAGAGAATGAAGAAGTACGGCTAAAATAAGATAATAAGGGGAGAATAAGAGAATTTAGGCTAATCGAAACTTATAAACTTATATATATATATATATATATATATATATATATATATATATATATATATATATATTATATATATATATATATATAAATTCTTGTGGTATATATATATATATATACCACAAGAATTTAAATCAAAGTCTTTTGAAATTTTTCCTTGAAAATTTTCAAAAAGTCTGTATCGTTGATCTAAATCAGTGTTCTTCAACCTGTGTTCCGCGGAACCCTAGGGTTCCACTCAAACTGGGGTTCCGCGAGTCGATACTACAATTCGAATGTTCGACATATGTATGTATAATACAAATACTTTATACGGAATATTTATCTTGTTGTTTGAATGAATGCAAATTTATATCTTTTATAAAGTTTTTATAATAAAGGCAGGGGCGCACCTTGTTTATAACATGTAATACGTAATATGACACATCCCCCTAAAATCAAATCTGGGTGTTCTACTGAACGAAGGGTTCCATAAAAAAAATATCTCAAGAAAGGGTTCCGCGGGATGACAAAGGTTGAAGAACACTGATCTAAATGATTATAATAATAACATGTCACCCTTAATTTTAAAGGGCTTGGAAAAATCTTTCAATTGATCGATTGATACCAAGTTTGACAATGTATCCAGGGGGGGGGGGGGGGGGGGCTACTGATGCTAACAAAGTTTTCGGCTAACGAAGTTTTCGCTTGAGTTTCAAAAAATTCTATCTAATTCTAGATTTTCTTTTCCGATAGTTATAGATTTTCTTTTCCGATAGTTCTAGATTTTCTTTTCCGATAGTTCTAGATTTTCTTTTCCGATAGTTCTAGATTTTCTTTTCCGATAGTTCTAGATTTTCTTTTCCGATAGTTCTAGATTTTCTTTTCCGATAGTTCTAGATTTTCTTTTCCGATAGTTCTAGATTTTCTTTTCCGATAGTTCTAGATTTTCTTTTCCGATAGTTCTAGATTTTCTTTTCCGATAGTTCTAGATTTTCTTTTCCGATAGTTCTAGATTTTCTTTTCCGATAGTTCTAGATTTTCTTTTCCGATAGTTCTAGATTTTCTTTTCCGATAGTTCTAGATTTTCTTTTCCGATAGTTCTAGATTTTCTTTTCCGATAGTTCTAGATTTTCTTTTCCGATAGTTCTAGATTTTCTTTTCCGATAGTTCTAGATTTTCTTTTCCGATAGTTCTAGATTTTCTTTTCCGATAGTTCTAGATTTTCTTTTCCGATAGTTCTAGATTTTCTTTTCCGATAGTTCTAGATTTTCTTTTCCGATAGTTCTAGATTTTCTTTTCCGATAGTTCTAGATTTTCTTTTCCGATAGTTCTAGATTTTCTTTTCCGATAGTTCTAGATTTTCTTTTCCGATAGTTCTAGATTTTCTTTTCCGATAGTTCTAGATTTTCTTTTCCGATAGTTCTAGATTTTCTTTTCCGATAGTTCTAGATTTTCTTTTCCGATAGTTCTAGATTTTCTTTTCCGATAGTTCTAGATTTTCTTTTCCGATAGTTCTAGATTTTCTTTTCCGATAGTTCTAGATTTTCTTTTCCGATAGTTCTAGATTTTCTTTTCCGATAGTTCTAGATTTTCTTTTCCGATAGTTCTAGATTTTCTTTTCCGATAGTTCTAGATTTTCTTTTCCGATAGTTCTAGATTTTCTTTTCCGATAGTTCTAGATTTTCTTTTCCGATAGTTCTAGATTTTCTTTTCCGATAGTTCTAGATTTTCTTTTCCGATAGTTCTAGATTTTCTTTTCCGATAGTTCTAGATTTTCTTTTCCGATAGTTCTAGATTTTCTTTTCCGATAGTTCTAGATTTTCTTTTCCGATAGTTCTAGATTTTCTTTTCCGATAGTTCTAGATTTTCTTTTCCGATAGTTCTAGATTTTCTTTTCCGATAGTTCTAGATTTTCTTTTCCGATAGTTCTAGATTTTCTTTTCCGATAGTTCTAGATTTTCTTTTCCGATAGTTCTAGATTTTCTTTTCCGATAGTTCTAGATTTTCTTTTCCGATAGTTCTAGATTTTCTTTTCCGATAGTTCTAGATTTTCTTTTCCGATAGTTCTAGATTTTCTTTTCCGATAGTTCTAGATTTTCTTTTCCGATAGTTCTAGATTTTCTTTTCCGATAGTTCTAGATTTTCTTTTCCGATAGTTCTAGATTTTCTTTTCCGATAGTTCTAGATTTTCTTTTCCGATAGTTCTAGATTTTCTTTTCCGATAGTTCTAGATTTTCTTTTCCGATAGTTCTAGATTTTCTTTTCCGATAGTTCTAGATTTTCTTTTCCGATAGTTCTAGATTTTCTTTTCCGATAGTTCTAGATTTTCTTTTCCGATAGTTCTAGATTTTCTTTTCCGATAGTTCTAGATTTTCTTTTCCGATAGTTCTAGATTTTCTTTTCCGATAGTTCTAGATTTTCCTGAAAACATTTGTGGCAGCTATCGCGTACATAAAAAATCAACCACAAACAGACAGACAGACATCACTCTAAAAATAGTCGAAATGCATTCAGGATTTCCTAAAACGTATACTGGCATCAAAATCACGGAATCGAAAATTTTCATAAAAACTACAATTCCTCTACACTATATTCTATTGTAATTTTAAAAAGTAATAATAATCACGAATTGGTAGAAAGCCAGCAAAAGGAAATTTCGATGTAGTTAAAAATAAATAAATACATATGAAAGAAATTGTCTTACAGATTTATTTCAAACACATATCGAAAATTCGGAAAAAAGTTTTTCAATCTTTTCGATGACGGCCACACAGTAAGTTACCGTAAGCCTTAGGGTTGGTCGTGTGGTCTGGGCCTTCCAATCCAATCTTTTCGATGACGTCAAGATGGAAACTCTGTGATAATATTTTCGATCGCTCAGGAACAGCTTTGTGTGAATATCGCTTAAAATCGTGCTTTAACACACATTTCACTTAAAAACTAATTTAAATTGACATCTTTTATTATGCAGAATTGTAAAAAAAAAAAAAATATTATCCCCCCCCCCCCCTCATCCTATCGACTACACAATATTGACGTTTAAAATTCTATGGCATTCCAGGCCCACCCAGTTTTGAAATCCATTCTCGATTTTCTTAAATCCGACACACCCTTCTTTCTATCGACACTCTTTGAAACGCCGGACTGTAATTAATGCAGTCATGCCATTTGCATCGCGAATGGTGAAACCTTGCGGAGCGACATTAAGATGTCATTCAATTTCTGATGGGGAAAATGAAAGCCGCAGAAAACTGGGGGTTTTCTCGGTAGTTGTCGATGGTTTGCTTGGCAGGTTTCCGATCCAATGGGGGGAGGAAACCGTGTCATTAATTTGCTGAATGGCATTTAGTTTGCGATTCGAGAATATAGCAGGGCGTGGCTCGGGGTCAAAACGTCTTTTCAAACAAACTCGATGAAAAAGACATGGTTTAATATCAAACGTATAATTTATTTGGGAACATCGGATTAAAAAATAGGATGTGGGTAGCACATCATTTTTCCTACATAATGCAATGACTTTACTTCCTTCACAGTGAAATAATGGGTGTACAAGATCCACAGAACAATGATTTTGGCATTGAGTTAACTACACGTAAATTGAAATTGGGCCCCTTTTGGCAGCCTTTATTATCAGGATAAAAAAAAAATTGCAGGAAATAATATCGAAATCCGAAATCGTCCGCTGGCTATTCTTCTGATCAGACGATTATTATTATTTTTTAATGGTTAACTTTTGGATTAAACTGTCTAAAAACGTTTGAAATAAGGCAACATAGAATGATTGGAGATGAAGTATTGGCTTACGTGCCGCAATTTCTATGTTTACAGAACCATATTTATATGTTAACATTTTTATGCTTAAATTTGAAACGGGTTTTGATATTCAGAACATTAAGTGTGTAGAGTTATGGAAAGGGCCAGTCTTAATACATAACTTTTACTTGCAGATATTTATAAAATAACTCAATTCACTTGAAATAAAATCATATCCGCATTTAATACAGATACTGAAAGTATTTTTAAAAATTCAGTTTTTTTTTTTTTTTTGAACTTTCATCATTTTGAGCGTTTTTAGTACAGGCTATAAGTTTTTCAAGGTAACAATTTATCAGAAAATATAATTTGTCTCGTTGTTTTATCATAATAACAGAATAATAATTTCAAAAATGAAAAAATCATTGAAAAGAAAATAGGATTACCCAACTGCGGAAAAACGTTTGTAATGAAACATATACACAGACTACATACAATAAGTAGCGATACGAAATAGGAATGCATCGCAAGGTCATATTGTATCTATACGTCAATGCAGTTGTATTTATACACCTATCTTTACACCAAATATCACCTCGACATGTAGAGAGTATATCCTCCTGTGAAAGTCATATTGTATCTATACGTCAATGCAGTTGCATTTATACACCCATCTTTACACCACATATCACCTCGACATGTAGAGTATGCCGTCCTGTAAAAGTCTTTTCACGGCAAAGGCCGTTTACTTACAGAGAAACCAATCGAGAACCCGTCTCCCCTTTTCCCTACACATTGACTTCACGTTCAGGTTCTCTAAAATGTGTCACAAAGTTTCATCTATTAAATTTTCACGAAATTACGTTACGTCTTTTCGTCATTTACGTACGTCATCTTTTCTGGCTTGTTCTCGGCTTCCAAAGCACGAAGAAAGTTAAAACTCGGCACACAGTTTCATCTATTAAATTTTCACGTTATTAAGTTTCGTATTTACGCCATTCACGTAAGTACTTTTTAAGGGCTCGTTCTCGGCTGCCAGGACGTACGTCATATTTTACGGGCACATTCTCCTCTTCCAGAGCAAGTAGAGACATGAAACTTAGCACGCAGTTTTATCTATCAAATTTTCACGACATTACATTACATATTTTCGCCATTTACTTACGTTATGGCTATGTTTTTGCCCTTCTTATACAGTTTCTATACGAATTACGATTTAATGTCTTCAGGTGAAATGTTTTCCTGGTTCTAACTCGTCGGCCCTTCTGTAATACCGTATAGGTGAACGCAAATTACGTTAAAAAATGAAAACTTAAAAGTAAAAAATAAATTATGAGAAAAACAAATGTTTCAGTGTCCTCCTCCACACAACAGTTGTGCGTTGAAAAGTAGAAAATAAAAGATTAAGTAAACAACGAAATTGAACCTGATTGAGGGTGTAGGCAGATTCTATCTCACAATTCAATGTAGCTCATTTCACGCCAACTACTCTTCAACTGAGCGATGACTTACTCCTTTTATATACCCTCCGTAGAAATTTCCAGAAGATAATCATATCTTCCCAAATATTCGTAGTTCTAGTACTTTCGAAAAGTCGTCATACAAGCTCTAGAAATAACCAAAAGTCACCAAATCTGGCAACCTCGCCGCGACATTCAAAATATAGCAAACCTACATTCATGTAATAGAAATTAGCTATCTGTAAAGGCGTTTTCTTCTTGAAGAAAGCAAAGGCCTTGAATAAAATCAAAGGTCTGCTATGCATTATTTGAATAGAGGCAAAGTACAGTAAAACTTTCTAGATATTCATAATAATATAAATCTTATTATCCAAAATTGATGTTATGCAAAATCGTCGAAGATAAATGAGGGCTTAGTCTGATTCAATTCCAAACAGAGCTGTATAAATTTTATTATCAAAAATCGATATGAAAAATCATCGAAACTATTTCATCTGACTACACATTTATTTCCCTTCACCCATTTTGCACAATATCCGTTTTGGATAATGAGAAGATTTGTATAGTATTGTTTTGAATTGAATCTGCCTACACGCTTAATTTGGTTCAATTTCGTACGTTTACGTTTCCATATTCCACTGTAGAGTAGCAGAGGACACTGAAAAACTAATTTTTTTCACCTTATTATTCGACTTGATTGTATATACGAGGGTCACGCTGAAATTTTTGAGACAGAGGCAGACGACATGAGCTAGAAAAACAAAAATATTGGTCGGATATTTAAATTTAAACTTTTTTATGTCCGCAGACGATAATCAATTACAATTTAGCTATTGTAGAATAAATTTTGAAAGAAAAGCAAATGGAGTTGACGCAACAGTATTATCGAGCTATGATATTCTATGATTTTAAAGTGGGGCTAAATCAAGAAGAATGTCTTCAACGTCTACAATTAGCATATGGAAATGATGCTTCATCTCGTGCCACTGTATTCAGATGGTTTACAGAGTTTAGAAGAGGTCGAAATTCTCCCCTGGATGAAGAACAGACAGGAAGACCTTTGCCAGCTGTAGTACCAGAAAATGCGTCGGCCATTCGAAAAATGTTAATCGATTATAATTGCTGTACTTACCAAATGATACAGAAGGAACTTAACATTGGATCCGCAGCTATATATAAAATTATTCATGAAGAACTGCATATGAAAAAATCTGATGTGGGCAACACATGACTTTCCTTATATAATGTAATGAATTTACTACTTTTACAGTAAAAAATAGGTTTTTCTTATAATAGATACTAATATTCTTTCCAAGACATTGAATTTTCGACAATTAGTCGTCATTTTCATTGATTTAGCGTCATTTTTATCCATTTGGCGAGATTTTCGTTAATTTTGCAACATTTCAAAAAGTCGCCAAGTTGGCGACATTCCGCCAAATTCGTCGCCAAAATCACGCCAAGCGTTATGCACTAAGAAATAAGTTATTCTTACAGCAGATAAATGACTATTGGCGTTCAAATACAAAAGTATTACTCAGAGTATCTGTTTTCATGAATGGAACGAACTAGATCCACGAGAATGATGTCACCCAATTTATCGCATGGTATTACATATGAAAAGTGAATATGTTTATCAATAGGAAATATATTTTTTTTTATTTTATATGACTTTTTGATATATTTTTTTTAAAAATGTACAATATCTCGAGAACGGTTCGTGTGTTAGCGTTCTAAAAGTTATGTCAATCGTTTTCTAATGAAAAATTACATAAGAAATGTCTATTTACGTAACTTTTTAGTGGTTTTGATTTTTTGACAATTTTTTCAAAATTTCATTTGAAAATTTAGGGGGGTTCTGAACATTCGATTACGTATAAAAACAATAGGCTTCCAGTGTTTATGGATTGCGATTTTTGTACCAAATTTGGTTCAAATCGGTCCATTCGTTCGTCAGTTATCGTCTCCACAGACCCACTGACACACACACACACACACACACACACACACACACACACATACTTTCACACACACACACAGACATCACTTCAAAAATGTTTGATTCGTGATCAGGGATGCTTGAAACGTGCTCTCCCGTCGAAAACTCGAATTCGAATTTTCGACCCCGTCACAATACTTTCCTTATACATTATGTATATAAGGAAAGTAAAAATTAGTCTGTCGTTGGATCCCTCATAATTTAACAGAACATCCAAAAGCGGAGCGTGTCAGAATGAGTAAAGAAACCCTAAAATTACTTAATGATGGTGGATACTGAATTATTTCTAAAATCATAACTGGTGATGAAACGTACATACCGTTTACCGTTTTTTGACGTTCCAACACGTCAAGAAAGATGGCACCAAAGTCTTTGAAGATGACACCAAACCAACAATGGTGAAAAGACAACGAGCAGTGAAAAAAGTAATGTATACCGTGTTCTTTAGAAGTACAAGTCTGGTCAAAGCCATAAAGCTAGAAGGACTGAAGACAGTTACAGCTAACTGGTACACCACTAAGTGTCTTCCAGAAATTCTTCAGGAAGTGAATGTTAGGGGGACTCGTGTTTCATCATGACAATGCATTTTCTCATTCATCAAGAATGACAGTAGAATTTCTTAAACAAAACTTAACATCAAAATGATAGGACATCCACCCTATTCTCCTGATCTCGCTATGTGTGAATTTTGGCTATTTTTTAATCAATAAAACAATTTACGTGGGCGTCGTTTTCATTTAATTTTCAAGATGAGATTGATGAGGCTATAAAAGAATATTTTTCACCGATTCCAAGAAATGGATGGCTTGAAGCAATTAATCTTTGAAAAATTCGCTTACAAAGTGCATTGATGTTGGAGGGGAGTACTTTGAACACTTCTAAGAGTTGGTAAATTTAACTTGTACCACTTAGCCGTATCTCAAAAATTTTAATGTGACCCTCGCATTTGCAGAGGAGATCTGGGATTTCCTCATCTCGAAAATTTCCACATTCTAAATAAGGACCCACTGCGTTCAACTGGATTCACGTAAATTGAGTTTACCTCAAAGTTTTGATATATAAATGAAAATATCTTTGTGCAAGTTTAGAATTATTTTTAATATTCAAGTTCCCAGCCAGAGCATCTGACTGTGCTTAAGCCCATGAGCCAGGTTTAGATTGACAGAATTTAGGCCTGGTACCCGTGAAGATGAAGACCTCAGATCTATTGCACACACTAGTGGTTTTCTACCTGTGCGCTTCTGCGCCTCGAAGCATAGTCATAAGCTGTGAGCGGACATGATTATTACTTTTTAATCCAAAAAACATTAAGTACTTGGATGTTTTTGACTACCTATAGTTTTACAGCCACCGAAAGTCATAGAAAGAACGTAGTCGGTCAAGGGCGCCGTGGATTCAAAACTACTGTCCTGCACCTTTAAAGATCAATCAAAATCTGTCCGATTTGTACGAAATGTCAGCGACAGACAAGCTTCAGTTAAGAAGATTCTTACAAAAGCAAAATCTCCTTAAAAATCTTAAAGACGCTTCAACGCCATTAATTTTTCCTAAGATAAGTCCAATGGGTGTCATCCCATGACCCGCTTATCCACCTCTTACCGTCTGTCTCAAGGTCCCGCCGACACGAGTTGCGCGGACGTGAAAGACGTGACACGTGAGAGGAAAGAGGAATCCCAGCAGGGTAAGAGAAATGACAGGTTCGATAAAAGAAATGGAAGTGCTCACGAGGCTTACCTGTTGTAAGTGACGTGCATGCTTGGGATAGAGCTCTTGCCTTGGAACATGGTTAGTCTGGCTGATGTTGCAAATCTGTGGCCTAGAAGTAAATGAAAAGGCTTACATATAGATATGAAATTACATCTAAATCTTAATATAATCATAATGTCAATGGAGTGGTAGGCAGATTTGCAGATAATTCCGTCCTTTACTGCAATTTCAATACATTGTGGAAGCCCTGACCGGTTAACTCAGTTTGGTCCCCGCTCGCCTATTATGCGTATAGTATGATTAAACGGCTTTATTGCAATCGAATTTTTTACTTTTTCATGAAAATTGGGAAAGTGTTTTCATGAAAATTTCGATTTCGAGATCTTGAAGCCAATACATGTTTTAGAACCTCCTGAACATGTTTCGACTATTTTTGGAGTGATATAAAAAAAATCTGATGTGGGCAGCCCATGACATTCCTTATTTCCTTACACAATGCAATGAATTTATTCCTTTTACAGTCAAAAAAATAATATATAAGATCCACGGTACTTTGCTTTTGACGTTAAATTGTATATTTGCCGATTTTCTGGATGACAGCATGTAAAACTATTTAAAGTATCCAGTTAACTTATATTTCGCGCAACCCTAAATAAACCATTATCAATATTGATAGCATATTCAATAAGTGATATAGTCCATACATTAAAATATTTTAATAATTAATTCATCAATTAGGCGTCAGTTTCATTAATTTCGAAGTCATTTTGCAATTTTGATGATATTTTCGTCAAACTAGGGCGAAATATCGCCAAGTTGGTGGTACTTCGCTAGATTATTCGCCAAGTTCTCCAAATGTATCACCAAGTGCTACAGACAAACGGAAAGAAGAGCATTTCTTATATACTAGAATGCATGCCCGTCACATGACGGAAATCAGAATTTGCGAAACATTGCTTCCCATTTGGCGTCATTTTTATCAATTTGGCGACATTTTTGTCACTTTGGCAGCATTTAAAAAATCGCCAAGTTGGCGACGTCCCGCAAAATTTCTCGCCAAACGTTATGGACACACGGACGGAGAAATGAGTTATTCTTATAGTCCGTTCTTATATTCTTTACAAGATATTGAACTTTCATCAATTAGTCTTCATTTCATTGATTTAGTATTAGTTTAATCAATTGGGCGAATTTTTATAAATTTGGTGATATTTTCGTCATTTTAGCAATATTTAAAAAGTCACCAAGTTGGAGATATTCTGACAAATTCGTCACCAAAATTTTGCCAAACGTTACGACGGAAAAATAGGTTATTCTTATAGTAGATTCTTATATTCTTTCCAAGATATTGAATTTTTGTCAATCGTCATTTTCATTGATTTAGGGTCATTTTTAGCAATTTGGAGACATTTTCGTTAATTTGGCAACATTTAAAAAACTGCCAAGTTGGCGACATTCAGCCAAATTCGTCACCAAAATCTCGCCAAGCGTTATGGATGAAGAAATAAGTTATTCTTATAGCATATAAATGACTATTTGTGTCCAAATAAAAAAGTATTACCCATAGTATCTTTCCTCATGAATGGAACGAGCTAGATCTACCAGAATGATGTCACGAAATTTATCGCATGATATTAAATATGAAAAACGAATATATTTAAAAATAAAAATAAAAAAATATTAACTATTTTTATGTGATTTTTTGATACATGTATTTGAAAAATGTGCAATATCTCAAGAATGATTCATGGCGTTCTAAAGTTTATGTCAATCGTTTTCTAACGAAATATTACATAAGAAATGACTATTTGCGTACTTTAATTAAAGATTTTTTTAATGATTTTTCCAAAATTTCAGTCGAAAATTTAGGGGGGGTTCTGAACATTTGATTACATTTAAAAACAATAGGCTTCCAGTATTCACGATTGTAATTTTTGCACCAAATTTCGTTCGAATCGCTTGATTCGTTCGTGAGATATCGTCTCCACAGACTTACTCACATACACAGACATCACCTCAAAAACGTTTGATTCGTGTTCAGGGATGCTTGAAACGTACTCTCCCGTCGAAAACTCGAATTCGAATTTTCGACCCCGTCAGAATACTTTCCTTATACATTATACTATGTATATAAGGAAAGTAAAATCTAGAACTAGATAGAATTTTTTGAAATTCAAGCAAAAATTTTGAAATCTTTTTTTTTTAACATGGCAGTATAGGACAAAATATGGTATAATAATGCATAAAAGGTTATTTATGGCTCAGCGATTATGAAACTTCAAAATTTCAATCATTGCAGTGAAAAATAGCCGTGATAGTAAATTTGTGTTCGTGACATCATTAGCTCCCCCTGGAAAGGGTGTCGGGCAAGTTACCCCCTTCGGAGCACTTGTCAAACTTCGTATCAATTGCACAATTTTTTCAAGCCCTTTAAGGGGACGGTGGAAGTTGAAATTTTTTTGATTTATTTTTTGACTTAGAAACATGAAAAATTGTATAAATATTCCTCTTAACATTACTATATAAAATGCCATTAGATTTTTTTCAATTTTGTTATAATTTTGTATTTTTTTTTAATTTAATTTTTTTAACGAAAATTTGAAAATGCTCTTTGCGTGCCATTTGTTCACATTTTCGATTAATATTTTACATTATGATCACTCAAAAACATATTACGAACAAATTTGGGTATTCAATTTTAAATCTTTTAGAAAGTTAATTTTTTTAGAAATATTTTTCTTCATTAAAACTTAATTTTCATCATTTAATTAGGTTCTTATTCACTTTTAATTACCTTTATAAAGTCCAATTATAAAATGCATACCCAGTTTCATTGAAAAGTTTGAAAGGTGTCCTTTTGTCAAATTTCATGCATCTCAAATAAAAATAAAGACGCATGGAACATTTTAAAAATGTAAAACCTTTGAAAATTCCGTTTCGAAAAAAATGAATTTAACCTTTTGCTTACGGATGGAACAGCGTCCATCCCAAACGAAGAACTTCCCCAAAAGACAGGTATTTGACATACCCTGTCCCAAACAGTTCGAACCCCCTTTACAGGCAGTGGCGTCCATGGAAATCGTCGACAGAAACATGGCACCTGCTGCAGCACGACGATTTCTGTCGACGATTTCCATGAACACATTTCCATTTGTCTGATAAGTGTGCACGTTAGGTCAATCTATAGCAAAGTGGCCATGCTCGATTGAAATAAAAGTGATTTCAGTGCTCCTAGCGAAGAATAAAATAAGAAAGATCAATCATGCATAAGCATTGATTATGAAACACTTTCCAACTGAAATGCAATTTCTTTTAAAAATCTCTAAAATGTGATACATTCAGTGGTGATATCTTTTACATTATCACAGTACTCCACAGTAATTTATTATACTTAAATATTTGAAACTTCATCGAAATATAAATCGTCTGATTCTCTATGCAAAATCAATGAATTCATTTATATAACTTGTATTCCAGACTCCAGAGCTAAATAATTTTGCGTGAAAAAAAATCAGCAATTCCTATATAACTCACCTTACAATCGCTTGCGATATTTGCATTCTACATAAGTTAAAATTAGGCTCTCGTTGTAGAAATAATGAAAGTTTAGGGATCATTTAAAATCACAACTATTGTAATTGCGTAGGTACGGAATTTAGATACACAGATAATATATGTGTGTATGTGTATATATTCAAAGTATTGGAATCGTGCCGAAGATCGGAACTCGAATTTTCGAAGGATCTACACGTTTTGGGACTTCTAGAACACGAAAAAACTATTTTTAGGGAGACGTCTGTGTGTGTAAGGGTGTATATGTGTGTGTTTCTGTGTATCTGTGAAGATATTGTATCCACTCTAAGAGAAAAACTAATGGACCGAATTTCATAAAATTTTGTAGGTAAGTTTTTTGTGGGAACCCCTGATGTTTATTAGATTTTAGTACGATTCGTAATAAAAGCATCTGCCTTCTTTGAATTGGCCGGCAAAAATTGCTTTTATCCACTCTAGCTAAAAACTAGTGGACCAAATTTAACAAAATTTGGTATATAAATCACTTGTAGGTTATTCTGGTACGATTCGGGAAAAAGGAACGGACTGCTTTTGCAAAGTGGTCCGCAAAAATCGTTAAATCTAAAAATAAAAACTACATATGCTCAATCATATCAATTAAATGCTTATTTTATACGTGATTTTTGACACCAAAAAGAATAAGACTAACCCCATTACTCTAGGACTAGCCGATCTTGAGATATTCTAGTTTTTTTGCGTTTTCGCTACGCCACCTTTGACAATAAGTCCAGCTATCAAAGGAGAACCAAATTTAAGTTTAACGTACAAATTTAGTGTCATTTAAAATACTTATGGCTGTTATTTTGTGCAGATAAACTCAAATTATTATTGAAGAATTAAAGAGAACGTGAATATGAGTCTGCAGGGAAAGACATGTACTGCCTGCATACGAATTTTTAACATCAATGATTCATAGAAGTGAACGGGGATTATTTGCAGGCCATTTCGAAAAAAATGTAGGATCTATATTTGAGGATCCACCAAACTTTGTAGAATAAAATGTTCTACAAATTTAAGCTCTGTACCAAATTTCAACTCTCTAGGACGTAGGAAAGTGCATTAAGAAGGTCATCAAATAAGTATAAAATGACAGACAGATAGACGACCATCAATCATGAAGAGTTATATGAAATTTTAAAAAATGTGAAAAATTGTTATCTACTGTATTTATTTTAAAATGTGAAACCTCTCTTATATATAAAATAATTAAATTCTTGGAAAGATATTTAATATAAAATATATCTCATTTTTCTTTCTGGAGGATATAGCAAGAGTCCGAATTTATTTGAATTTGTTTTTCTTCTTATATTAAATAAATTTTATTTAAAAAACTACGTAACATATTTTACTGAAAGTTTTTTTATATATTTTATCGGATAATTTGAATATTTCCTAAAACTTTCGAAGCAATTTGTGAATTTTAAATTCGCTTAAAAAATGTTTGAAAAATTAGGTCCCATAGGGTTGAATGTATTTCATTTTTTCAACTCGGTTTCAATCCAAAATTAATTGGGTGATATTATTCATTTATATCCCCATAGATTCCACAGACCGTTTGAAAAACAGGAACTAAAATTTGAACTAAAATTTCATTTTGATAAAGTCATTTTTACGGCAGTTATCGTGCTAACGGATGGACAGACAGACAGACAGAATGAACAAAGTCATAAACACTTTTCAACCGATAGTCAAACTATTAAAGAGAGCATTTATTAGATACAATAGAGTTATTGGTGAGCGACTGTTCTATTTAGGAATGATTAAAAAAAAGATACATTTACATAAACAGAAATCTACTGCAGAATGTGTTAAATGTGACTTTGTTATCAATAATGAGCATTTGAAACAAATGTTTTAACAGTACGAAAACCGCCCCGCAAGTTTTTTTTTACTCCTTTCCACATCGTCCATAAATCGAAGACGATTAAAGCTTTATTCCTTTTTGCCTTACTGATTTCGCAAGTTTTAATGCGAAGAAAAATGTCTTTATTTAATGAGGCCATTTCTTATGACACCAGTCCGCCTGGTTCCATCCAAGGTTGACAAAAGACAGAAAAAAATGTTCTCGTTCTTAGAAGACGTACTTCTGCACATACTAATTGAATTGGCACGACAAGGAAGATATAGGCTGCAAAAAAGTCTGTTATCAATATTTAAAACTACTGAAAAAGTATCCCAAAACCATTGTGAAACTAAATGGCTTAGGCGGGGTGTGAAAGAATCATTATAAGGACCACGCTCCGTAGCAGATCACAACATCTATGGACCGGTTTCGCGATTCATTTTTCGTCGTCAATTGCTGAAAACAAAAATTGCGGAATTTAAGTTTGTTTATTTTTGAAGTGAAACATTGTAATGCACATGTCCTGTTCAATATCAGTGCGGATAACTTATTCAATTGCGGAATAAATAGATGTGCTCAACACAACTTTCCTTACAGATTAATAAAATTTTCATAGTGTGAGAAAATAAATTACAGCCCTATGATATCTAGACTTCGCTGAAAATAAGTTGTTGGATGTGAACGTTAAAAAAAACTTACTAAATTTCATGCGAAAACTCTCGATTCTTTCGAGAGATATCTTGCTTTCGGTGAATTCTGATATCTCGAAAACGCTTCATAATAAGTTCTTCTTATCAATGATGTAAATTTATTTTGGGTTAAAATACTTGCACATCCTTTACAGATATGATATTAAAGACAGCATTTATTTTTCATGATATTTATTTCTATTTCAGATAAAAACGCGCTATATCTCGAGGATGGTTCACGGTTAGTAAATGTTTAACTAAACGTTACATTAGTTTTTAGCTAAATAATTGCATACAAAATGCTTTACATGTTCATTTGTATAGTGTGGTCATGCTCCTTTTATATAGACACGACTGAAGATAAAAAAAAGAAATAATAATAAAGAACAACGTATATATTCCTGCGTTATGTAGCGGTTATGCCATTTTTCATTGACGAACGTGTGCGTTGAAACGTACATCGCGTATAAATCTTATAAAAGCATGCAAGATGAGTTTTACTTGATACTTGCACATTCTGCGGCTTCTAACTATTTACCGATATCTCATTTGATTATTAAATTTCGAAAAAGACTGGGAGTGTACAAGATCTAAAGATCCCAGGTCTGGTGTGGCGTTTTCAACTCAACTTCTTTGCATCCTTGGAAAAAAGTAGCCGTTGGCAGTCCAGTTTAAGGCGAATTTCTAAGAGATGTCCTGGTTGAGGGAGTTAAATGCTTGTTCACATCAGTGAGAACTCCCATACTTAACAGTAACGGTCGGCCTGACAGTTAAATACATAGAGAAAATACTGGAATAGGGTCGAAAGCCTCAACTAGAATTTTCGACAGATTTACACGTTTCCGGCACTCTAGAAGATGAATCCACTATTTTTGATCTGACGCCTCTGTGTCAGTCTGTGCAATGTATGTATATCTACTCTTTCTGACTTAAAAACTATTAGACGAAATCTTACAAAATTGAATAGAAAAGTCAGTTATGGGTTGTTACCCTGTTGCTAATTTGGTATTGGCGCAATTCGAATTAAAAAAAGAAAGAACTGGATTTTTCTTTCTGCTTGCAAAAATCGCCAACATTTGAAATAAAAGACTAAATATAATTAAATGTATCGATTAAAAGCTTGTTTTGCATGTGATGTTTGCGAAGAATGGAATAAGGCCAACCGTATTACTACAGAACGAACTGTTCTCAAGATATTGTGGAAATATGTTAAGCACTTCTAGATTTTTTTTTCCATGCCGCCATTTTAATTTGAGTTAAGTCGCTAAATGAAAAAGATGTATTAAAGCTGCAAAAGGGATATGACTTTTAAATAAGTATTTGTGTCATTTTGGGGCAATCAAACTCAATTTAATGAATTACAAAAGATATAAAATCAATTTGAGTTTGTACACTATAGAATATTCTTCAACCTTTGCTCATTTTTTCAGCTACTTTGTTGACCATTTCGGCAAACTGATAAGAAAAGCCACAATGACAGGCGTTCATGAAAATTCCAGCTTCATTTCTGAGATATTAAGCCAATTATCGTTTGCAGAAGCATACGTTTTGTATTTATATATATGATACAGAAATTTTAAGCTTTCCACAATCACGCGCCCTTTTCTTTCATAATTATTATTCCAAATTCCTATTTCATGTCCAGCACGTATTGCAACTATATTACATTCTATCTCACGCCACTAATACTAACAGCACTTCCTCTTTGCCTCGACCATACCATATAGGGTCACTAATCTTAACCTGTGCGTAAACTTTCCCATATGAAACTGCTTCCCCATCACATTTTTAAATCATAAAGAAAGGAAGCATATGCCCCATGTCGTCATATTCCTCCCCCTTTGATGTAACTGTACATTGTGTGAACCAACGCAAACTGCATTGAGATATCTTGAGAGCTGGTCGCTTACGAGGAGCGCGGCCTTATGTAACTAATCATGATTTTCGTGTGTCATATAATAAAGTAGATTCCTGGTAACCTGAAAGTCTCTTTACTGGACTATTGTAGCTGCCATTTCATATATATTATTGTAGCTTCAATTACATATATATTATTGTAGCTGCCATTCCATATATATTATTGTAGCTGCCATTACATATATATTATCATAACTATCAGGAATCTTACTCCCCATTAAGGACAGCTGATTTCCCTGAAACTTTCAGTAATATGCTTGCAAATGATTTATAGTGTAGGAAAATCATGTGCCGCCCACATCAGATATTTTTATGGCCGACATAAAGAATTCTGAGCGATAATAGGTTCCACTATTTTACACGTAAGGGCTGGATAGCTCGGGCCGAACCCATCAAATGAAGAGAATACACTTATGCACGCACACATTTATTGTTCGTAGAAGGTGCAAGAAATAATGCTGCAGAAAGTGAGTCATAAACTTCTTTCTTATCAGGCCATCCAATGGCGTATTTGTTCCGGTCGTTTGAAAAGATACGGAATGGTTCGAATGTTGCAAAGGGCACGGCTTTCTGAATATTACATCCGTAATCTGTTTCGCTGTTTGATACTAGAATGAATGGACAGCCATTTTATGCGAAAAATGTCTTCCGTCAATGGTCTGGGAAAAGCGAGTATTAGATGGTCATTTTCGTAAAAATATGACGCGTTCTTCTAATCTAGCCGTTCTCGAATTATAGCTGAAAGAATGAACAAAATATTATGCCACTTATAAATTTTTCGAATAAAATTCGAAAATTAATTTTTTTTTTTTCAATATTTATAGGTCAAGTCCATCATGTACTCAAACTTTCAAATTTCTAACTTCAATAGTTTGGGCTGCGTATAAGTGGTATTGGTTATATTCATTCGTCTTTATTATTTATTACTCGTAGAATGCAAGAAAAAAAAAAAAATTGAGTTTTCGTTCACAAGTTATTTTAAAAAATTTCTTGAAAGTTAGTAAAAATTCTCTAAAGGTTTGTTTATTAAGATGGCAACAGCTTAATGATGCCGCTGAATTGGAAGCATTTTGTTATGTTTATATATACAGGGAGTTCCAAAAAGATTGAAACGCGCTTTAATTCTTTACCTGATGGAGATAAGTGGGCAATGTAAATTGCAAAAATGTTGAAAGTAAAGTAGTAAATAAGATTACGTTAATGAAACAGTCCTCCCATTAATTATCAAAAAGTTACACTTCTTAAATTTTTATACGACCCCCTTAGACAAATTTTGTCAATCAGAAAATTTTTATTTTTAACGTAACAAGATCATTAAAAAAATCTGCATATTTGTATCTTTAAAATCAACTGAATTGTGATAAAGGAAAAAATCTGACGCCACTTTTCCGTACCATGTGAAAGGCTGTTTCATCGGTGAAAATGGGGATCATAAACAAATTGACGATGGAAATTGTTTAGATCAGAAATACGTTAATATGTGTCAAAAATTTTTATCACAAATGCATCTAAATAAGGCATTATACAGACAGAGATCATATAAAGCAGTGGTATTCACTACGCGGTTGGGTACCCTATGTATTATCATCCAGTTTTATTTATTTATTTATTTTTTTTGTGATATGTCACAAATTTGCATTTCTAATTTCATATAGGGTCCCCATTCACAATGTTCAATTTTCTATTAAATATAGTTTGTTCAATTTTAAAGCTTCAGATATGCGGTATTTTTTAATGATCCAGTTGCATTAAAAATAAAAATTTTCTTATTGGCCCAATTTGGCTAAGGGGGTCGTATAAAAATTTAAAAAGTGTAACTTTTTGAAAATGAATGGGAGAACTATTTCATTAACGTAGTCTTATTTCCTACTTTACTTTCAACATTTTTGCAATTTACATGAGTTTCAATCTTTTTGGAACATCCTGTATATAAGGGTTCCTAAGGAAGTTCTTAAACATCCCAATAACTTTGCAAGGAAATGCCTATCAGTGTACACATTAGGTTTTATTTATAGTATAGTGACCATGCCTGATCGAATAAAAGCGATTGCAGCATCCCCTAGCGAAGAAATTAAAATACTAGGGCAGCAAACTCGGCAACAAAGTTATATAGACGAAAAAATACAGTTATAAAGTTCCGTGACCCAGGCCGCACGGCTCGCCACATGGGCTGGCCCATGTGGCGAGCCATGCGGCCTGGGTCTTAATACGTACGTATAACTTAATTTGTAGAATTGATATAAAGCAATAAAATATTTTTATTTTTCAGTAAAATTTTTGAGGGGAAAAAATTGTTATTTTCTGGGCGCCCTTTAAGCGTTGCTTAACCGCGCTTAAAACTAGTTACGCCACTGGGGAAGAAACAAATGGAATTTTCATTACAAATTATGGATCAAATTCACTCACTAAAGAAAGTAAACGCTTATCTCGGCACTTTTTGCACTTAAAAAGTCAGGAGGAGGAAGAGAGATGGAGAAAGTGAGACATAAAACTTTTTCTTATCAGTGTATATGGAGTTATCTCGAAATATTTGTTCCGGTCGTTTCGAAAGAGACTGAATGATGAAACGCCTTTCTGAAAAACACTTCAATCCGTTCTTCCAATAGAGGCTAGAATAAATGAGCAGTTTCATGTCTGCGCAATAAATAAATAAATGAATAAATAAATAAATAAAATAGAAAACGAATCTTTACAATGTCCTTTTTAGTTCTTTCTACTTTTTTTATTTGTGCTGCAACGAATTACCAGTGTTACCTGGGTCCTAAATAAGCGTACGATGCTTAATACAAGAACAAGTTACATAATTCAATTTCCAAATCACCTGCTTTGAACCGAAATCATTCACGCGCTCCGCTTTGTTTTCATGCACAACCATGCCAATTATACAACGCTCCTTTAATACGCCCTAAATAAGTGCACCACAAATAAATGAAAACACTTGAAGTCGTTTAAAGGCAAAAAGTTCCTTTACTGAAAAAATATAATTGTTTTCTCTGTGAGTTTTCATCCAATTGGAAACACATTTTCAGAGAACACATATAATATTTTAATAATTATATATTCCAAACCATGAAAAGTTATCTTTTAAATTTACGAATTTAGAAAATAGCAAATAAAGTACTGCTCAAAAACGCCTTCTGCGATATCGTTTGTAGACCACCTGCGCCATTTTATCTTTTAACGTCTGCCTGGAAAAAGAAAAATGATATTGAAGTCGACATTTTGGTGGATTTTCGGCTTTAAATATTTAACTTTTAAACTATCCGAATTTTAGAAATAAACTCGCCTATGAGCATCGTACGGGGACGTAAACCACATATAGCAAATTTTGCCGCTGTCTGACGCTTTGATTTTCGGCTACAGACGACATAGCCAGAAACACAAACATATTTTTTTATGCAAGCTTTTTCCACTTTCCTGCGATGTTTTTCAGTTGCGATAGCAGATTAAAGTCTAGTTTTCTAGATAATTTTATATTTATGCATTCGCGACTGTTTTGTATGTATATTTCTAAGTAATATGTTAAAAATCATCTTGATATTCAAAACTAATCTACAGTAAAAATAGGCTAGTTCACAACGTAAAATGCTACGCAAATAAAGTATAAGTAAATAAACCTTAAGTTTCGAAATACATTGGATTTTCTTCTTCAGTACAAATAAGCTTGGAATAGAACTGCACTTTTTTTTTTTTCAGGTCTAGGCTTGCTTGAAGAAGGAAAGTAGAAAGACATTTAATGATTTTCTAAACGTATGTTTGCTTATTTGTCCAACATTTTACATTGCGATATAGCTTATTATTGTATGTACGTAAAGTCATGTTTTATGTTTAGCCAAAAGCAGTTTTATTTTTTACAATTTATTTTTTGTTTTACAATTGAATTATTTTTTAAAAAGTTTGTTAATGTAAATTTTACCTATTTTGCAATGATGTTTACTTTCCCTGAAACACATGGTGTAATGTATAGGGAACGTATTGGAATCATGTCTAAATTCGCAACTCGAGTTTCCGACTAATCTACATATTTTAGGACCTCTAAAACACGAAAAAACCAGCCATTTTTAGCGTGCCCTCTCTCTCTCTCTGTCTGTCTGTCTGTCTGTGTGTGTATGCAATGCATGTATCCATTCTAACTAAAAAATTAATGAACCAAATTTCATAAAATTTTGTAGGTAAGCCACTTGTGGGTTACCCTGGTGTTACCTAGATTTTGGTACGATTCGGAATAAAAGAACCTGCCTGTTTTTGCGAAATGACCCGCAAAAATTGCATGTATCAACTCTAACCAAAAAACTAATAGACCAAATTTCACAAAATTTGGTAGAAAAGTCACTTATGGGTATCTCTGATGTTGATTAGATTTTGGTACGATTTGAAAAAACAACAACCTGCATTTTGTTCGCGAAATGGGGCCCAAAAATCGTCAAAATCTAAAATTAATGACTACATATGCTCAAATGTATCCATTAAATGTTTGCTTTATACACAATTTTTTCCAATGAAAAGAATAAGAACAACCCCATTACTCTAGGATTAACCGTTATCAAGATATTTCAGTTTTTTCGCATTTTTTGCTACGCCGGTTTGAAAATATGTCCAGTTACCAAATGAAAACGAAAATTGAATTAAAAGTGCAGAATTTGTGTCATTTCAAATAAGTGTGCGTGCTATTTTGTGTAATTAAACTCAAGTCAATGAATATTAAAGAAATGAAGAGACAATGAATTTGAGTCTGTAGGGAAAGTCGTCATATTTTTTTAATATTGTGTTTAATGAATTTTGCAATCGGATTTTAGAACAACAAAACAGTTCAAGAGAACAAAAACAAGAAAGATCAATCATGCATAAAACATTGATTATGAAACACTTTCCAACTGAAATAAAATTTTATTTAAACATCTCTAAAATGCGATACATTCAGCGGTAATATTTTTAACAATTACACATAGATATACACACATACATACATATGCACGCACATACACATAGATACACACACATACATACATACATACATATACACATAGATATGCAAACATATCTATGTGTATACTGTGTGTATGTATATCTATATGTATGCATATCTATGTGTGTGCATACATAGATATGCACACACATACATATAGATATACATACACACAGATATACATACATACATATAGACATACATACATACACATAGACATACACACACATACATAAACAGACATACATATATGCACATAGATATACACACACATATACGTAGATTATGCACATACACATAGATATGCACGGACATACATATAGATATACATACATATAGATATACATACACACAGATATACATACATACATATAGACATACATACACAGACATAGACGTACATACATATAGACATACATACACATGGACATACACACACATAGACATACATACATACACATAGACATACACACATACATAAACAGACATACATACATACATATAAACAGACAGACATACGTACATACACATAGATATACACACATACACATAGATTATGCACATACATATACATACGCACATGCATACACATAGATGTACACACACATATATATATACACACACATAGATATACCCACACATACACATAGATATACACACATACATACATCTGGTTCTAGAGTGTCCGAAAAGTACAGATCCGTCCAAAATTCGAGTTGCAATTTTCGACACGATTCCAATACTTCCCTTTGATTTTACCATGCACCATAGGGAAAGTAAAAACATAATCGTACTCAGCAGTACATGAAATCCGGATTACCGAATCTGTTCTGTTTTGTTTGACATTATGTTTTGTACAAAAAGGAATTCGAAGAATAGTGATAAATGGAACTGGGGTAAACCTCCCGTCGAGAAATTCCTGACGCCGCCCCCATGTGTACGAGAGCGGAAGTTCTTATACTCTACATTTGTGTAATTGACTTCAATTTTTGTAGAGAATGGGCATGATCCGAAAAACGTCTTCAGCTGTCAGTTTAAAAATGATGTGAAATATGAGATCCTGGCGAGTCATGAATAAAACATTATCCTGGCAGCCCTGAAACCCGGATTACCATAATAGCTTTCCAGAGTTATAGAAGACGTTCAAATAAAGGCAGAAATGGAACGAGGTATATGCGCTGGGCGTCTACTTCACGGCTAATTAACAGCGTTTTCCTTATGGGAAACAATGTTCTTTTCTGGACGAGCTTCGATATTGTCACCGAAAAAAAGAATCCTTTTAAACGCTTTTTCATTCTTGCGCTATAAAATTGATCTCACGCGTCATTAAATCGCTTTATTGACGTTATCTCTATAAATAGAAAAGACGGAAAAATATATTTCTGAATGTACTCACTAGTTTATTTCATTGAAATTCCTTGTGTTAAAGATGAAAGGTATTTTTACTTTTCAAACCATTGTGCGAAGAAAGTATTGTTTTGCCGAAAAATTTTCTTTAATTCGAGATTTTGATGGATAAGTACATTTCTAGACATTAACCCGTTTCGGACACTTATGGAAAGATGGCCGACGATGATTGTGTACGTTTTTGAGATGTGGACACACGATAACCACATCATCTATTTTTTTATCTTCCCTATATGGGGTGTTTAAAAAAATGAATTATTATTTAATATATTAATTACAAGATGGATAAGAGGAATTCCTAGCATCAAGAAAAGAGCAACGTCGAAGAAGGTTTTATAACTTGTCGAAATTAAAAAAAAAAATGTTATGTTTTTAATAAAAAAAATTAATTTCATCACAAAGAAAATCGTCGCCAAAATCTCGCCAAGCGCTATGGACGGAGAAATAAGTTATTCTTACAGCAGATAAATGACTATTGGCATTCAAATACAAAAGTAATACTCTCAAAGTATCTTTTCTCATGAATGGAACGAGTTGGATCCACGAGAATGATATCATCAAATTTATCGCATGATATTACATATGAAAAGTGAACACGTTTCTTAAGAGTTAATATTTTTTTTATTTTACTTGATTTTTCGATAAATTTATTTGAAAAATGTGTAATATCTCCAGAATGGTTAATGCTAGCGTCCTACAGTTTATGTCAATCGTTTTCTACGGAAAAATTACATAAGAAGTGTCTATTTGCATAACTTTAATAAAGGTTTTGATTTTTTGATGATTTTTCAAATTTTCACTCGAAAATTTAGGGGGGGGGGGGGTCTGAACATTCGATTGTGTTTAAAAACAATAAGTTTCCAGTATTTACGGATTGTGATTTTTGTACCAATTTTCATTCAAATCGCTCCATTCTTTTGTGAGATATCGTCTCCACAGACTTACACACACACACACACACACACACCACCTAAAAATGTTCGATTCGTGATCAGGGATGCTTGAAACGTGCTCTCCCGTCCCCGTCACAATACTTTCCTTATACATTATGTATATGAGGAAAGTAAAAATAAGAATATTAATTTAAAATTGTAGAGAAAATCTTGTGCTATCCACATCAGCTTTTTATTTTTATATTAAGAAATATTTAGTTATTTATTATAGTGATTTTAATTAACTTGTGATTTCATCGATCCCCTAATAATGTCATTTCGACCACTTTGGGGATCCCTAAATTAGTGGGGAATGATCCTGCTGATCACTAATGCAAGAATTGCCTTATCAAAAGGAAAAATGTGCTCCTTTCTTACTCCTATTTATCAAATTTATGTAAAAATATTTTAGTAGACAATTGGTAACACATATTGAGTACATCTGCTTGTTACTGCAAAAATAAATCTGTTAGAATTAAATCCTTCCTTCCCATTGTAATCTTAGATCTTCAAATTTTCAATAAATACCTTGTTTACTTTTTAACCCACAAGGCCCAGTTTTAAAATTATTTCTATAGATTTAATATTAAATCTACTAATAAATGCATCTAATGATATGAGCAATGTCGAGCATTACACTTTTGATTATCCACATTAAAAAAAAATTTTCCTTACTAGGCCAACCACTAAAAATCAATCTATTTGGTTTTATGCCGGTCAAAATAAAAACTCTATTGCGCGATTAAAAAACTGTATTATAATTGGAAAAGATATTTCAGTCAAGTAGTTTTCTGCATATGAATTGCATTGCCTCTAGTCGATGTTGCTGAAATTCTATACTACTATAACTGTTTTGTTTTGTCTTTTATTTGTATATTTTTCTAGTTCTTTATAATGATTTTAAAGAAATTCATTATTTTATTTAGCCTTCATTTGGTTCTAAATTGCTAGTTATTTCCCAATTTATATTGGAGGTACCTGTTCATTCACTACACTATTTAGAATTTCTTCTCATTTATTTATTATCAATTCTTCCCAATTTTTTTATTATTTATTAATTTGATTTTAATGTACCTGTGAAACTTTATGCTTATGCATATTGCCTGTATGTCTGTGTATGTTCATTTTCCTCGTTTTCCCCGTCCGTCCATTGTAACTGCTATGTTTCCAATTGCAAAAATAGTATTTTAAAAAAGGCAGAAAGTTGTGAAATAGAAATTTATATGTTGTGCAATATTTTTGCAAAAAATAAAGTTTTTTATATATTCTCTCTAACGAAAAATGTTATTATAAAATTGTTACCCATACCGTATTTAGTAAACCTGGTAAAATTTGGCTATAATACTTAGTTACATAATTTGACTTCGTTAATATTGGGGCACTAATTTTATTATGAAAAAATCTGATGTGAGCAGCATATGACTTTCTCTATATAATACAATGAATTTACTTCTTTCACAGTGAAAATATGATGTGTAAAATCCACGGTACTGTGTTTTTATCGTTGAATTGTACATTTGGCAATTTTCCTAATAACAATATGTAAAATTATTTTTAAGTACCCAATTAACTTATATTTCACACAACTCTAAATTAACATTTATTAATATTGATAACATCCTAAATAAGCAATATAGCCCATATATTTAAAAGAAATTAATAATTAATTCATCAATTTGGCGTCATTTTCTTTAACTTTCCATAATTTTTACAATTTTCGCCGATATATTATCGCTGATTTGGGGTAAAATATTGAGTTGACGATATTTCGCTATAGAAGTCGCCAAGTACGCCAAATTGCTCGCCAAGCGTTACAGACAAATGGAGAGAAGAGCATTATTGTATATGAAGGACTGTTGACGAATTGTTAGGCGCTAAAATACAAAATTACTACACAAAGTATTTTCTCTCGTGAATGTAACGACCTAGGTCCACGAGAATGATGTTAAATTTATCGCATAATATTGCATATGAAATGTGAACGTATTTTACAACAATGCATACTGATTTTTTTATATATTTATTTGAAGAAATGACTATAATTAATGATTATTTAATGCACAAGTAATGATTATTTATGTAACGTTATAAAAAGTTCTGATTTTTTGATGATTTTTTTCAAATTTCATCCGAAAATTTGGTGAATTGCGTTTAAAATCAATAGGATTCCAGAATTCACTGATTTTCATTTTTGTACCAAATTTTATTCAAAATGCATGATTCGTTCATTAAATATTGTTGAATATCGTGATAGAATGTCGAATATTGTGAAATATTGCGATTTATTTAGTGACCTTGGCAACTAATTTGGTAAAATATTGCCAAGCTGACAACTCTTTACTTTCCCAACAATACATCGTAATGTATAGGGAAAGTATTGGAATCGTGTCGAAAATCGCAATTCGAGTTTTCGACGGATCTATCCATTTTGGGGGCTCTAGACCATAAAAAAAACTATTTTTAACTTGACGTCTATATATGTCCAGTGCATGTATCCACTTTAACTCAAAAACTAATAGACCAAATTCATAAAATTTTATTGGTAAGTCACTTGTGGGTGACCCTGGTTCTGATTAGATTTTGGTTCTATTCGGGAAAAAAAAACATGTCTTTTTTTGAGAAATAGCTCGCAAAAATAGTTAAAATCTAAAATAAAGATTACGTATGTTCAAATGTATCAATTAAATACCTGTTTCATACTTAATTTTTGACGATGAAAATAATAAAATCAATCCCATTACTCTAGGATTAGTCGTTCTCAAGATATTGTAGTTTCGTTTGCATTTTTATTACGCTGCCTTTGAAAATACGCCCAGTAACCAAATGAAAGCGAAAATTGAATTAAAAGCGCATAGCCACATCAGATTTTTTTTAATGCCCAGACTGTCAAGATTTTATGGGAATTAAATTAGATGTTTTAATTTAATTAACTAAATTAGATATTAGAGCAATTAAATTATTGTTTTTTTACTTTTATTTTAAGAACAATATCATTTTGAACACTATTAATATTTATACATTTTTAATCACGAGAAACGCCAAGTATATCTGCTAGTAAAAAAGAATAATAATAAGTAAATTATATTAAATAAAAAAACAATAAAAATATCTAAAAAGAAAAAACATACATAGAATTTATAACGACAAGAAATGTTTGCTAAATCTGATAAATTATCGCCAAAAGGAATTTTCTATTACTACTGAACTGAAATATACTGTTTTCTTAATTTTTTTTTTAATTCTTTAATATTAGTTCTGCCGAAAATGCGCGTTTTTAACACCGCAACGAAAAAATGTGTGTGGGTCGGTCTGTATGTATGTGTGTGCGTTTCTGTATTGTGTGGATACGATATAAACAGAAGGTGGGCACGTATTGCTATGAAATTTCATATTGTAGACACATCTCTCTATATTTAAGAAAGTAGCTAACGCTGATGCAGCCGCCGCTGACACATTCTGCGTTCCTTGAGATTTTCTACCTTGTACTGCAAAGACATAGCATACAAAACATCAAATTTGGAACATTCGAAGAGAAATGCTAGGGAAACACGCTGAGTAAACCGATTTTCGAATTCAACTTTTGGTTTAAACTTTTGATTGCCGGTGGGACAGGGTATGCCAAATACCTGTCTTTCTGAGAGGTTCTTCGTTAGAGATTGACCTGCAAGAAAACCTGTCCCACCTGTAAGCAAAAGGTTACGTGATATTTAATGTCAAAATCAAAGGAAGCGTGTTTGAGCTGTGAGTTCGCGTTCTGGATAGAATTGCAATAGCAAGACCACGAATTTTTGCAAGCCTGTAACCATGTGGTTGAATTTTTGCAAGACAGAGTCCTTTTTATTAATTCCAATTTAGTTTATGAATTTTTGTATTACACCTTTGTATGCACACCTGAAGTGAAAATGTTTCTTCAGTATGGACTTTAAAGGGCCCAATTCGATTTAGAGTGCGAAAGCGGTCCAGTTGAAAGACCTTCATCGTCCACTAACCTTTTCTTTTCTTCTTCTTCGACCCAGACCGTCCGACCTACCTGAAGGTATAAGGTAACTGTATAGACTGCCGAGAAGTGCCACCCAATTTAGACTGGAACCCAGTGGGGGAGGAATCCAAAGGGATCGCACCCCTTCCCTTACCACCAACATTTCGGAAGGACTTACTGACCCACATGTTTAACGTGATCGTACTCCGAGTGAATACGGTGACAGATTGGGCGGAGGCAGGAATCGAAGTCGTCCGAGTGCAATCCCCGTGATCTCATCACTGGACTGTCGCGCCCCGAGTTGAAAGACCTTGTGAAGCGGGTTTTGGGGTTAGTGAGTGTCAGCGAACAAGGGGCGGACATCGTATTACGACTGCGTAATAGGCGGCACAAAAGAGTTCGTGAAGCTAACTCACTGAACACTAGTAAGTAGAGGACAAAGCCCACTGATTCACTAAACCAGTTACAGGGTTTGGCAAGCGTAAGAAAAACGGGAGGGGACGGATCCTCCTAGTTATGAAAGAAAGAAAATGTTATAAAATTTTGTAAATCGCAAGATTAGAACACGTATTATGCAAAATTTAAGATGCACATAGTGTTTTTGCTATGCTAAACAATAATTATCGAAAACTTATTCGAAAATTAACAAATCAGTCAAAAGAAGTAAATTTATAGTTTGGAATTGGTTGGATATCATTCGGCACCGAAGTGTTATTTGTCATCAATACCCTATAAAACAAAATATTCAACTCGGTCCCCAAGTGGTTTCTACACACAAACAGTCCGAGCGATTACTGCAATAAAAACATTTCGAGGAATCGACGAATCGCATAATATATGCACGCCTTAAAAATTTTTTTTTTGTTTTCAAGAAACATTTTCCTCATGCAAAACATGACAATGCCAGCTTCTGACACCCGATTGAAAGTAATGGGTGTTCGTGACTAAATATCATCACGGTAGTAGCCACAGCGATAATCATTCATACTGGCATTATCTACACTTCCCGAAGCATCTTCCCATGGGCATCAAGAGAGAGAGAGAGAGTGGAATCACAGCTGTGACGGCGTAAATATGTCACTCAAACACGCCACCCGATCTCTCATCTCTGGGTGAAAGAAAAACCAAAACCGAACGCCCGGAGCAGAGAGAGAGAGAGAGCAAAACGCTGCTCTCCCTCTCAGCGCAAATTGACCCCAATTTTCTCATCCGTAGACATTATGTTGTTAGAGTTTCTTTCATGAATTGACGTGATTAAGCTTAAGAAAAGGTGAAAACGAGTACCTATGGAGAAAAATCTTCGTTAGTAAAAGAACAAAAACAAATATCTGGAGTGTATCTCCCATGGAGGTAAAAGGAATGCGTTAACTCTTTATGTTGGGAAAACATTAACATCGTTTGATACGATAACTCAAATGACGCTGATTCATGTCTCACTGCATTGCATGTATTTCAATAGAATAAGGCTCGTATTTTAAAAATTTCAGGAAAAAAATCTGCCGTGGGCAGCACATGGCTGTCCATACAGACTCAAATTCATTTTTTCTTTATATCTTTAATAAGCCATTAAATTGAGTTTAATTGCATAAAATAGCACTCATAAGTATTTGAAATTACACAAAAGTTGCATTTTTTATTTTCTCTGCAATATATGGTAATCTATAGGTAAAGTCTTGGAATCATGTCGAAAATCGCAACTCGAGTTTTCAAAGGATCTACACATTTTGGGACCTCTAGAATACGAAAAAACTAGTTCTAGTGTGTGTGTGTGTGTGTGGTGTTCTCGAGATATTTTAGTTTTTTCGTATTTTTGCTATGCCGCCTTTTAAAATACGTCCAGTTACCAAATAAAAAATCTGATGTGGGCAACACATGACTTTCCTTATATAATGTAATGAATTTACTACTTTTACAGTAAAAAAATAGGTTTTTCTTATAGTAGATACTAATATTCTTTCCAAGATATTGAATTTTCGACAATTAGTCGTCATTTTCATTGATTTAGCATCATTTTTATCCATTTGGCGAGATTTTCATTAATTTGGCAACATTTCAAAAAAGTCGCCAAGTTGGCGACATTCCGCCAAATTCGTCGCCAAAATCTCGCCAAGCGTTATGCACGAAGAAAAAAGTTATTCTTACAGCAGATAAATGACTATTGGCGTTCAAATACAAAAGTATTATTCAAAGTATGTTTTTTCATGAATGGAACGAGCTAGATCCACGAGAATGATGTCACTCAATTTATCGCATGGTATTACATATGAAAAGTGAACATGTTTCTCAATAGGAATTTTTTTTTTTTTATGTGACTTTTTCATAATTTTTTTTAAAAATGCACAATATCTCGAGAACGGTTCATGTTAGCGTTCTAAAATTTATGCCAATCGTTTTCTAATGAAAAATTACATAAAAAATGTCTATTTGCGTAACTTTATTAGCGGTTTTGATTTTTTGACGATTTTTTCAAAATTTCATTCGAAAATTTAGGGGGGTTCTGAACATTTGATTACGTATAAAAACAATAGGCTTCCAGTGTTTACGGATTGTGATTTTTGTACCAAATTTGGTTCGAATCGGTCCATTCGTTCGTCAGTTATCGTCTCCACAGACTCACTGACACACACACACACACACACACACACATACTTTCACACACACACACACATACTTTCACACACACACACACACACACAGACATCACTTCAAAAATGTTTGATTCGTGATCAGGGATGCTTGAAACGTGTTCTCCCGTCGAAAACTCGAATTCGAATTTTCGACCCCGTCACAATACTTTCCTTATACATTATGTATATAAGGAAAGTAAAAAGAAAATTAGATTAAAAGTGCAAATTCAGTGTAATTTAAAAAATATGCCTGCTATTTTGTGCAATTAAATTCAATTTAATGAATTATTGAAAAAATAAAGAGAAAACGAATTTGAGTCTGTTGGGAAAGTCAGGTGCTGCCCACATCAGAATTTTTATTTTATTACTTTCCCTGTAATACATGGTAGTGTATGTGCGTATGTGTGTGTCTGTCTTTGCAATGTATGTACCTATTCTAGCTGAAAAACTAATACATTAAATTTCTCAAAATTTGGTACATAAGTCACTTGTGAGTTACCGAGGTTCTGATTAGATTTTGGTATAATTCGGGATGAAAGAACTTGCTTTTTTTTTTACGAAATGGTCCGCACGAGTTGTATGTATCCACTCTAGCTAAAAAATTAATACACCAAATTTCACAAAATTTGGGACAGAGTTGGAATTTCCTGTCGCCACTTCACTCTCTCTCTCGAAACATTTTAAGATTCCAATGCCCTGAGTTAGCGGACCAGCTGCAGACCGTGAGAGCTATGGTTTTTAAAAATAAAATAGGACACTTGCAAGAGTGCTAGCGCCCCCCTCCCCAATTTTCGCCAACCCTTTGGAAAGGGCCTCGCCCAATGACTCGAAAGAGCCCGTGCATGCCACTGGATTTATTGGATTCTCAATCTATTACGAGACAAACGACAGTCATGGGACAAAGACAAAGACGTAGCCTGATTCCCGGGCTGGGCGCAAAAAGTTCAGAGGTAAAGGAGTTAGATTTGATACGACAAAGTGAGAATATCTCAAAACGAAGAAGTCTGATAATCGCCCGATTTTGCAGTCATTTGTTCTCTCACTCCGCGGCAGACTGCGTGCCAGAGATTAGATTTTAATAGAAGGAATATAATTATGGAATTTTAATTACTAAAATGGAATCTTAAACTAGAGAGAGAGGGCAGCAAATATTCTAAGACTCACAATCAGCGAATTTTATCGTGTGAAGTAAATTCTTTGTGTTTTAAAATTAATTATCAGGATTTAACATGTGCTTTAAAATAGAAGCTTTATTTTATTTAATCTTATTAGTATTTATTGTGTATTCCATCGCATGATGCATTTCCAAAATACTCAACCTGGATATGCTCCATAATTGAGCAAGTGGCGTACTTACGATCAATGGCTATTTTTAACGGTAATTATTTTTAACGGAGCCTCGCCTCACATAGGATAGAAAAAGTTAGAAACAAAAACCCAGCTAATGCGACTGCCTCCCCTTTGAAATCGTTAGAAAGTATATAAACGAGATGAAAAGGGTTTCTCTTTTTCACTATGGGTTGCCCCAATCAGCGCATTGCATCATCAACTCATTAACAAAAGTCCTCACCCATTCTCACTTAACAGAGCCTCGACAACAGAGCAGACGGGATTAGCCCATTTACGAAACAAGAGTGGGAATAAATATCGGCATACGACTGTAGTCGATAAATAAATATATTAATTCGTCGTGAGCAGAATGGTGCAGTACCAAAACCAAGGAAGCGCAAGAGTTATATATATATAGGCTGAATAACAAAGTCCACGTTTATTTAGAACGTAAGAATCTTGCCATGTTACAATAGCTAGATGCTTTAGCAATATACAGCTTGAACATATATAGTACAAGGTTAGAATGTAGAGTTGAAAACATTTAAAAACTCAACAATGGAAACATCAATAGAGATGAATGAGACTTTCCATCGTATGTTGTTCGTCTTCCACTTCCATCTTACATAGGTCACATACTGGAACATTCAAAAACTATATTCTAACTCAAAATGGCTAGATTCTTTAGTGCTTATGAACGATCGTACATTTGTTCAAATATTACAAGCATAAATTCCCGGTATAGTACTTATGTGACATAAACCGTCACATACATAGATTTATACAACTGCATATCATTCAATATCGAACTCGCCTTTTTAACTAAGACTGTCAATTCAAAGACCGTCATAACGTAACCAGATCTCAACATAAGATCAATCCACTCTTATCCTATCTAAAGATCTCCTACTACACTACTATACTCAACTTAACTAAAGATGTTTCCAAGGTGAACTTCTTAAGTACACGGGAATCGGTACCTACCGGAAAGATGTCGGGGGTTCGCTCCTAAATATGCAAATGAGTTTGTATACGTGTTGGATATTCAATTTGCATGAAGACTATACTGCTGAAAGAACGCCGTGAGGCACTCCCGAGAACGAGGTAAGTGAATTAAAAATAAAGTTGTGTTTCTGAACATCGTTTAGGGAATCATGATCACTTATTTACATGAATCATGATCATTTGTTTACATTCTTCCAGAAATAAAGACCTTTCTTTTTGTGTTTTGCTGCAACTAAAAACAGATTCTAAGCGCGTCAACTTAGTTTAAAAATTAAACTTATTCGCTCAAGCTCTTTAGCTATAAATGCAGAGTCCACTACTACGATAAGAGCTTGCAATTTCGTCCCAGTAGCTCAATGGTAGAGAGTCGGTTCACCAGTCAGGAGATCCAGGGTTTGATTCCCGGTAGGGGCAGCAAGATTCTTTACATACGTTCTAGTATTTAGTGATGCTATATGACATTCGTAAATCATTTCGTCTGAATCTCTCAAAGGAAATTATGTACAATTGTTATTTCTTTCTTTTAAATATATTGAGCTCACAGGAGTTGAATCTCGGAAAGAAAGAATTTTGTGAATACTCGAAACCTATTAATTTTGTGCTCGACCCCCCCCCCCCCCACTCCCAATCGGTCTATCGAGCAACGGAGGAGTGAGGGATGTTTAAGAATGTTGGATTTCGTTTTCCATTGTAGATCCTATGGGGAACTAGTGTAATTGTTCAGCCAATGGAGGAGGGGATATGCAAAGACATAGTCAAGATACCGCAAAGGAGTTTTCAACAATATGAGGAGTTTACAGTGTAAAATTTCGTTTTCAACATGAATTCAACAGAGAACCAATGTAATTTTTCAGCCAATGGAGGGGAAATTTAGGACTCACCTACGCCACTGATTGTGTCCCTCAACATGCAGACATCATGTATCTGATTTGTATTCTGGGATTGTGGAACCATGTATATATCCCAAATTTAAGTTTTCAACCCTGTAACGATTATTTCTCCAAGCATATACTAAGTATGTAAAACTCTTGTCTCAGCGATCTCCGTCAATGAACATTGGGCAACTGAGAAGATTGTCATTCCTAATATATTTTAAGTAAATCCTGGATGCGCACGCATAGAAAAACTTTAAAAATAACGTGAGTTTTAAAACCTTTGATCTCGCTCAAAATCAATAAGTTTCCAGTATTCTCAAAATGGTGCTCAATTTTATTTGAGCAGGGTTCCTTATAGAGAGGTACGGACACTACTTGAGTGGGGGCCCGCGTGCTAGTTACCAGTTTTTCTCTTGAAAGAGGGGAAGCCATGAAAGATTCAAAAGAGGGAAGATCAAATAGCGAGGAGACTCCATGATAAATATTTGCAAGGGCCTCCAATTTGTATGAGAGTCCCGATTCGAATCTCCACATTTGTTCGAAATATATTTAATCCTTACACATACATCATCATCATCATCCAAAATATTTCGACATCTGAAACGTGTAAATGCACCAAACATTTGAATTCGAATTTTCAACGCTGTTATAAAACTTTCTATGTACATTATACAATAAATGTATGTAAAGGAAGTAGAATTATTTATTCCCAGAGTACTTAAATTTGTTAGAAGACATGCACATTAAATCTGAAACACTTGAAATGCGAATCGAAAAAACAGAACTCTTTCTTTTCAGGCTTGTGGGCAGAAGTCACGACACTGGGTCACTTAGTAACGTTTATCTAACGTTTAATCGTCTGAAGAATGGGATTAAAAATAGGAGGATTTGAGTCCAGTAAATGTTCCGGAAACGTTGGCTGCGCGAAAGGTGATGGAAAAACGAGGAAAATACTTTCTTAACACCACGGGGTCAGTTTGTATTGAAGGAGGAGGTTTCGACCGGATTGAATCAGATAAAGCCATTGAGTTAAATTTAACGAGACTGAATAATGGGATTTGAAAAAGAATGTGTTACTTTTCCTCTTATCTGACCAAGTTCTGGCCTCAATTGCAAGAAGACATGGGTGTTGGTGGTTCAGGAACACAGGTTGAAAGAAACAAATGTTAACAGCGATGTTAGACTTTATGATAAGCGAAATAGGTCATGCCCTCTGTGGTTTCACTTATTGTAATGATATTTATGCATTCTTTTAACAATGCGGAAGTGGCAACACAATCCAGAGAGAAAATACTACCATGAGTTAGAGAGAAGGAGATAAAACTATTATGGATGAAAAGCTTGAAAATGCCATAATGATTTGAGAATTATATCTACGTTGTCGCTAGTGTCAGTAATGTCCCATCTGTTCTTATTCCAGACTACAGAAAAGCTCAGTATTTAGTATATGTGTTTTGAATATTTTCAAATTGAAATTCCGTAATTATGAGTAAAAGTAGTAAGTTCGTTTCTGTTTGTATAATAGGTTAAAAATGTATGAAGACAAAACTAAACTGTAAAGAAAAATAAATTTGAGAATCTAGAAATATTCTTTATTGTTTAAGTTATAATTTACATTGCACTGATAATTTATTTCTGTGAAATAAACAGTTTAAAAATATTATTTGAGGCATTAGCCTTTTGATATCGAAATAAGCACAATACTGTGGGACTTATCCCAGTATCACCTGAATTATTGTCTTAAACGATATTGAGTTTTTTCAGTGTTAAATCCTTCATTTTGACTATGAATACTACCGTGAAACCTCTGCAAAAAGAACAATTTTATTATAGTCCCAGCAGAAATATACACACTGTTTAAATGCAAATTCACCTGCAATAAAATTTCTAATTCCGTCTTTTAATTTGAAAAAATGTTGCTAAAATTAGACCTGTAATACCTAAATTTTCTCGTAAAAGCTAATCCTAAGTATTTTTGAACCAAAATATAAAATTTCTTTGAATTCCAACAAGTTTCTATAATATAAGTTTTAATTTTATTATATATTTTACACTTATACCAGCCGTTGATGACATGTGATGCAGCTTAATTTATTTTATGCTCATTATAGTTGAAAATTAAATTATATTCTATAAAACTATAATTTTGTTTTATTTATGAAATCATTACTAAAAAAATCGGCAGTGGCTCCAGACTGATGGAGAAAAAATGGTTTTGCGTGAATAACGTTTTTCTTTGGGGGTGGTTTGTGTTCTTAAGACATATTCTAAACAGTTCAAAATTCCAAGAATCAAAATTAGAACCACCTTCTCAAAATACTAAAATATCAAAATTACATCCATTATATTTCGAAAACTAACTAAACTGATTCAAAATCTAATTATATATCCTTCTAGAGCTGTCAAAGGGCTACAAATTACTCACAATCCGCTATATAGCTAACACTTTTAATTTTCGCTCCGATTTAACTTTTTGCTTACGGGTGGGACAGCGTCCATCCCAAACGAAGAACCTCTAAAAAAGATAGACATTTGGCATACCCTATCCCAAACAGTTCAACCCCCTTTTCCAGGCATTGGCGTCCATTTGGCATAACCTATCTTAAACAAATCGATCCTCCTTTGCAGGCATTGGCGTCCATGGATGCCAATGTCTGCAAAGGGGGGTCGAACTGTTTGGGATAGGGTATGTCAAATACCTGTCTTTTTTAGAGGTTCTTCGTTTGGGATTGACGCTCTCCCACCCGTAAGCAAAAGGTTAAACCAAATACCATACCCAAGATTCAACGTCGAAATATTAAAATATTCTAATTTGCTTGACGGCATATAAGCTGAACTTAACCATCTCTAACGAGATTTAAATTCAGGTGAGTCTATAAACTTGTCTGGCGGGACATAAATAAATACTTACTAGAATTTCATTCTAACAATTCTTCTATTCAAACCTTATCAATCGCTAAACATCTGTAAAATTCCAAAATGCACTTCACTTTTTAATTACTTTTAAGCAAAATAAAATATCTCGTGTTTGTTTATCAATATTTCACCAAGGAGAAACAAACATATTCAACTGCACCACTTGTGACATTTTAAATATTGCAATTTTCCCTCTCATTGGAAAAATGTAACAGATTAAAATATTAAAATATCAAAATTATAACCACTGTAGTACAAAAACTAAGCACTCTATTCAAAATAAAATTATATATCTTTACAGAGTTTTCAAAAGGCTATAAACTACTTCTAATAGTTTACAATGAGCACTTTTAGTTTTTGAGATACAAGCATTCATTACAAGTATGAGAAACTGAAAATTTTTAATCTTCTTCAACTCGACAAAACAAATCCCCGAAAACTATAAAAGCTTTACAAAAATAAATTACAGATTTAGGAACTGGATTTCCTACTAAATATTTATATCCCTAATTATTTGTATATACATTTTATAGTTTTAAAGATGTTTTGAATGACAGTCAGCAAAGTAAAGTAAAAACTCGCTCGAACAAAAACTTTTAAGTTTTAAAAAATGGTAAAAGTATTAAAAAATTGACATTTTTTTCATGCATTCCTAATGTGTACCATATTTTTAATAAAAAAAAAAGTTAAAATTAAGTACGGTAAAACACGTCTAAAATATTTTAATATTTTCAGTCGAGACTACAAATATTGTAAACTGTATTTAATTCACCATCACTTTATTAATTCATCAGCATCTTCATTTAATTCACCATCACTTTATTTAATTCATCAGCATCTTCATTTAATTCACCATCACTTTATTTAATTCATCAGCATCTTCATTTAATTCACCATCACTTTATTTAATTCATCATCATCTTCATTTAATTCACCATCACTTTATTTAATTCATCAGCATCTTCATTTAATTCACCATCACTTTATTTAATTCATCAGCATCTTCATTTAATTCACCATCACTTTATTTAACTCATCAGCATCTTCATTTAATTCACCATCACTTTATTTAATTCATCATCATCTTCATTTAATTCACCATCACTTTATTTAATTCATCAGCATCTTCATTTAATTCACCATCACTTTATTTAATTCATCATCATCTTCATTTAATTCACCATCACTTTATTTAATTCATCATCATCTTTATTTAATTCACCATGAAAGGTTTTTCAAAATGCCATAACGCTTTCAGGTAACATAGTGTCCATCATCATGAATACTTTTTATTATTTATATGTATCGAGAATCATTTGTAACTTCGATCTCGTTCAAACACTTAGTTTTGCTAGGCGTCTCGTTCTCGACTCTAAGAGTGTTAAACCATTGTATGATTTTCTGGAAATTCAGTGTTTCACCACTAAATTTCCAGAATGTTTGTCCCTATGTTTATGAATTAGCCTGATTTACTTATGTACATGGGTTTTAAAATGAATTGAATTATTTTGCTTGAAACTATTTGTAATATATCTTAATTTCAGTATCAATTTATCCGATTTACCCTATGCAAATTTGTATTCACAATTTCTCTTTGTATAAAAGTTTATGTCTACCAATTTCTTATTATTGCCACTGATGATGGGCACTATGTTGTCCGAAAGCACTATAGTATTTAGAAAAACTTTTCATGTTCGTCTGAATGGTGTATTAAATTAAGGCGGTTTACGATATTTGTAGGCTTTATTGAAAATATTAAATGAAATTGTTTAAATATTTATCTGTTGGATATTCGCATATATAAGCGTCCAAAGTGTTTACGTAACGCTCCGATTGGATCTAGATATGCCCCGAACATATAGATGTTATTCACATTAAAAACGGTGATATACAGTAATAGTTGAATTGGAAGGGTACCAACCTGATCTGCACCTGCAGGGGTCATGCTTGTCCAGGTAATGAGCCAGGGTGTCCCAGCCACCGCCGACACGTACCATCACGTGACTGCGAAGAATCTGCGAAGAGAGAAACACTAATGTAAATACTCGAAATTCTATACTCGAATACAAAACTAGGACACATTCTGTCCGATCTGCAAATTGGAGAAAACCGGATTGTTTTAAAACTACGTATAAACCCGGTCTGATCCAAAACATCGCAAGTAGATTTACTATAAGCCCGAGCCAGTACACCTGATGTAACGAAACGTTTTAACAGAAATTCTGCAGAGTCCACTTCTTTAAAATTAAGTAAAAACCCGGCCCTGAATCTCACATGATTATTTACGATATGAGGACTAAGTGATCGCTCGGGCCCATAATACAATATATACGATGCGGCAAAATTGGTAGAAATCTGGTAGTAGACAGTCATGGGCAACTAATTTTATAAAGTTCGAACTTTTATATAACAGAACTATTAAACACTCAATTTTAAGTTTATTAGTTAGCGTTTCTTGTTAATTAAATTCTAGGACTTTGCATAAGACGGAAAAACTATATCTTCTCAGTTGTATTCACAGTTCCCTCAGAGGGTAGTATTTTTTAAAAACCAAGTAAGATACCGGGCTGGCCCCAAACCTCACATGTGGGAGCTATGGTAGGCGGACTAAGCGACCCGATGCTATAAAGTCATTTAATAAAAATCTGAGGACACGATTTCTTAAAAATTAAGTAACATTCTATCCGATCCAAAGTATCACGTGGATTTACGATAGGTGGACTAAGCAGTCGCTTTGGGTCCCTAAACTAAAACATTTGCAAACATTTTACTAAAAGTTTCAGGAAGAATCATCTCTCCGTAATGGGAAGTGTGGTTCTGACAGTTATGATAATATATATATATATATATATATATATATATATATATATATATATATATACAAAAATACCGCTTCGGCAGACGATATTTGGCTGAGTATTTTAGAAATGAAACTGGAATTTTCATGTCATTGCGGCTCTTCTGATAGTTTGCTGAAATGATCAACAAAGTAGCTGAAAAAAATGAGCAAAGGTTGCAGAATGTTTTACAATATAGGAGAATAAATACGATGCTGGGAAAGAATCTAATAGAGATCCGAAGATCCAAATTTTTTGAAACTTAAGTACGAAACTGGCTCAGGACACTTTACATGAGGATTTACGATAGACAGACTAAGCGATCTATTACGGTCCCAAGACAGTAAACCTGCTCCTTCGAAAGTTTTCAAAAGAAATCTGGGGAGCCAGAAACCTCACGTGGGGAATTACTATAATATGTTATTCACATAAAAAAAAATGTATTCTAAGTGGATTATTCAAAAGAAATTCTGTTGCTATGGAAACCACCCTGTCAATATGTCATATTGAGCGTATAAAGACTAAAATGAGTCATTAGTCAGTAATAGCGTTCACCATGCATTCAAGTTAGCTTTGCGCCCGTATACTAAATAGGAAGGTCAAATCCAAATGCGTGGTCATGCTTTTAGCTATCGATTGGAAGATCCTAGATCGATTGGAAGATCCTACCTATCGATTGGAAGATCCTGGCCTATATGACATATGAAAACCATTCTCCTCGTTTATGGAACGTACACCCAAATTTAAATGAAAGATCTCTTTCGAAGCAGAGTTCCTTTTTGCGTGTTGGTAGCGAATGGTTGAAAAAGTTGTCCATCATAAAATGATGAAGCGCTTTACCGGGAATGTTAGCAACAGAATTGTCTAGTTTCTTGAAAGTAAATGGGGAATTGGTTTCGCAAGCGTTGGCAGTTAATGTAGCGGTTAATGATATGCGGGATGCCCGATGGGAGTTGCGACCGTTTACAGCTAAACTTGAGATTCGAAGAAAATGCACAGGCGTGCAAAAGTTTTGCCTTGTCTAGTCCATCCACTATTTTAATCTTCCCAACAAAAAAAAGTAACCACCTCTTTAAAAGCGCAATGTCAGTATGCCAGAGAACCCAATGCAACGCCTAGGGCTAAAAAACTCATGTATACTAATTCAACCATGCTGAATTCAAATCTGAAAACCGTTTTTTAAATTAACCCTTGGATCTGGAGAAAAAGCCTCTCAAAGTTTGGCCTTTTTTGCTATTTTTGTGCTTACAATCTCAGGTCAAAGGCATTGCCACAACAAAATACGATTGCATGGTTATGAGACTTTAATGCCTAAAGAAATAAAAGGAAAACTGTATTCAGCTCATGGAGTTAGAAACAAGGCCACCACCGTGATTTAACTTAATACGAAAGTTAATATTGAGAGGCAGGCCATCCCTTTCAGAATAATAATATTTAGACCATGGAGTTAGACAGACTTGCTTCATCTCCAGATTCATGTTTTAAACAATGCACATCATACATACTTTGTTTACAGATAGATGGGTTGAAGTAGAATTGTATAACCCATAAAGTTAGAGAGATTTGGTCCCTTTTCTTCTATGGTATGACCAGAAATTGAAAACTTGAGATAAAATGTTTGAGATATGAAACTTGATTTGTTAGGGGATTTAGGGGTGCGTAAATTAATTGCATTATGCTAGGGGTTGGTATAGTATGGTTGGTTGGTTGGTGTCGTTTCCCTAACAAATTTATTAAGGAAGAATGTGTGCACTGCTTCTGTTTAGTCAAAGACCCGGGGCACCCGAAGGTAGAAGTCTGACTTCTGTCCCAATAAGATATAACAACATCCATGCCCGCAGGCGGGATTCGAACCCGCAATCTGGCAGCCCAGCCATCACGAGGAACCGCCTGCCTCTTTAACTGCTCGGCCACCACATCGGCTAGTATAGTATGTATGTCTTAATAGGAAGTCGTATAAGAAATAGTAATATTGAATGGTAGGGGTGTCGAATGTGCCTGTGGATATTAGGAGCGAATGGGAAGGTCGGCGAGAGTTGATATTTGCCGGTTCCTATTTCCCGTGTATGGCCTGGAGTAGGAAAAACCGAAAATTGCAGTTCAAGTTTTTGCTGAATTTGCAAATTATGAGTAGTCTTGAACAGGAATCAACTATTTTGAATGTGACTTCTGTAGTTGTCTGTATAATGTATGTGTCTACTTCACCTTTAAACTATCCGATGAAATTTTATAAAATTTGGTAGCTGTACAATAGGGAAAATAACACCAAAGTCCACGAAATTATGTTTAAAACTTGACAAAATCTGAAACAAGATTAAATATTCTTATTTATAAATTAAATAATTGCTTTATACATAATACAAATAAAACAAAACCGCATGACTCTATAGCCTAGATCTAAAATAATAGGGTACTTTTTGAACTGGCACCAATTTAATAGTATACGTTAAATCATTAAACGATAAAATACATTTCTTTTTCAAAACTGCGAATTACATGTAAATTTAAACAAGTATCTTAATTTTATGTGTTTTATTTTGCACGATAAAACCTAAATTTATCTACGGGGGGGGGGGGGGAGCGCACATTGTTCCCGTGACTTTTTTCGTCGCAATTTTGGTATTTTTGGACAAAATCTCGAAAACGAAAGATTTCATGAAAAAAATACTTTTTCTATACCACACTCTACCGTATGAGAGAGTAAACATTTAAATTTATCAGAAGAAATTATTCTGGTGTGTAGAAAAACATGCGCTGCCCTTTTTTCACCTCATTTATGAATCCTCATAACAAGTTATTTATGTAAAAGCATTACTAGGTCTCCCGCTTCATGCATGGCTTGAAACCTCCCCCGAATACCTTTCACCACTGTGTCTCATTTGTGTATGAGGAAGCAGAAAAATAAATTGGCTGCTGTTCCATATGCATTCCATCGCGTTCATTAGGTGTTCCTAATGGGCACCTGCGGCGACGCGGTTCGTCAACGGTGTGGAAAGGTCGCGACCAGCGGAAGACATCACACACACGCCAAGATATTAATTAATTAACCCGAATAGGGATTGGAAATCCTTATCGGAAGGTTGAGAGATTTGATGAGTTTGGGAGACGCATCACCGTGGTTTCATAAATTGTGTTCAGCGAGATGCAAGAGCGAGTCATTCGTGTTCCAATTATGGGGAAATGCAGAAAAAAGAAAACTATCAAATTCTAGTTTCTTTCTCATAATTTTATGGTGGTGCAATGATTCTTTCTTCAGCAATCTTAGTCACATTTCAGATATCGACCCATATGCACTCTTTTTGAAAAATGTTCTAAATGTATCCAAGAAGTCTTACACTCCATACACTGCCTTACACCTTACACCTTTTACCTTACACCTGTACCTTACACCTTACACCTGTTACCTTACACCTTTCTGGTAGGTCGGACGGTCTGGGTCTCAACAACAACAACTCCATACACTGCCAACGGCCGTACCGTGCTAACGGCCGTAGCCAACTTAGAGCCAACGGCCATACCGTGCTGAAAACACCGGTTCTCGTTAGATCACCGTAGTTAAGCAGCATTGGACGCGGTTTGTACTTGGGTGGGTGACCACCTGGGAACACCGCGAGCTGTTGGCACATTTCGGGCGCGGTAGCTCGGTGGTTTGCGCGCTGGATTTGCACGTTGTCACAACTGCCGCCGTGTTCATGCTGAGTACGATCGCGTTAAACATGTGGGTCCGTAAGTCCTTCAGAGAGGTTGGTGGTAGGGGAAGGAGGGTACGGTCCATGTAGATGCCTCCCCCACTGGGTTCCGGTCTAAATTGGGTGGCACTTCCCGACCGTCCAAACAGTTACCTTACACCTTTCTGGTAGGTCGGACGGTCTGGGTCTCAACAACAACAACTCCATACACTGCTTTACCACCTTTTACCACCTTTCTGGTATGTCGGACGGTCTGGGTCTCAACAACAACAACTCCATACACTGCACTGTCTGCTCTATGTCTTCGGATGAGTCGGTCGGCCTGGGTTTTTGACACTCCATACACTGTACGGCCGCCCATCTTGCTGTTCCATGTCTGCGGACGAGTCAGACGGCCTCGGCTTTCGACACTCCATACACTGAAGACACACCTGCACTATAGACGCAATGCCTATGAGAAAAATCAGTTTCTAGTTCATATTGGGGCAACAGGAGGTGCAGTGCACGACGCACGTGGTTATGTGTCTTCAGTGATTGGACAGTAGGTAGCAATCATTGTTCAAACCGAACCGCATTTTGAACAATGCAGCGTGCGTCCTCCAGTGTGTGCCCCCCTTTAAAACGTGTTTTTTGTCAACATTGGAAACACTGCAGAAAAGCAAAACTCAACAGTGGGAGAAAGTTACAAATAAAAATTCATTGCCTACCATGAGACACATCTCAAAAACTACTTGTTCTGTTTCAATAAGGAGCACATTCAGAGATACAATTTTAGAGATGAGCGAATACTATCCGCGAATAGTAGAAAGTATTCGAGATCTCTAAAATAACGTCGCTGCACGAAAGTTGAGTACTTGGAATGTCGCGTCGCCATCACCAACAGCAGGTTCTGGAATACAAAGTCGAAATACTCCAGAAGAAGAAATTTGAAAGTAAGCGGAAGAAAGTTTGCTACCCCTAAAGAAAACATTGGACTATTGGAAATAATAGTCTGCATCCTCGCTTGAAAGAATTATTTTTAAAGTATTTAATGACGCCACCAGGTTTTTAGGAGCGACTCTTCAGCACCTCGGATTTAATTTTGGACAAAAAAAAAAAAAAAAAAACTACTGTAAACTAATTAAAATTTTAAATTTATGTTTCATCCAAATTGTTATGGTTTGAGTACGTTTCTTACTTCTTTATTTAATTTACTCTTTTTACTTTGTTTTATTTACTTTATTTAATGTATTTACTAATCTAACATGATAAAGGATGATGGCTGTGTGTGTTTCTGTAGAGGGAAATCTAAATGTTGGACAGCGACGAAATTTGGTACAGAGGTACTTCAGGACCCTGGAAAAAATGTGCCTTGGCGATATATATATATTTTTAATTCGAATTAGTTTTTTTAGTTATTTTATGTTTTGAAACGATTTTGAGCGATTTTTGCACAAATCGGTTCCTTAGCGACCTTCTATCCTTAGCCAGTTTCTATCTTGATACCACTGAAAAAAATCAAAGAACGAACTTTCCAAAAATTTTTGAACCGGATTTGTAGGACCAATTCCTTCATATATATGATTTTTAAATACATCGTAATCTGCATTCTTTAGGTCATCTGATATTTATTCCGCCGCATCCAAAAAAATAAGATTAACGAAATTCGGTAATTTGGCAAAATGTTATGTGTGCATTTTCGCATTCAAATAAAAATATTTTTTGAATTAACACATAGTTTAATTTTCTGTGATTTTTAAAAGAAGACGAATGAAAGCTACGAGCGCATTTTCTGATTTCTTCCCGCATTCGACTTTACGCCTAGGGGATTTTTCCGCGCATGTCTGCCCGTCTTCTCTTCTGATCGTTTCCTTTATTTATTTATTTTATTTATTTATTTTTTTGCTTTCCGTGTTTGCGGAGAGCGTGCGTTGGGATTTGGGCGGTTTATAGGATATGCGTTTTTTGAAGAGACGATTTGAAAATGGAGTGGTGTTATTTGTAAATGTATTCTTTAAGTAGCGGGCGCTTGTTGACGACCTAGTTAACACTGGGTAATTCATTCTAGTAATTAATAATATTTAATAAATGTAAATATTATTTATTAAAAATTTGAAATAACTATTCGTGGGGGTTATCGATTATTCGAAATCTAGTTAGTAATATGCGAATTCGATAAAAGTGTTATTCGTCCATCTCTCATTTATTTACAAAAATTTATTCGGTACAGAGTTCCTGTTAAAAACAAAATACGATAAGGACGACCTCTGCTTGAAAGTACAAACCTTATCCAATGTCGGGCTGATATCACATGCTACTTCCCACAAAGGTAGTCCTTAAGACATACATGATCGAGGAGGAAAAACAAATCGGGTCTTGAGAGCTGCGCAGTGCGGTATCTTACATATAACGGGAAATGCTAAAAAGTATAATACTTGAATAACTGGAAATACTCTTTTTAGGAGTTTTTGGCTGTGGGGAGGGGCGAATGGAAAATCAGAGGGGGCAAGTTATCAAATATAATTTTTAACTAGTATATTTACATATATAGATGAAATTACTTTGCATTTGGCGTGGTAACATAAAATTATCTGGCGAAGGGGGGTGGGGTGGGGGGTGGGGGGTCCGAGAATGATGCCCCTGGATGTATGCTTGAAAGAAACCTGTTCTGAATCCCTTCAGGTAAGAATTATTTGAATCAATAAAGTGAATGATTCAATAAAGAGGCGAGTTCAGAAATTCAACTATTTGTGCAGTTTTGTGTCAATGAAACGGTTGAATAAATTAACAACACTTCGCATAAAGTTAACTTGACAGTCTATGTTATCTGGCGAAGGGGGGGGGGGGTCCGAGAATGATGCCCCTGGATGTATGCTTGAAAGAAACCTGTTCTGAATCCCTTCAGGTAAGAATTATTTGAATCAATAAAGTGGATGATTCAATAAAGAGGCGAGTTCAGAAATTCAACTATTTGTGCAGTTTTGTGTCAATGAAACGGTTGAATAAATTAACAACACTTCACATAAAGTTAACTTGACAGTCTATGTTATCTGGCGAAGGGGGGGTGGGGTGGGGGTCCGAAAATGATGCCCCTGGATGTATGCTTGAAAGAAACCTGTTCTGAATCCCTTCAGGTAAGAATTATTTGAATCAATAAAGTGGATGATTCAATAAAGAGGCGAGTTCAGAAATTCAACTATTTGTGCAGTTTTGTGTCAATGAAACGGTTGAATAAATTAACAACACTTCGCATAAAGTTAACTTGACAGTCTATGTTATCTGGCGAAGGGGGGGTGGGGTGGGGGTCCGAAAATGATGCCCCTGGATGTATGCTTGAAAGAAACCTGTTCTGAATCCCTTCAGGTAAGAATTATTTGAATCAATAAAGTGGATGATTCAATAAAGAGGCGAGTTCAGAAATTCAACTATTTGTGCAGTTTTGTGTCAATGAAACGGTTGAATAAATTAACAACACTTCGCATAAAGTTAACTTGACAGTCTATGTTATCTGGCGAAGGGTGGGGTGGGGTGGGGGTCCGAAAATGATGCCCCTGGATGTATGCTTGAAAGAAACCTGTTCTGAATCCCTTCAGGTAAGAATTATTTGAATCAATAAAGTGGATGATTCAATAAAGAGGCGAGTTCAGAAATTCAACTATTTGTGCAGTTTTGTGTCAATGAAACGGTTGAATAAATTAACAACACTTCGCATAAAGTTAACTTGACAGTCTATGTTATCTGGCGAAGGGGGGGTGGGGTGGGGGTCCGAAAATGATGCCCCTGGATGTATGCTTGAAAGAAACCTGTTCTGAATCCCTTCAGGTAAGAATTATTTGAATCAATAAAGTGGATGATTCAATAAAGAGGCGAGTTCAGAAATTCAACTATTTGTGCAGTTTTGTGTCAATGAAACGGTTGAATAAATTAACAACACTTCGCATAAAGTTAACTTGACAGTCTATGTTATCTGGCGAAGGGGGGGTGGGGTGGGGGTCCGAAAATGATGCCCCTGGATGTATGCTTGAAAGAAACCTGTTCTGAATCCCTTCAGGTAAGAATTATTTGAATCAATAAAGTGGATGATTCAATAAAGAGGCGAGTTCAGAAATTCAACTATTTGTGCAGTTTTGTGTCAATGAAACGGTTGAATAAATTAACAACACTTCGCATAAAGTTAACTTGACAGTCTAAAGGAATAGAAATAATAGTAAGCTATCGCTAAAGCTATATATAGCACAATCTTGGGGGAAAATAAATAAATACATAAATAACCCAATGGCTTATATATCAACCGATTCTTATATTTAAAATTCAAAATTATATTCACATTTTTTTTAAATTTTCAATAAGAATGTATTATGAATGAATATTCATATTCTAATAATGTGAATAACAAAAATTATATTTAGTTTTAGTATGTTACAAAATGTATCCGCCCAAGAAATATTATAGCGAGACATGCATCTATTATTGAGTTGTCTTTTTCGCACCCCAGACGCATGTTTCTCTAAATGCTCTAGAGATCTTAAAACGTATTTTCCCGAATCTGAATTTCTTAAATTATTCTTCTGTACTTATAGTATGAAAAAGTAGAAAGACAAACGGCCCAGATTGCACAAAACGGTATTTTTAACACTTTACAACATAGTTGAAAAGTATTTATGACTTTGTTCATTCTGTTTGTCTGTCTGTCTGTTAGCACGATAACTGCCGTAAAAATGACTTTATCAAAAAGAAATTTTAGTATGTTGTTCAGACGGTTTGTGGGACCTATGGGAATATAAATGAATAATATCACCCAATTAGTTTTGAATTGAACCCGGGTTGAAAAAATGAAATACATTGAATCCTATGGGACCTAATTTTTCAAACATTTTTTAAGCGAATTTAAAATTCACAAGTGGCTTCGAAAATTTAAGGAAATATTCAAATTATCCCATAAAATATACAAAAAAAAATTTCAGCAAAATATATTCAGTTGTTAAAATAAAAATTAAAATAATAATTACACCCTTTATATGAAGAGATCACGTGACCATTATATTAAGAGATCACGTGACTATTATATTAAGAGATCACGTGACCATTATATGAAGAGATCAAGTGACCCACTTCAAAATAAAATATGGCATCCATCTTGTCTCAAAATCGTGATTTTTAAAGTTCTTTTTAATTCATATTAAGTGTTGTATTCGTCCTAAAACCGCTTTATTTTTGCTTAAATTCCGTGCATCTACATACTGAAACAACGCAATTACAATATATTTGAGTTTAAATGATTATCAAACTTTGAATATTTCTACAACGAAGCCTAATTTTCACTTATGGAAAATGTAAACACCAAAAGATGTAGAATGAGTTGTATAAAAATTGCTGAATTTCTTTAATGCAAAATTATTTAGCTCATGGAATCTGCAATATAGCTGATATGAATGAAACATTCATTGATTTTACACAGAGAACCAACCCGACGATGTTTTCGATGAAGTTTTAAGCATAGAGTTAAATTACTTGTACCTCCATGGTTTTAAATTTTTAAATAAAATAAATTATTATAGTATTGTGATGAATCAAAGGATTGGAAAAATGTTTATGAATGAAATGCTGCTTTTATAGAGAGGCGATTTATATTTCGATGACGTCATTTGAATAAAGTTCATTTGTTTTCGATGAAGTTTTCAAATATAATTAATTATTGTAGTATTATGATAATTTTAAAAATATTAACGAGGAATGTATCGCATTCTAGAGATGTTTATATAAAATTGCATCGAAGTTGAAAAGTGTTTCATAATCAATGCTTTATGCCTGATTGATTTTTCTTGTTCAATTTTAGCCCAGGAATGATTGATCGCGAAAAAACGAATCCCGAATAAAGCGCCCCTAGAAAATGTTTCGAAATGCCATTCCATACCCTGACGAAGATGAGCACTTTGGTGTCTCCTATCCTGTATTTGCCGTCAGCCACCCGGATCATCGGAAACTGGGAAGGACATGTGCATCGGCTGAGCAGCTCCACAACCTGCAACGAAAGAGGAAAATGAATCGATGGAGAAAGTAGATGAGTGGTGATCATCATCTAAAATGGTTAATGCAGAAGATACAGACAAAATGTGTTCACACGAAATGTGGGAAACCAACCCATGAATTGCATAGGCATGCGATGTAATGACGCACAAACGTAATTGCTAAAGCAGCATATAGCTGTTTCGAGAATATAGTGGATCCCCATCGTCAGTGCTAAACAGATCCAGTACAAAGTAGACGTCAAAAGTAGTTAATACGTTTAAACATATTTGGTTTTTTTTATTACAGATTTTGGCAAACTTTGTAAGCCAATTCTTAAAAAACGAACACGTGCTAAAATCTAATCAGCTCCAGGTTAGGCCATAAATGACATACTCACCCAATTTTGTGAACCCAATTTAACGAATAGGGAGCTAGGGTGGATATACATTGCATCCAAACACACATACAGAGGTCAAGTTATGAATGGTACATTCATGTTTTAGAGTGCCCCAAACGGGCAGATCCGTCAAGTTCCAATTTTCAACCTTATATTCCAATACTTTCTCTATACGCATTGCATGTATTGTAGTGAAAGTAATATCAGATTCGCATTCTAAAGTGCCTAAAGAGTGTAAATTTATCCAAAATGGAATTCGAATTTTTGATCCTAGTTCAATAATTTTTTTATATGTTATTCTTTACATTTACCATGTATTATAGGAAAAGTAAATTATATATATATATATATATATATATATATATATATATATATATATATATATATATATATATATATATATATAGGTAAGCAAAAGCTACGAGACAATTATCAGAAAGGTGAGGAAAATAGACCAACTGGGAATACATAAAAGGCCTAGGGTGATGGTGACCCCTAGTTCCCGGTTAATAGTCGACTTTTACACCAATGGTAACACTCCCGGAGCCATATATTACCTGAGGTCCTATTTCAGAACAACGTCAAAACAGAAGACGAACTCACAACAAGAACATGGAACCGATAGAGATATAATATAAAAAATATAAAATATTCGAAATCGAAAAGATGACCTTTTTGAAAAAACTCACCGATTCCTCTTTCGTCACACAACTTACAACACCGCTCAATTACAACGCCGCTATCGACGCCGCTAGCCTCTTACAACGCCGCTATCGGTTCCATGTTCTTGTTGTGAGTTCGTCTTCTGTTTTGACGTTGTTCTGAAATAGGACCTCAGGTAATATATGGCTCCGGGAGTGTTACCATTGGTGTAAAAGTCGACTATTAACCGGGAACTAGGGGTCACCATCCCCCTAGGCCTTTTATGTATTCCCAGTTGGTCTTTTTTCCTCACCTTTCTGATAATTGTCTCGTAGCTTTTGCTTAACTGTATTTCTCGACATTTACAAGCTGCATCGCGCTTTTATGTCTAGTTACTTTTTTGGTACACTTAGTACACTTGTATATTTTCGTTTTATGACATACACACACACACACACACACACACACATATATATATATATATATATATATAAATAAAAATTGAAGGATTTTAATCGAAAATTATGCATAAACAACTGTATATTTATATACATACATATATATATACATATATGTATGCATACAAGGTAGGATCAAAAAGTTCGGAGATTGTGCTGATATCTCCAATCCTGATTGGAGGAGAGGGGAACTATTTTACCGTGGCGTAGAGGCACATGTGACGCGAGATGTGAAAAGGAAGAAGCAAGTTTGCAGTGCAGGATTGTTCCAAACAATGCGTGTCAGTGAACTGTAGTCGTTCTCGTTCATCGAAAACGGAAATGGCGTTTGAAGAATAGCGTACCTAGCAGGTACAATGCACCTAGCGGGTACAATGTTTCTGGCAGGCGATTTCCCCAAACGCTGGCAGAATTTGATATTCGCACGTTATTCTTCAAACGCCGTTTCCGTTTTCGACGAACGCGAACGACTACAGTTCACTGACACGCATTGTCTGGAACAATCCTGCATTGCGAACTTGCTTCTTTCTTTTCACATCTCGCGTAACATGTGCCTCTATGCCACGGTAAAATAGTTCCCTTCTCCTCCAATCAGGGTTGGAGATATTAGCACAGTCTCCGAACTTTTTATATATATATATATATATTAATATAAAAATATCTGAAAAATACTATACATAAAATACATTATCATAACATTGCAAAATATTAAGGCGCAAAGCCGCACTTTCATTTTAAGCAGATATATTATAGTAATTACAAAAATAGATTTAAAAAAGGGGGGGGAGCAAAAGGAATGGGGAAAAAAGGAGAGTGTTTACAGGAACGACAGTAAAAAGGTCGGGGGGGATTGTGACCCCCCCCCTTCCCGGTTAAAGCGCTTTTATTCCCAGGAAACACTCCCGGTGCCTCTGTCTTCCCGAAGCATCCCTCCGTCCGAAGAAATCAATGAAACATCCCGAAGTAAAAGGACCATGAAGCACAAAAGGGCTCAAGATATGAAAATAAGTCAAACCTGACCTTACAGTAAAAATGTTCGAAGACAACGAGAAACGCCATGTAAAGATACTGCACCGATATTCAATCATCATGTAATACCGTTTTGTTCTTTCTTAAAGACCAAGCGTACATAGTGCCTTAGATATCGAAGTGGATAATGGCATTTTGCTGCTTCTTGGAGTAATTTATTAATACAGTGTTGCCGTTCTTTTTCTATATTAAGACGTCTATATCGATTTAAATGATTAATTATTACATTTCTGAATATACCACTACTTAAATTGGATTTCCAGTCCATTATAAAATTAATATCGAAATCAAAGTTGTCCCGTTTGTCATAAAATTTAAAACATATTTTGTTATTTTCGTTATAGTAAATACTTATATCCAGGAAATTAACAGTTCCTTAATTTGTATACTGAGTTTCTATAAGTTCCAGGCATTTAGGGTAAAACCCGAAATCCATATGGTCATGTTGATCGGTTTGTCCAATTATCACATCGTCAACAAAGCGATAGAATGGTAATTCATTGACCAAATAAGTACCTTGTTCATACTTGTTCAAGTAAATATCCGCAAGAATGGAGGAGCATCCCCCACCCATGGGGATATCCTGTATTTGGCGATAAAAACCTATTCCGTTGTGCAGAATATTTCCAAATAAGACAATATTTATCAGTTCTTATATTTGTTGACTGAGATGGTAGAGTGTAGATTTAAAGTTCATGAAGCTCCATCAAAATGTCGAATAAATAATTTAAATTTACGTGATTAAAGAGATCTTTAAAATCGAAGCATCTGAAAAACATTTTCTCCTGTATTCTACTTAATTTGTCAATTAATTCATAAGAATTTGACACCCTGCAGGCCCCTTCTTTTTTAATTTCCTTTAATAAGGTAGTCAGAATAGTAAGCAACATGGTATTAGTCACTGTAAGGTAAGATCCGCATCCAACTGTCACAGGTCTAAATTTGATCGGTTTTTTGTGCATTTTTGGAATTAGTACAAGATAGGGAAATATTACTTTTTTTAAATCATGTCCTATTCAGTAATGTAATAATTAATCATTTAAATCGATATAGACGTCTTAATACAGAAAAAGAAGAACGGCAACACTGTATTAATAAATTACTCTAAGAAGCAGCAAAATGCCATTATCCACTTCGATATCTAAGGCACTATGTACGCTTGGGCTTTAAGAAGGAACAAAACGGTATTACATGATGATTGTCTATCGGTGCAGTATCTTTACATGGAGTTTCTCGTGGTCTTCGAGCATTTTGCTGTAGGGTCAGGTTTGGTTTATTTTCATATCTTGAGCCCTTTTGTGCTTCATGGTCTTTTTACTTCGAGATGTTTCATTGGTTTCATCGGACGGAGGGATGCTTTGGGAAGACAGAGACACCGGGAGTGTTTCCTGGGAATAAAAGCGCTTTAATCGGGAACGGGGGGTCACAATCCCCCTCGGCCTTTTTACTGTCTTTCCTGTAAACACTCTCCCTTCTTTTGCCCCCCCCCCTTTTTTAAATCTATTTTTGTATTTACTATAATATATATATATATATATATATATATATATATATATACACAATTTCTGTTGTAATAAATATTACAGTTATGCACACAGAAACGTAGAATTTCAGTATTTCCGAACCAATTATGACCCATGGGAACGTACATTGTTTCGGAAATGCCCTCCCGGTCAGTATCGCGTCACTCACTGCTACAAGATACATCGCCCGTTATTCCCTAGGCCTCGGAAATTATTTTGGGGCTGATGGTATAACGCGGGATCAGTAATCTGAAGGTTCCGAGTTCGAACCTATCCTCCACCATCGGAGATCAGCTGCACCCCACAGATGCATATGTTCGTTTGCCAAATATTTAGGATTTATAATGACCTATTTCTAATTAAACCGAAGAACGGACATTCGCTGCTAGTGTATAATAAATACGAAATAAATGAATGCCATTAATGTATAGGTATTACGATTACCGAATTTGACACATCCAACGCTAGGCGTAACGCAGTAGTTATGACCTCACAACACCTGTGTTCCAAACCACATTATTGTACTTCAAAAACAAGGATTTCTTCTTTTTTTTTATGGCATTTTTCCGTCATTGGGAAGCTCGTTAAGAATGAATGGAACCCTATTCAAATGACCAGAGCTAGTTTTCCTTTTTTGGAGGACGGGCAGGTAGGAGGCGGCCGAGGATGTTTTCATTGAGCTTGAGGCTTCGGCAGAAACGGGTTCTCAAGATAAAAAGTGTCACAGCTTTCAAAACAGTAGAAAGTACCGCAAACATTTTGATAAGGATGATAGATTGTAAAGCATACACAAAAGAAGAGAAAAGCGGCAATTGAATACATCGTTGTTTTTTTTAACTTTCCCCGCAACGCAATACATGGTAATGTATAGGGAAAGTATTGGAATCAGTCGAGCATAGTAACTAGAGTTTATAATGGGTCTACGTGTTTTGAAACCTCTGGAAAACACGAAAACACTATTCTTAGCGTGACATCTGTGCAATCTTTGTATACACTTTAACTCAAAAACTAATGGACCAAATTTCATAAAATTTTATAAATCACTTGTGGGTGACCCTGGTGCCGATTAGATTTTGGTACGACTCAGAAAAATAGAATCAGACTTACTTTTACGAAATGACTCGCAAAAATCTAAAATTAAAGACCACGCATGATCAAATACATCAATTAAATGCTTGTTTTATACGTAATTTTTGACGATGAAAAAAATAAGACTAATCCCCATTAATCTGGACTTCTAGAATACTAAAAAACTATTTTTAGCGTGACTTATATGTGTGTGTGTGTCTGTCTGTTACTCTACCTGTCTGTATGTCTGTCAGCCTGTCTATGCAATGTATGTATCCATTCTGACTCAAAAACTAACGCACCAAATTTCATAAAATTTGGTAGGTGAGTTATGGGTGACCCTGGTGCTGATTTGATTTTGGTACGATTCGGGATAAAAGAATCCGCCTTTTTTTTTTGCGAAATGGACCGCAAGAATCGCATGTTTCCACTCTAGTTAAAAAACTGATTGACCGAATTTTACCTACAAGTGACTTATCTTACAAAATTTGGAGGATAAGGCATTTGTAGGTTACCCTGGTGCCAATTAGATTTTGGTACGATTCTGAAAAAAATAGAACCCGCTTGGTTTTTGCAAAATGGTCCGCAAAAATCATTAACATATAAAATAAAAGATTATCTATGCTCAAATGAATCAAATAAATGTTTGTTTTAAGCGTCATTTTTAACGTTGAAAAGAATAAGAGCAACCCCCATTATCCTAGCTCTTGCCGTTCTCAAGATGTTTCAGTTTCCCGCATTTTTGCTACGCCGCTTTTGAAGAAGCGTTCAGTTAACAAATGAAATTCACATACGATTTTAGCGGGCCATTTAGTAAAAAAAAGTAAATTCTTTTATCTCGAATCATACCAAATACTAATCAGCACAAGGTCACCCACAAGTGGCTTACCTATCAAATTTTATGAAATTGGGTCCATTAAGTTTTGAGTTAGAGTGGATACATGCCTTGCACAAGCAGACGCACGCCCACAGACGACATGAGAAATAATTGTTTCGTATTCTAGAGGTCACAAAACGTGTAGTTTTGTCGAAAACTGGAGTTGCGATTTTCGACATGATTCCAATACTTTCCCTATACATTACCATGTTTTTGAGGGAAAATAAAAAGAACCAGAAGTCTAATTTTTTTTTAATTATATTCTTTTAACATCCCACGCATCGCCGGGTACATTTTCTAATATTCGCTATTATCAAATGAGTTAATGTTTTTTGTGCATCTTTAACTAGACATGAATGGTCCTCCTATATTTGAGAATTATTCTTTGATATATTTATTTATTACTCAGGCCGTTCTGCTCACCCAAGAGATGAAGAGCAAGCAAGCAGTTACAAGGGGCGGCCAGTAAAAAATTTCTTTGAAATATTGGAAATTTTACTTTTGTGGGCCCTTCTAGCCCCCTCTCATTATTAATAAAATTCTAAACTTTCAGAAATACAGCAAATCGACTTCTGCCCTTTAACAGGACGTTTTTATAAAAGTTACCATTACTTCTACCAGAAATTTTTTTAAAATCCATGCTTTAAAAAAATGTGTATGCAATGATCATTAAACTCCCTGTATTGTGCTAATAAGCAGCATTTGGTCCACAGATGGTGATGGATGATCAGTTGAGCATTTTCTAACTTGACGTTACTGTGAAACCTGCGACAGTGTGTGCCTTTTTACACTGTCTTATAATTATATACCAATTATGTATACATTGATTGTATGGTTTCCATAGTAACACAATATCTCTTGAGTAGAAGGAAAGGTGGTAATATGGACCCTGCAAGTATTATGTATCCCCTGGGTTCCTCGGCTGAAACATGGCTCACTCTAGTGGCGGAGGAGTAAATCAACTCTAATCACTACCCCTGAGATAAGAGATCGCCATTGCCGTACATTATTGAAGGAGCATTTGTGTTGTGAGTGTTGGTAATTTTACCCTATTCGCGAATGTTTAGCAAGATAAATGATATATAAGTTTTATGGGTATGCACAATGTGCAGGTTTCGATGTCATACCTTGAACTACACTAGTTAGACGATAATATGTCTAAACCAGACTTCAACTTTTTGTTTAGGTTTGGGAGTGGTGATGTGATATTTTCAACATGGTGTTGCTGGTAATATGGATCCCCAGAGTGCGTGCTAGAATCTAACGGTGATTCTGTCCAATCATTTCATTCTGACCACTCTGGCGACTCACCGCTCGATCTCCAAGTGGGGGGAGGACCAACCTGGTGCGCAAAATGCCAACTGTCTCTTCTGTGACTCAGCTTTTACTGATGACTGCCAGGGAGAACTATGGGTCATGTTCCAATAAACATTATCCAGGAACATTATCCAGGGAGAACTATGGGTCATGTGTGTGATGGGTGAATTATGAGCACACAGTGAATGTGCTGGAGCCCAGAAAGAAATTTATATTTGCGACTTTTGAAAATAATTTATGTTTTTTCAACAATAAAGTTCATTTTTGACGAATAAACTGTAACTATTTCGTGGGATCCATAATACCCGCACTTCAAAAAGCAGGTGATTTCACTTTTTTCACTTTTTTGCTAATCGCATTATGAAGGTTACTGTAAATATTCTAAGAATTATTCCTCCTGTTGTGGCCATAGCTGGTTAGCATATGCCACCAACCATTCCCCAAACGAGTGAAATTAGCTTAAAATGTAGTCGCACTTACAAAATACAAAAAGCAAAGTTGGAGTCCGAATTACCACCTTTATCTCTATCATTTTTTGAATACTTTTTACTGAAATAAGGAAAATATGAGTATAAGTTTGAATATTTATTTTAAAAATCAATTGATCTGAATTCAAACGATCCGTTTCATATATAAAAAATCGGTAAAAGCTTCAGTTTGATGTAGCCGAAATGGTCCTGCGTGAATATCGCCATTCTTTGTGGGTGGTTTATCTTCTCTAGACATGTTCAAAATATCACAATATTGAAATTACAACGACTTTTTTAATATAGTTCAAAATATTAAAATTGGAATCCCCGTTTCTAAATAATTTAAAATATTAAAATATCGAAATAAAAACCACTATTTCAAAACCTAAGAACCCAATGCAAAATTCAATTATATATCCTTGTAGAGCTTTCAAAGAGCTACAAATTACTTTTTATAGTACATAGTTAGTACTTTTAGTTTTCGACATTACAAACTTGAAAAACAGATAATTTTAATCTTCTTGAACTTGACAAGACGATTTCTCGAAAACGATATAAGAGCTTTGTGAAAACAAATTACTAATTTAGAGATTGTATTTCCTTCTGAACATTTTTGTCGCTTAGTGCTTATATTTATTTATCTTTTATCGATTAGCACATTTTTCGGGTGGAACTCATTCAAACAAAGAAAATCTTTAGTTTCTTCATAAAAAAAAGTTCAAAATACGAAAATTATTTTTATATATTAATAAATACAATCCTAATCCCCACAAAACAAGTAAAAAATGTTTACATTTCTATCTATTATGCTTGGAGATATAAACGTCCAAAGCGCCTACATTTTTCGAAACATTTCGTAAATGTTTCATTTTTACTTTCACTGCAATACATGGCAATGTATAGGGAAAGTATTGGTTGAAAACCCAGACCGTCCGACTCGTCAGCAAGGACATGAGCAACTATTTGAACGGCCGGCGGGAAAGTATTGGTGTCATGTCGAAAATCGCATGTGGAGTTTTCGACGGATCTACACGCTTTGGGACCCCAGAACACGAAAAAACTATTTTCAGCGTGACATCTGAGTGTGTGTGTGTCCCCAATCCAACTAAAAAACTAATCGACTAAATTTCATAAAATTTTATACGTAAGTCACAGATAAGTCATTTGTGGTTTATCTTGGTGTTAATTGGATTTTGGTATGATTCGGGAAAAAAGAACCTGCCTTTTTTTTATGAAATGTCCCGAAAGAAAAAAAAACTGCGCATGCTCAAATGCATCTATTAAATGCTTGTTTTATATGCAATTTTTAATGATGAAAAGAATAAAACCAACCTCATTACTCTATATCTAGCGCTGTTCTCGAGATATTTTAGTTCTTAGCATTTTTATTACACCTGTTTTGAGAATAAGTCCATTTACCAAATAAAAACAAAAGCTGAATTAAAAGTGTAAATTCAGTATAATTTCAATTAATTATGGGTGTTATTTAGTGCAATTCAACTCAATTTAAGGAATTGTTATGAAATAAAGAGAAAATGAATTTGATTCTGCAGGAAAAGTCATGTGCTGCTCACATCAGATTTTTCTATTTCAATCCGAGATACCCCAACCATCGATATTATTCACATCAAAAATTTGTTTTTAAATATTTAATAGGGAGCCTCAATAACTCAACGAAAGTTTTTAGTTTTCTATACCACTGTACCGTCAATTTATCTTTGTCGCAAGTATATACTACGCACGGCAAAAGAAATAATAATCAAATCCAATTCTGTTTACGCAAGTAACGGCCCATAATCGTAGTTAATATTAAGAACGAGTTAGAACAATTAGTGACACGTCAATCAGCTGACAAATATAATGTATGAAGATTGAGCGAGTGGTGAATGAAATGCCGTTAAATCTGGATCAGTAGTCAATCTTAAAGTCCTTGAAAGAAACACACGGCTGACAAAATACTGGCTACACATCAAGAATTTAGATGACCAGACCCACTCAACGTCTGGACGTTTTTAAATAAAATATCTGAAGTGTAAGTCTCCACTCAACTTTCCCATGTTCTATTTAGTTTGAGTTTCATAAGGTAATCATTATCAGAAGGAAAAAATGTGCACCAAATCGTTCTTTCAAAAGATTTCGTCAAAATTTATAAAAGTTTTTTTTTTTATTACTTTCCCTGCAATACATGGTAATGTATAGGGAAAGAATTGGAATCATGCCGAAAATCACAACTCGAGTTTTCGACGGATCTACACGTTTTGGGACCTCTAGAATAATAGAAAAAACTATTTTTAGCTTGACGTCTGTGTGTGTGCCTGTCTGTGCCATGTATGTATCCACTCTAACTAAAAAAATAATGGACCGAATTTCATAAAATTTGATATGTAAGTCACTTGGGTGAGACCCTGGTGCTGATTAGTTTTTGGTAGGATTCGTAAAAACAGAACTCGCCTTTTTCTGCGAAATGGTCCGTAAAAATTTCATGTATCCACTCTAGATAAAATACCAATTGACCAAATTTCACAAAATTCAGTAGATAAGTTACTTGTAGAATGATCTGGTGCTGATTAGATTTTGGTACGATTCGGAAAAGAACAACTTGCTTTTTTTTTACGGAATGGCCCGAAAAAAATCTCCAAAATCTAAAATACTTGTTTTATACGTAATGTTTAACGAAGAAAAGGATAAAACTAACTCGATTACACTAGGGCTAACCGTTCTCGAGATATTTTAGTTTTTTCATATTTTCTCTGCGCCACCTTTGAAAATAAGTTCAGTTACCAAATGAGAGCGAAATGTGAATTAAATTTAAATAAAATAAAGAGAACGTGGATATAAGTCTGCAGAGAAAGTCATGTGCTGCCCACATCAGATTTTTTTATGCTGACAGCAGAGCAGTTTAGCGACGGCGATAAGTAGGACGCATTTGGCTCACACATTGAGGTAAAGGGAAGGTGTTAAAAATTCATGTTAGAAAAAGGCCAAAATTGTTTAAGGCGATTGTGTCAATCAATCGTTGATGTAGGTGACTCAGGGATGAGAAAAGTCTCGCTGTATTGCCTGTTTTTTGTATGTTTTATGCTCGTGCCGAGTTAAATTATATGCATTTAAACAGTTCATTTTGCAGAAATAAATGATCAGTGAGATGCAATTTAGAACTCAAACGATAAAGAATACCCACACGTATTCAAATTTATTTTACTTTTCAATTTATTTTTGGATTACCCTCAATATATTCCGCATACTGTTTGTTCTATAACCAGGAACAAAATATTTATTACTTCTTATGATTAGATAACTTTAATTAGAGAAGAATATAGAAATTTATACTAAATACTATACCCTCCTGCTGTATCAAATGAGAACAGATGGAACGTTATAAAAAATTTAGATATAATTCTCAAACCATTATGGTACTTTCAAGCTTTACGAGTTTTATCTACTTCCCGAGTTTTATCGTTCACTATAATAACTAACATTCATAGCGTAGTTCAAATTATCACTACTCACATATATGCTATATATAGTACTATCATTATTCCTGAAATCATCATTCAACCTGGCAATCCAGCTTTGAAAATCTTAAAATGAAAATTACTAAATATTCTATCCAGTTCTTCACATTATGTATCTCGACATAAAATTTGACAGCGCTAAGTGCACTTGCTTTTACATTTTCGTACTTGACCCTCCTATACACATAGAGGGAGATTTTTCCAAAAGTGTTCGAAGTGGATTCAGGAGGTCTTACAATCTAGAATATAATAGTTTACACTTCAAAATCTAGAATTCGAATAGTAACGAGAAAACATTCTTTTTCTATGCAATAATATTGGGAAAGCAAATATTTGATGTAGTACGGTCTTTCCAGCATCGGTCTTTCCAGCACCGTACCATGTACGGTCTTTCCAGTACGTACATGGTACGGTCTTTCCAGCATCAATTAATTTATTTCCTCATATACATTTTTAATTTTATTAATCGAAATAACACGCAAATTGGATACATATTTAAAATTTCGTTAAATTTCTAGTTTAAAACTTTTTTTTTATTTTCATTTGGCGCATTTTAAAGTGATACGAATTCGGTGAAATTCCCCCCCCCCCCTCCCCCCAAAGAAAACCAGAAATAACTTAAAAGCAGATTATCCTATCGTTCGTTTTGTCACAAAAAAAATACGGATAAAATAAGAATATTTACTTCAAATCCAATCGTATTTTTGGCAGGCATCACAATATTTTACCTCTACATATGAGAAAGTAAGACTGTTTTGCTCGAGAGTATTTATATTAAATATTCTTGCAAATCGTGTAACGAGATATTTCGTGCCTACAACAGAATCTAGACACATTTGTTTGCATGTACGAGTCGTCGCAGTCATAATAAAGTTACTTAAAACCCCAGTCAAAAGAGGAAGATATCCGTTTTATCAGACTTCCGGTTGGTTACTAGATACGATGTTGCGACGTTGAATCATCTCATTAAAATAAAACTGAGGCCTGAAGTTATTGTCTCAGAACAGCCGGTTGCGTCGGCATAAGAAACTTTTTTGGGGGAGATGCATTGGTATAGTCATAAAATAAATAGTACCCGGCCGCTTTACAAACTATAGCGAAATAATATAAAACATTAGTAGGAAATACGTTAAGCTACATAATATGATGTTATAGTTGTTAACATATTTATTATTATTCTCATCATACAAACTAGTTGCACAGATTTAACATAAAAATTTAACTTATGCTTCAGCTACTTATAAATTGTCTGGAAAATGAAACTTAAAAATAAAAAGTATTAAATCAGCCGTACATTCACCCTGTCAGAAGAGCTTTCAAATTCCTCTCTCTTCCTCACGTTTATAGACAAATAGTAGACACATAAGAAATTATAGCTACATAAAGCAAACTTAAAAACTAAATATTAACTATTATTTAGTGAGGCGCGCCCTGATTAGAAGATTTTGTGATATTGCTGGTAAAAATGATTAAAATAACTTTACTGAATATTAATTTTGAAAATGGAACAAAAGAAAAATATTCAAGTGCTTAAACGTATTTATTTTACCGATGATTTATTGGTTACAATAAACGATTTGAGTTATTAAATAGAAAACTTGTCGTTTCTTACACAAAAGTTCAACTCGTCATGCAATTGAAGACAAACACACGCGCATTTGCTGTTCAACTGAGAGAAGCATCTCCGTTTCTTGCTTTTTTATGGCCGCTAGTGTGAGAAAGCCTAGCTCGCAAAAATAGGTGGTTGAAAAATGTATCAGAGATTAACTGCTTCCACTGCTATTTATGGGTGCTCTTTCTTCGATAACACCCAAATCTTAAGTGGTAGTTTTCTCTATTTCAGTTGAAGTCTTTAGTCTGACTGAAGTTCTTTCTCCAAAGGGAGATCTGTGGTGGATTCTGAGGACACAACATAAGGACTGCGCATTTAATCATACTTGGTGATAGTGATGAAGGGAAAATATTGAACCATATTATCATCAAGAGCTAGGAAATTATTTAAAATCTGTTCAGATGTCACGTCCCTGTATGGATTTACCTTGAAAGTCAGAGAAACAACAAGAGATTATTCTTTCTCCTTATACTTTCCATATTAAGTTTTCTGAAGAACCCGGTGAGTTTATTGTTTAAAGGCAGCATATTTTCTTGTTTTACTTGCATACTCTCGTTTAGGTAATTTAAATGGTTAACATAAATCTCAGCTAAATAGACTACTTTTGCACAACATTTCTCGTGGTTTAAGTGAGCAGCAGCTAAGTCTAGGTTTTCGAGTTTTCGGTTCTAAGCTTACTTAGAAGCTCATTTTTTAGTTTAAAAATATCGTAAGGACTTTATCCTTTGACAACCAGTGATATCGGTATGAAAAGTCAGTTATGAAGAGATACCACTTCATGGCACATTTGTTTGAGAATAAGAGCCCTTGAATTAAAGGAATTGACTATTTTAACGATGAGTCTAAACCGCTTTAAGTTCTATTGGAATAGCCTTCGCTATCAGAGCTTTACGATGTATGAAGCAATGTGTTGAACCACTCCAGGAATCCTGTTTCAGTCTTGAAAAAAATCTTTTGAATCTTCCAGCCATTACAGGTGCACCGTGTGACATGAACTTTATTAAATTTAGAACATTCGCAAAGAGAACGGAGTTAGTTTGAGAATTGCTCATTGAGAATGGAATTTTGACACTCGTTTTGAGATGGATGTTAAATCGGCATCAAGTATTTAAGAGTTTGAAGTTAAAAGAAATTAAAAAATGTATAAAATTGTAGTGAAATAATCTAGTCAAATAATAATAAAGTTGAATAAATTGTATGTAAGAAAATTACGTGATGTAATATATAAATATACTGGGTGATTAAAAAACATGGGTCAAACTTTACGAAGTGGTAGCGCCAAGCACTAAATCAAGGTAGTGCCACACCAAACCAAACATTTTTCGTCATAGTTTACCGGGTCGGAAATGAAACAAAGGCGCCAGTGGGCGCTTAATGGTGAAACCGATGAGGTGAGGCGAAAACACAAGAATGGCTTAGAAGTTATTAAATGACATTTAATAAACAATAATTACAGTAAGGGCTCAAAAGAGCGTCCGGCAACCTGAATACACGTCTCACAGCGGCGATGGAGGGATTGGCGAACTCTCTCGAATAGTCCAGGCATGCCGCGCACTTCGGCAGCAGCGGCAGAAATTTTTGGCGACGAATGGAAAAGAAATAAAAATGTGAACTGAAAAGCATTTCACCTTTTTTGGGAAGGGTGTGCTTTCTCATCCAGCTCTTTCTTCTCCAAACCAGAAGAGGTGGTGGTGATGTGTGCTTGTATGTGTGTGTGTGTGGGGGGGGGGGTGATTAATGCGACATGACATTTATTAAACTTCGAACATTTGAACTTAGGAGAAGTAGAGGAATTGACAGGGAATAAACCATGATGACAGTCAGACGGGAGAGATGACGTTACAGTATCTAACAGCATAAAGAACTTTATTCTAACAAATTTATTGTGGACAATAAAGTCCCAAACACCGGACTTGTCAACTTATACTTCAAGTAAATAGGGTAGAGCTGAACATATCAAATCAGCGACAAATGCTTGAGGCTGACCAATAGGCTTACAAATTTTCAGACCAAACCGCAGAGTGGGGCCAGAGGTAGATCTTATCTCAAAAATGGGCTAGAACATTTTATTAAAATCTTCTCCACTTGCTGTATAATGTTTGTGTGATGTGAACGTAAAAATACGTGCTTAGATCCAAATGGAGACTAATGGAAATCTTCGATGCCAATGATGATATGAATGCTTCCACGCAGTGGAGTGCACTTCACCAACGACCTCAGTGTGTGGTGAGAATTTTCAGTTATCTCACCTTAAATTCTAATAGTCGCACTTGTCCCTGTCTTTCCCTCTGGACAAACGAAACAAAAATATTTTGAGAATATTAATGTTTGTGGACACGATTAGAAGAAATTAAGAATGTTTATTTCGAGTAGTAATTGCATATTTAATGTTCTATATAATTTAAGTTATCTTGTAAATAAATATATGAATTTAACGCAGAATAATACAATGTTACGAAGCGTTAAAGTTCCACACCTTTTTTATTTTGAATGATCGTATATTTATATTTTCAGCGGCCAAAAGGTAAGTGGAATATCAAAGCTACACACCGTCTGTGCAAACAGAAAGATATTTTTTTTTTTTCAGTACAGCCCCTTTAGTTCCAAGGTGCTGAATATGAAATTACACACATCTCAATCGGTTGACGTTGAAGGCAATTCAGTATATGAAAAGAATTTCTCAATGAAATCCTAATCAACAAATCTGGAATAACTCAGTAATTGATATTTCCCACTTATATCAGTTGCCTTGTCGAGTTGTAGTGAAGATATTCGTCCGTCACTTAGCTCTTCATGTACATGGCTCTGGATATCTAAAGGCATGTCATCCATCTGAAGGAAAATGGTACCCTTTGGCAATGGAATAAAGGATATTTCTTTTCCGGCACCGCCATTTGACACCGATTTCAACATTCTCTTGCAGGCAGGTAAAATTATATCCTCTGTGATAGAGTGGACTGCATTATTTTGGCTACTAATTCGACAATTTTATAACTGAACACTTGTTCTCTTTCAGAAATAGCTTTGTTTCCGATGACAACAATCAGCTAAAATAGTTTTTACCTTTTCCAGATAAGTGACTATTTACAGTTTACTAGAGACCCTACATTCGCTGTAGTTTTCTCCTCAGACGACACATTCTGGTTTTCAAGTCCATTGAACGTAAATCCAAAGTTTAAAGAACTATCTTACGAACTGTTCAGTGGATTTTACTTCCCTCTGTGCTGCTTTCCCGACTCCCACTCTTGGAATACTTTCGTTCTCACGTTTGTTACCATGTCCTCGGACGAGTCGGACGGCCTGGGCTTTCGACATTCTGTCACTGACTCATCCTCATCTTTTCTCTTTCAAATCAGAAACTTATCCATACTGAGTTTTATCTTCTTTAAAGCAAAATTAGTCCAATATTGCATATAGCACGTGTCATTTAAGTTAACAATTAACCTCAAAACATAGCAGGACACGAACAAACGCGCGTTACGACTGCAAGCCCACAAAAATCTGACTGCTGAAGGCATAAGACTGAGTCTCCAGCAGTGTTGCTAACTAGTACGCTCGCATAAGACTGAGTCTCTAGCAGTGTTGCTAACTAGTACGCTTGCATAAGACTGAGTCTCCCGTAGTGTTACCAACTAGTACGCGCGCATGTCTCCAGCAGTGTTGCCAACTCGTACGTTAGTGTGCAGCGGAGACTCACTAAAAAGTTAATATGCCGTGAACAATAAAAAGATAGGAACCACTACAACTTTATGAATTGGCTTTTTTCATCTATCTCGCTTTGTTGCCGAGTTCGTGTCTAATTATTTAAATTCTCCGCAAGGAGCGGAAAAATGGAGACAGTTTTCTTTATTTCATTGCAGTTATATGCATCTCGACCAATATTAACTACAAGTATTTAATAAAATAAAAATAATTACAATGTTATAAAACATCTAATACATTCATCACATGACTGTCCCTACAGATTAACAAATATTACTATTGGGGAAAACAATAACACAAATTGGAACTTTTTTAGTTTAAAATCAATAGGCTTATGGTTGTTATCATTTAAATAATTTCATGGAAATCGCTTTATGCTTTCGCGAAGTGTCACAATCCCTTGTGGAAAAGTAAAATTTCAAGTATCTCGAGAACGATCCATGATAAAATAGAAAATCTAAACAATGATGGTCTCCATTCACTTCTGGTTAAAAGTAACTATAAATCTTCATTCTGTGTATTTGATTCACTCAGCTAGCTCATTGTTCAATTGTGGGTATATTTATTTATTTATTTACATTTTGATTTAAAAACAACACCCCATATCTCAGATAATTTTGCCTTGTAGTGTTTTGTAAATGATGGTAAATGATGCTATTCACTTTAAAATATCAAATTTTATTTTAAACAGATATTTACGTAACATTTTTAATTTTATTATTTTATAACGTTTTATCAGCATTCGATGAAAAGTTCAAAAAATGAAGCATTTTTCCTCGATTCATTCAATCTAAAATTCAATTGATCTCTGGCGATCATCGATTGAAACAATCGTACCAAATTGCATTCGATTTGTTCGATATAGTACCCACAGACATTGAAACAAAAATGGCCGATTCCTATTTAACCTTTCGATTACGGGTGGGACAGGGTCCATCCCAAACGAAGAACCTCTCAAAAAGACACGTATTTGACATATCCTATCCCAAACAGTTCGATCCCCATTTGCAGACATTGGCGTCAGCAGGTGCAATGTTTCTGTCGGCGATTTCCCCAAAACGATGGACGCCAATGTCTGCAAAGGGGGGGGGGGTATCGAACTGTTTGGGATAGGGTATGTCAAATGCCTGTCTTTTTGAGAGGTTCTTCGTTTGGGATGGACGCTATCTCATCCGTAATCGAAAGGTTAAAGATGCTCAAATCGTGTGAATCTATCTAAATTCGGGAGTCTTATTTTTATTTTTACCCCATCACAATACCTTCCATATACTTATTCTCCTTATTGTAGGGCAAGTAATAAATAGGCAAGAAGAAGGTTGAACAATTACAGAACCCTTTTGATCTAAAGAAATATTAACCTTGTTAACTTCTTACAGCTGGCATTCAGAATCTGAATTCTCGTATCTGGTTCAATAAACCTATCTCCTATTCATTCATCAACTTCGAAGATTCTACCCGGCCTGGTCATGATTTCATGAGGGAAAATTCCTTACGCTCTCACGAGCTGTGAAAGTATTTATAACGAGTTGAACGGCAACTGAAAAAGATCGTTTTCTTTCAGTTCCATCTGGGCACGTTTTCTCCTTGCAAAATTTCTCTTTCGCTTTATGTTTATTACTTTCTTTATATACATAGTATAATGTATAGCAAGAGTATTGTGACGAGGTCGGAAATTTGAATTCGAGTTTTCGATGGAAGAGCACGTTTCAAGCATCCCTGAACTCGAATCGACCGTTTTTGATGTGATGTTTGTGCATGTGCAGGTTAATCTGTATGCGTATATACGTTAATATGTGTGCGCATGCGTGTTAGCGAGTGTGTGTATCAGCGAGTCTGTGGAAGCAATGTCTCACAAACGAATGGAGCGATTCGAAAATGATTTAAATGCAATTAGTGAATACTAGAACCCTATTGATTTGAATTGCGGGCAAGTATCCGGAAGACCCCTCCCCCAATTCTGGAATTAAATTTTGAAAATAAAATTATAAAAATTTCAGGGCTTTTAATAAACAAATAATAATTTCTTATATAATTTATTATTAGGAAACCAGTGGCACCCATTTTAAAACATTAGCAAAAACCGTTTTGGAGATATAGCACGTTTTCAGATAAATTCATTGAAAAGATTACGTGGAATTAAAATAAGTAACAATTATCCTTAAATAAGTTGACCTTGGTGATAAATCTGGCAAAATATCGCCAACTTGACGACTTTTTTAAAAATCTTTCCAAATTGATGAAAATATTGCCAAATTGGTAAAAATAAAGCCTAATTGGTGAAAATGATGCCAAAATGAGATGAAAATGCAACATTTTTTAATGATTACAATCGATTAATATATGGACTATATTGCCCAGTGGATGATAGCGGTGTTTTTAATTGTCAAGTTAAACTTGAGGGAAATCTAAGTTAATTGGGTATTTCGAAATAGTTTTATACATTGTCATAGCGTTTAAAACATTGTGCCATGGATATTGAACATCTTGAGTTTGCTGCGAAAGAGTGAGGTATGGCATTGTGTACGGAAAGTCACGTGATGCCCACCTTAATTTTTTCCCTTACAATACGGAAATTAATTATATCTCGGTTTGAAATTAGTTTTGGATATGAAATGCTTTTGAATAATAAAGGCGCATTTTTACCTTTAAAGCCTCCTCTGCCATACGAAGGAAGAGAACTTTCTTTTTCACTTTTTGCTTATTTTCCCTACGCATAGTATAGGTCCACTTTACGTCCCCGGTTGTTAAGAGTGCCACATGGTAGACTCTGTACTGGCGGAACGTTTTGTTTTTTTTACATTTTCGCCATGTAAATTGTAAATACAAAGGCCTGAAATTCTATTCCAGAGCAAACTGATAACTGAAATGGAATATCAGGTATAAATTCGTATCTGAAATGATCTGTCAAATATCAAATGATATTTTGTGCATGAATATTGTTTCCGATACGAAATGTTGTTGAATAATAAAGGCGCGTTTCCACCTTACGTTGTTGTCCTTACAAACATTCTCTGCCACAAGAAGGTAAAGCATTTTTTTTTTTACTTTCTGTTTACTTTCCCGACAATGCATAGTATATGTATAGGTAGGACGCGCACATTCGTCCTGGTTTGTTTATATACGTTACTCCTTTGCAAACTCTGTTCATAGCATACCGACTGGTTTATTACTTTGTCCTGGCAGTATTAAAGAAGCAAACAAAGAAAAACCTGATGCGTTAAACACAAGATTTTTCCTAAAATTAACTCATTTTGATTTTGTCAAAGAACAGTAACACAAAGAATTTACTTTTTTGCTGCGGTGGCCGCAGTTAGTGACTACTGCTTTTAGCTGCCACTTTTTAAGCGGTGATTTTTTAGCAAGCATTTTTTTTAGCAGTCACATCTAACGATAGATACTTCTGTTGCTCGGTCCCATTTTTTAAATTAGAATAAATATTTATTCAATTTGTATGTTTTCTGTACAATTTGTTGGCCTAAATGTATAATGGCTACATAAAATATTGGATGTAATTAGCCATAAAACTCACGAAATCAAAATTTTGTATTTTTAAGCTCTTGTCCAGCGCTTATCCCTCCTTTTGTAAACTTTTTAAAATCATTTGTTGTCAATAGTTTGCATTTTAATGTATTTTATTATATTTTAATCTGCATATTTTACATTGTATTTTATCTTGCACGCTGTTACTGGGACTTTATCCTATAGCTTGCATTCTTTTAAAATAAATAAATAAAATATTTGTATATTACTTGTTAATTTTCGAATGTTTTGGGCACAGGCCAAGACTATGACTTCACATTAAATAAACGCGACTTTCTAGGCCAAGTAAGTACGTTTAAAATTAATAATCATACATACTGACATGCGTAGTGTAGATAACTCGGTCTCGCTAAAAATGAATATGTTTTTGATCGTGGTCGATTAAAAAAGTAGAAAACCAAATTTTATTTAATTCACTCGATTATTATATTCGACAGATGGCGCTTCTTCGAAGGAAAAGTAAAATTTCCAATATCTCGAGTACGGTTCGTCATAACTAGTAAACAATGATATTTTTTTCTGGTTAAAAGTACTTACAAAGTAACCACTCTTTTGTGTATAAAACTGAACATTTAATTTTTTTAATGATTTTTCTGTTTCATATTAAAAGAGTAGAATATCTATCACAAGAAGAGCGCATATTATTGTACAGTGAATTATCGCACACAAATTAGAGTTTTCTGATAACTGGACCTCATTGAATAGAATTTTTGTTGTTACGAATTAAAATAAGTACATGAAACTTCACGGAAAACGTTAGAATTTTTCGAGTTTTCACGTTCCCCATGGAAAAGTGAAATGTTTAATTTTAACACCTAAAAATATGTTTAATTAAGTGTCGTTAAGAAAACTCTCAAATCAATCATGCATCGGATAACTTTGAACTTATTTAATACTTTAAAGGTTTTTTCTCGTTTTAGAACAAAATGTGCAATATCTAGATAACAGTGCGTGTTTGTGTCAGCCATTTTGAATAAGAACAATTAGATCTGAAATGACATTTCTGTAATATTTTTTTATATAATGATTTATTTATAATTTTTTTTTCTGCTTTTGAAATAAAAAGAAATGTTCTAAAATATTCCCGACTTATGAATAAATTCTGACACTGACAGACTAAAATAATCGTATGAAGTATTATTTGGAATCACATAATTTGTTCGAGACGACGGACAGATATGCATATCATCAGTAAAAGGTTCGATTCGTATTCAGAAAAATACTTGATACTGTTGAGAATATCTGAGATATATTCACTGTACATTCTGGTCCCCGAGGAAAAGCGACATTTGCAGGTAAACATTGCTATTATTTGAAGGTCCGGATTGCTTGATCTTGGAGGCAAATTCGGTGAGCGGGGAGACCCATTTAGCGAAATATCGACAACTTGGCAACTTTTATCGGCTTTTGGAAACATTTTGAATTTTTTAGATTGGTTAAGAACTTTACAAGATATTTTTTTTAAGAACTTTACACAGAGGATATATAACCTGGTCATCGTTCAGTTAGAAATTGTTGGAGAGATAAATCAAAATCTGATATGGGCAGCACATGACTTTCCCTGCAGACTCAAATTCATATTTTCTTTATTTCTTTAATAATTCATTAGATTGAGTTTAATTGCAAAAAATAACGCTAAATTTGCATTTTTAATTCAATTTTTGTTTTTATTTGGTAACTGGATATTTTTCCGATAGTGAAATAACAAAATTGCAAGAAATCTCATATCTTAGGAACGGCTAGTTCTAAAGTATAATGGAGTGTGTTATGTTCTTTTCCTCGTCAAAAATTGCGTATAAAATAGGAATTTAATTAATACATTTCATCAGCATACGTAGTACTTTTTTTTTTAATTTTGGCGATTTTTGTGGGCCATTTCGTAAAAAAATGCAGGTTGTTCTTTTCCGAATTGTACCAAAATCTAATCAGCACTAGAGTGTCCCACAAGTAACTTATCTACCAAATTTTATGAAATTTTGTCAATTAGTATTTTAGCTAGGGTGGATACATGAAATTTTTGCGGGCCATTTCGTAAAAAAAGACAGGCTTTGTTCTTTTTCAAATCGTACCAAAATTTAATCAGCACCAGAGTGTCCCACAAGCAACTTATCTGCCAAATTTTGTGAAATTTGGTCAATTAGTATTTTAGCTAGGGTGGATATATGAAATATTTGCAGACCATTTCGTAAAAAAAGGCAGGTTGTTCGTTCCGGATTTATACCAAAATCTAATCCGCACCAGAGTATTATACAAGTTACTTATCTATCAAACTTTGTGAAATTTGGTCAATTAGTATTCTAGCTAGAGTGGATACATGAAATTTTTACGGGCCATTTCTCCAAAAAAGGTGGGTTATGTTTTTACGAATCGTATCAAAAACTAATCAGCACCAGTGTCATACTCAAGTGACTTATCTACCAAATTTTATGAAATTCGGTCCATTAGTTTTTGAGTTAGAGTTGATACATACATTACAGTCAGACACACAGACAGACACACACACAGACGTCACGTTAAAAATAATTTTTTCGTATTCTAGAGGTCTCGAAACGTGTAGATCCGTCGAAAACTCGAGTTGCGATATGATTCCAATACTTTCCCTATACATTAGCATGTATTGCAGGGAAAGTAAAAATAATTGTTTTGTATAAGTAAGTGTTTTGAGAACAGAGAAAAATTTTTTTAAGTCAGTTAGTTCTATAGGGTAGTTTATTTTTTTAAAATTCGACATCGTCTAAAGAAATTAAATAAATTTTAATTGTAAATTCGATAAAATAAGAATAAGTTTATCTTGAAACGAGCATAATTTATTTTAACTATAAACAATAAAGGAGGGGAGTTAATTTGAGTTCGCAGATAAAGTTATGAGTCGCCCCTATCCAATCGTTAATACCATACCCACTGAATAAAAAGAAAAACGAAGGTTAAAAAAATTAATCTTAAAGCACTGAGAATAAATGAATGACTTAGGCATATAAAACCCCAGGCGTTGAAAATGGAAGTTAATAAGGGTGCAATTTACATACGAACGAGATGGACGAGAAACAGAGCAGATGCACCAAAGGCCTGAAGGAAATCGTGCAATATTTCGATTGAATTTGAAAAGTGAGCATGGTTTGGTCAGAAAAATATGAGGTGTAATCAAAAAGTATTTAGACTGCATTTATTGAAAGAAAAGTACTAGGTTTACAGATTGATCTAGTATGTACACGATTATTACAGAATTAACCACTTTATCCGCGCTTCGTGCCTTCTCGATGGCTAGTGGTCAGTCAATGTGACTACTAAACATTTAATAAAAGTTCTGAATGTCAGAAACCGTTTCAGATGTAAGCATAAAAATGGTGTGAGATATATGTATTTTTGATAGGCAAAATGATGCAAGATTTTGAAAATATTTTTGCATCGTTATCTCCCATTCGAATTTTCGACTTTTTAGTTGATTTGGAAACTGAGACGGATGGAATAAGACCCAAACCGAGATTCTGGTTCGAGTGGTAGTGTTCGATTCCTCTGAAAAGTGCTTTTGAGTATTTTAATTATTCCTTTGTATCGCCACCCCTAATTAGAATATTTGAAATATTTGATTGACCTGAAAGCTGAGAGGGATCGTGTGAGACATAAACCGAGATTTTAGAGTGGGAGTGCTCAATAATTAAGCAAAGTGGCTTTGATTATTCCTTTGCACCGTCACCATTGATTCGAATTTTTGAAATTGTGAGATTTTTCTCTCTGCATTAAAACAGAGGCGGATCGAAAGAGATCAAAACCAAGATTCTAGCTAAAGTGGATATGCTTTTTAATTTTGATACATCATCTCCTTATTCACTTAGTTCGGTGCATATTTTATACATTATCATAAAGTACTTCATTAGTAACGCCATGGGAAGTTAATTAAAAGTATCACCCTGTTTAGGAGGCAAAACAGTCTTCCTTCTATAGGAAAAAATTAACTGAAGTGTGGCTTAATTCAAATGTCTCATACCAAAACTCATTTTTTTTTTTAGATTTTATCAAAAAAAATTTGAAAAATCGGTATTGTGGATCCAAATGATTACAACTATAGCGTGTTACCGTCACTTTTAAGGACTTGAAAAAAAATCATTTGATGGATACCATAATTGACAATGTACCCCCGGGGGGGGGTAACGTTTCCCCCAAGGGAAGGGGGATCTAATGACGTCACGAACAAAAAAAAATTGTATCGAGGCTATTTTTCACAAAAATTGTTGAAACTATTAAGTCTCGTGATCCTAGAGCCACAAATAAACCTTTTTATGCATAATTATGTCCAATTTTGTCCTATGCTGCCATGTTAAAAAAATATAAAATGCAGAATAAAATCCACAGCTTTCGCTCGAATTAAAAAAAAATCTATGTAGTTCTAGATTTTTTGATAACAAAGCAGGATATAAAGTTTCGTGAAAATCCATCAATTTATGTTGCCGCTATCGTAAACACAAGAAATCGAACACAGACAAATACAGAGGGATATCACTCCAAAAATAGTCAAAAACGCATTCAAAATGTCTTGAAACATACATTGGCAGCAAATTATCGAAATCGAAAACTTTCGGGAAAACAATACTTTCGCAGTGCTACGCAGACAAAGAAAAAATCTGATGTGGGCAGAGCATGACTTTCCTTATATAATGCAATGAATTTACTACTTTTATAGTTAAAAAAATGTTATTCTCATAGTAGATACTAATATTCTTTCCAAGATATTGAATTTTCTTCAATTAGTCGTCATTTTCATTGATTTAGCTTCATTTTTATCCATTTCGCAAGATTTTCGTTAATTTGGCAACATTTAAAAAGTCGCTAAGTTGACGACATTCCGCCAAATTCGTCGCCAAAATTTCGCAAAGCGTTATGGACGGAAAAATATGCTATTCTTGCAGCAGATAAATGACTATTGGCGTTCAAATACAAAAGTATTGCTAAAAGTATCTTTTTTTTTTAATGGAACGAGCTAGTTACACGAGAATGATGTCACTACATTTATTGCATGATATTACATATGAAAAGTGAACATGTTTCATAACAGTTAATATTTCTTTCTAATTTATGGGATTTTTTGATAAATTTATTTAAAAAATGCGCATTATCTCAAAAACGGTTCATGTTAGCGTTCTAAACTTTATGTCAATCGTTTTCTAAGGAAAAATTACATAAGATATGTTTATTTGCGAAACTTTATTAAAACTTTTTTAAACTAAAAAGTTTTTATTCGAGCGAGTTTTTGCTTTACTTTGCTGACGTTCACTCAAAACATTTTTGAAACTATAAAATATATATACAAATAATACGGGATATAAATATTTAGTAGGAAATCCAGTTCCTAAATCTATAATTTATTTTTGTAAAGCTTTTAGAGTTTTTGGGGATTCGTTTTGTCGAGTTGAAGAAGATTAAAATTTTCAGTTTTTCACACTTGTAATGAATGCTTGTATCTCAAAATCTAGAAGTGCTCATTATAAACTATAAGAAGTAGTTTATAGCCCTTTGAAAGCTCTGTAAAGATATAAAATCTGATGTGAGCAGCACATGACTTTCCTTATATAATGCAATGAATTTACTACTTTTACAGTAAAAAAGTTTTTGAAAAATGTGCAATATCTCAAGAACGGTTCATGTTAGCTTTCTAAAATTTATGTCAATCGTTTTCTAATGAAAAATTACATAGAAATGTCTATTTACGTAACTTTATTAAAGGTTTTGATTTTTTGATGATTTTTTCAAAATTTCACTCGAACATTTAGGGGGGTTCTGAACATTCGATTATGTTTTAAAACAATAGTCTTCCAGCATTCACGGATTGTGATTTTTGTACCAAATTTCATTCGAATGGGTCCATTCGTTCGTGAGATATCGTCTCCACAGACTCACTGAGGCACACACACACATAGAGAGAAAGAGAGACAGAGACATCACTTCAAAAATGTTCGATTCGTGATCAGGGATGCTTGAAACGTGCTCTCCCGTCGAAAGCTCGAATTCAAATTTTCGATCCCATCACAATACTTTCCTTATACATTATGTATATAACGAAAGTAAAAATAAGCAACCTCGCTGACAAAGGCAAAAAGGCGCCTGACAATAAATAGTTGCTTAACGTGACCTAGGTTGAAAAACAAAAAAAGACATGACCTACTTGAACTTTTTAAATGCCAGCGCATAAAATATTGTAGAATTAAGAAAAATATAACAGAGAAAAAAGTAAACAAATCGTTTCAGAATCTGTACGAGCTAAATTCATCAACTAAATTAAAACAAAATATTATAACAAACTACCGTACAAATACCAATGAATGACAGGAGAATTAACAAAGTCATAAACACTTTTCAACTATGTTGTAAAGTGTTAAAAATATAACACAAATTGAAGGGAAAAGTTTTGAAAAGCTATGTGTACAAATTCACACACTCAATTCAAATAACATGCTATCCAACTACTTTAAAAATCTGATGTGGACAGCACACGACTTTTCCTACAGACTTAATTTTTTTTTTCTCTTTATTTTTTTTAATAATTCATTAAATTGAGCTTTATTGCACAAAAAACATGCATATTTATTTGAAATTACAGTGAATTTGCACTTTTATATTTCAATTGTCGTTTTTATTTGGAAATTGCACTTATAATCAAAGGCGTCGTAGCAAAAATGCGAAGAAACTAAAATATCTCGAGTACAGCTAATGCTAGAGTAATGGGGTTGGTCTTGTTCTTTTTATCGTCAAAAATTACGTGCGTACAAAATAAAGCATTTAATGGATGCATTTGAGCATACGTAGTCTTTTATTTTAGATTTTAATGATTTTTACGGGCCATTTTGCAATAAGAATGCAGGCCATATTTTCCCGTATCATATCAAAATCTAATCTGCACTAGAGAAACCGACAAGTGACTTATCTACCAAATTTTGTGGAATTTGGTAAATTAGCTTTTTAGCTAAAGTGGATGCATGCGATTTTTGCAGGCCATTTCACTAAGAAAAGATGGGTTCTTTTATCTCGAATCATACCAAAATCTAATCAGCGCCTAGATCACCCATAACTAAATTACCTACCAAATTTTACGAAATTTGGTCAATTAGTTTTTCAGTTAGAGTGGATACATACATTGCACAGACAGACACACACACACAGACGTCACGTTAAAAATAGTTTTTTCGTGTTCCAGAGGTCCCAAAACGTGAATATCCGTCGAAAACTCGAGTTGCGATTTTCGGCAGGATTCCTATAGTTACCCTATACATTACTATATATTGCAGGAAACGTAAATATACTGATGAATAGAAGACTGCGGAATTTTAGAAACGTAACCAAAAGTCGTCATATCCCAATCCGTAACTAGTAAGTATAGTGTACTTGACATGACAAACCTCGATTTTCAGAGGTCTATAGCTTACCCCCCCCCCCCCCTAGATAGTTAAATACTTAAATTTTTTTTCTCTATATAATACACTTACTAAACTGAGAGAGAGAAAAAAAAATTACAAATGGTACCGTAACACCCGAAATAAATAAAAAAAAAAAAACTATAAAATGGAATTTTTGGCGCTTGTCATTCCGGCCCATTTTACTTTCTTGAATGTTGAATTTTGTGTTTTTTGGTGGGAAGTATATACTTTTCTTTTGAAGCTTAATGATAAAATTGATTTAGAATTTCAAAAATTGAAAAACATGAATACATGGTGCTCGGCAGTGAAGTACAATTTGTAATGCCTGTTGTGTCATTGCTGTATAATCATGTTGATAAAGTTTCTAGAAAATTATTCGAATCTCATAAGAATGTTGCTTTTGTGAGTTTTTACCATGAGGTAGTAAGAAACTTCCAAGTACAATAAACAGAAACTTCCTTTTCAAAAAGCCATGAAATCTCAAAATGGTTTGCGCTCAATTGTTTCAAACCGGAGACGTCCTTTCATATCTATGTACCCTGCTGAAGGTTCCGAACCCTCCTTCATATCACACGTAGCTCTTTTTAACTTTTATTAATGCTATTAATAATTTTATTTATTTTTTATTAATGCCCCCCCCCCTCTCCAGTCAATTTTTACTTTCCTTATATACATAATATATAAGGAAAGTATTGTGACGGGGTCGAAAATTCGAAATCGGGTTTTCGACGGAAGAGCACGTTTCAAGCATCCCTGATCACGAATCAAACATTTTTGAAGTGTTGTCTGTGTGTGTGTGTGTGAAAGTATGTGTGTATGTGTGTGTGTGTGTGTGTGTGTGTGTGTGCGCCAGTGAGTCTGTGGAGACGATAACTGACGAACGAATGGACCGATTCGAACGAGATTTGGTACAAAAATCCGTAAACACTGAAAGCCTATTGTTTTTATACGCAATCGAATGTTCAGAACCCCTCCAAATTTTCGAGTGAAATTTTGAAAAAATCGTCAAAAAATCAAAACCTTTAATAAAGTTACGCAAATAGACATTTCTTGCAATTTTTCATTTGAAAACGATTGACATAAATTTTAGAACGCTAACATGAACCGTTCTCGAGATATTGCACATTTTTCAAAAAAATTATCAAAAAGTTATATAAAATAAAAAAAATATGTATTTCCTATTGAGAAACATGTTCACTTTTCATATGTAATACCATGCGATAAATTGGGTGGCATCATTCTCGTGGATCTAGCTCGTTCCATTCATGAAAAAAGATACTTTGAGTAATACTTTTGTATTTGAACGCCAATAGTCATTTATCTGCTGTAAGAATAACTTATTTCTCCGTCTATAACGCTTGGCGAGATTTTTGCGACGAATTTGGCAGTATGTCGCCAAATTGGCGACATTTTTAATTGTTACTAAATTAACAAAAATCTCGCCAAATTGATAAAAATGGCGCTAAATCAAGGAAAATGACGACTCATTGAAGAAAATTCAATATCTTGGAAAGAATATAAGTATCTACTATAAGAATAGCGGTTTTTTTTAGTAAAAGTAGTAAATTCATTGCATTATATGAGGAAAGTCATGTGTTGCCCACACCGGTTTTCTTTTAATTGATTACTACAAACGAGAGTTCTGATTCCTTAATTCTTTAAATAGAATTAGTTCGAAATGAAACTTGGATAGAAATGGGCTTTTTTGGTCTGTACTACCCAGAATACAAACTAAATTGTATAACTGCATGTTAAGAAAAATCTTTCCACAAAAAATAATAATAATAGTAATAATAATAATAATTAATTCATTTTAAGCTATTATATCCGTAAGCTGAAGAACTCCCGCGATTATTGGCGGATAGCCACTTGGCTTGAGCAAGCGGTCACCTTAAGAGCGATTACTCACATGATTTTTAATCAATCCGATGAGTCATCCGGTGACGACTGTTAATTTTTATCTCTACCGAGAACCCATCCGCATGCGTCGTAGCAACACGGTTTATTCTGGTTATAATCGGTCATTTTGTTCAGCATGGTACCGACAATCGTTAACCGTCCAGTGACTACTGGCTCAACACACCGGACAAAGTCTAACAAGCGGGAAGAACGTTCTAATACTTAATCTAATGGTAGATTGAAATACTTAATTCATACGTAATTATGCATTTTATTGTTCAAACTGTCATTATTATGCTCATAAATAAATCATAAACCTACACGATCGTAATCCCATCCATCACTTATCTCGTCCAATAATAATGGGGATATACGCACCTACGTCTCGGTGACACGTAATGAATCACTAAACACTCGTACAGCAAACAGGAATTTTAAAGAGATAAGAAGTTGGCCACTCCATAACGAATTTATAATGTTTCATTCGTGTACGGGGATTTCTGTTTTAGTGTGAAGGTGCTGTAATACACAAAATATGGAGTTCTAAAAATGACTCGCATCTCCATTCGAATTTTCTCACATTCATTCCAAGGTTGTTTCAATATACATTTTTATCACGATCAGGATCAGAGTGAAAGAAGGGATAAAAAAAGTATTTTTTTTAATATACCCACATTTTATAACATCCTACAAAGTAGAAAATATATTTTTTTTCACTTGAAAATTTTAATAATTTTGGCACGCAGATTAAAATGGGCGGTTGAGAGCAATTTCCAATACATAAACTGTTGAAATTTATATGAAATCAGCCACCTTTTAATAAGCTACCTTTAATTCTATTTGTATTCCGATTATTTGTATAGTCATATGCCATTTAAAAATGTTTAACATATATTATTTTTGACAGATCTAAACACATGAGTAGATGAATGCTTTATATGTTTTTGTATATTGCACTGTGGGAAGATGCAAGAGCGTTAACTGATACAATTGACAACTTACTTACGGTATCTGTAGTATCCTACATATTTAAAAAGAAAGGTTTTATTTAATATCGTCGATTATCAAATTCTGTGGAGAGGCACAGTCAGGTTATAAATACAATGGGTCGGCCCCTCAATCACGGTGATTGATTGATTGATTGAATTCCGTTTACACTTAAATTTCAATAGTTTATATATTGAAAATTGTTCTCAGCAGCCCACCTTCAATCTGCATACCCAAATTACTAACATTTTCTTTTAAAGTGTTTTTTCTTCTATAAAATGTGGATATATTAAAAATGATTTTATTTTAAACTTTGTAGTTTTTAAGACTTTATTGAAATTTTTCAATTTAAAATTTTATTTTAAAGAAGGTTGTCATTTAAATCATAAAATTTATTTACGAAACCCCAGGTCCCTTACCAAAACATACATAACCCACAAATAGTGAAAAACACGTTATTTTTCGGATCAAAAATATTGAATTCCCTAAATCTGAAACCAGAAAAGTCGTTAGAGCTTAAATATATATTTTTTAATATTTATGAACTAACGTTTGCAAGATCTTTTAGATATTTTCTTAATTTTTATTAAAAAATATATATGCGTAGGCAACAGGTTATGAAATTAGATGAATTTTATAGATCTACACTTACATAGTGAATCACACAAAATTTCATAGATAACGTGTATTCATTTTTTAGTTATTCTACCCACACTTCCTAGAAACGCGCATTTACACACACACATAGATCCGGCCACACATCTTGCTACCATAAGCCTTCGGGTTGGTCGTGTGGTCTGGGTTTTCAACACACACATAGATGGGCAAATTACTGAAAGTGTTTAGATTTAGCTTCAGCCAACTTTTAACCAGTCACGTGCTTATCTGTCAAAATTTAGAAATGAAATTGCTTTGGAAAAACTTTCTCAAACAACACATATAGGATGAATACATCTAATGCCTCAACTTAACGGATTTATTAACAACTTTATTTGATTTTTTAAATTTTAACTTGCAAATGCAAGCTTACAAAACTATCCATATTTTTCACTCTGATACAAATTAAAGGAGAGAAATGTTAAATATGAAGGTATTAACCACATCACCTATATACTTAATAAAAGTTCCGAACATCAAAAACAGTTTCAGAAAATGGTTCACATTCTATACTTTTGTTAATGGAATATGTAAAACAATATTTCAACTCCAAAGTCTGTATATTGTCTTATTAAGTTTTTAGACATTTTACGCCAAAAATAAAAAAAAAACGTTCAATAGTTTTAACAGAAACATAACCTACAGATGATTTTAGCATCTATTATAAAAGTTACAAGTAAAATAAAAAACTGTATAAAAATTGAATTATGAAATATAATAATATCGCCAGCTATAACCATAATTTAAAATATCTGAAGAACAGTTGATTGTACACGAATAGAATTAATTAAGGAAATTTAGATCATTCTTTTCGAGATGGATGGTATACAAAGGAATTTTAAGACGCCCATCTGTTCTCGAGTTATAGCTAAAAGAAAGTTGGAGCAAAACATTTAGAAATTTATAAATTTCTCGAACAAAATTCCAAAAGTTTCGATTTTTCTCATTATTTATAGGTCAAGTCCAACCTGCCTACAAAGTTTGAAGTTTGTACCTTCAGCAGTTTGGGCTGTGCAGTCAGTCTGTCAGTCAGTCTGTCAGTCAGTCTCACTCAGATGCATGATATAGATGACAGTCGAGTGATGACTCGCACTCTAGACACTTTATTAGAATTGTGTGTAAATAAACATTAAGAACTCAGTTTAAACATTTTGCTACTAAGTGAATTTATATTAATCTCTTCATCTTTCAATACTACGATTCTCCCAAGAGAAAAGAAACAGCTCAATAAAAAATAAAATAAAAAGTCTCTTATATATTTTTCACTTGGTATTTGTCGAATCGATTTAAACTTGATGAAGATTAACTGATATTATGGCTTTTGTCAAAATTGTAGCCAGAGCGCTATTAGTTTCGGGTGGTAGCTAGTCTTACATGATCTCAAAATAACCGCGCGAATCATCAAGGATATGGAAAAGTAAAACAAATTCCTGGAAGTTTTTTCATCCCTGACTTGTCAGTTCGAAAAAATGCCGACACTATGTCGGAATTTATTTAAAAATTATCTATACATACATACATATAAAATTGAAAGTTTCTGTCTGTTTATTCTGTATACAAATCCACAATTTTTTACAGATTTTTTTTTTTTTGTGGACGGATAATCTATTGTGGTTATTCTCTACTTGACTGTGGGTAACTTGTGCATGTTTCAAATTTATAGGTAAAAATTTGCCGAGGTATTAATAAAATACTCTTCTATAACATACACACGATTTTTTCCGAAAGCTTTTTTGAAAGAAAATAATATCATAGTTGCTTAGCAACGGAAGGAATCCAAATGTGTTTATACATCAGACGATTTTCATTCAAGCTATCCAATTTCAAATGTTTGATGTGAGCAAGCAGCACGTGAGTTTTCCTGCAACTCAAATTCATTTTCTTTTTTTTTTATTTCATGATGCATTAAATTGAGTTTAATTTAAAAAAATAACATGGATACTTTCCTGATATTATATCAAATCTGCATTTCTAATGAGTTTTCGTTTCATTTGGCCATTTCAAAACATCTTAAACTCCTCAAAATTCATAAAACAAAAAAAAAAAAAATCACGCGAACGGTTCTTCCTGGAGTCATGAAGTCTGTCTTATTAAGCTTTGTTTTCAAACATTACATAAAGAATGAATGTACAATTAATATATTTCAGCACTTTTATAAGATTTTTTTCGACCTTTGCTGGCCAATTCGCATAAAAGGGTCGGTTATGTTTTTCTGAATCATTCCCGAATCAAATCAGCATCAGGATAAACCTCAAGGGACTTAAGTACTAAATTTTAAAAAATTTCATCAAATAGATTTTTACTACAGTGCAAAAGGTCTCCAGCTTCTCAAAATAAAAGAAATCTTAAATATCTCGAGAACGGTCCATCTTAGAGTAATGTATTTTTATTTTCAGACCACGAGCTTTTCCTAAACCCAATTCCAACGCATTACGGGATTTTGCGAGTATAACCAAAACTGTCTCTTAATTTTGATCTATATCAGCACTAAAGTTAAATCCTTTTAACCATCATAATCAAAGCCTCTGTGAAATCTCCTGAATTCATAAACGTTTTCATCGTTGAAGTTGTCTAATTTAAGATCATCAAAATCCGCTGGTGACCATTCCTTGGTATAATTTTCCAGCAAACTACCTGAGAAACTTCTTCGCTACTTTGTGAAATTTCCTCCGACTGAGCACTTCAAATATTCTAGAACGAGCTACCACTCTTTAAAACATTGCTGTATATTGTGAATATACGCCAGAACGAGCTGGCTAACTGAACCAAGATATCGTTTTTATGACACGGCACAACCATTATGTGCATAGCTCGTAACTGCTTCTGACTACGTTAATACAAAGTTTACTTAAAAATGTGAATGAGTTTAGCCTGAATTCTCTGCATATTCAAACGTTTACATATATATCTATCTTCCTATCTTGTCCCGAAATATTGCACCAGAAACGATTGAAGCATCCAAACGGAATACATGCCTAGAGATTCCACTATGAAACATGAGTCATGGCATTTCCAATGAAATTGCCCATGGAATGTATTATTGATTCAGCAAACCATCCGGTTTCTAGTAAAGCTAGTACAGGTTGAGTTTAAAGTCGCGCACATCAAAGTTTAACTGCCCGTAAAAGTACCAGTATGAGAATTTAAATGAAAGGAAAGTATTAGAGATTAGTTGAAATGTTACCTTTTATTTTTAGCAGACAAACTTTAGGTGTTACAATAAATGTTGGAAATAGCATCCTGTTTCGCGAATGCAAAAGCGTGTTCCTTTTACCAGATTTCGTGAGACTCTGCGGAGCATGGCAGTATTGATGTTGAAATGGATGTTGTGATGTTCGTTTTCAACTCAGCAATCGTGTGTGGATTATTCACGTAAACCACATTTTTCAGATATTCCCATATGAAGAAATCAGGGGGTGATAAATCTGGGGAGCGAGGGGGCCACAATCCCCGGGAAATTATGCGCAAAATCATTTGAAAGATGGATAGTGCTGTTTGATGTGTGACAAGTCGCACCGTCCTGCTGGAACCAGCAATAATGTTCATCAACTTCCAGCAGTGAAATGAACTTTGATGTGCGCGACTTTAAACTCACCCTGTATAATAAAAGGATTCATACAAGAATACTCACTCTTTCGTGCAGGCTCCGAAGGTCATTGGTCACCACTTGCGGCTGCCTGACGTATAGGGTCTCATACCCTTCATCATCATTAGCTATTTCGGCATCGATCTCTTGCTCCAGCTGTACCAGCAGCGGTGCAGGCATGCCGAACTTGACCCCTCTCCTGGCCACTTCGAGCAGGCAGAGGATGAAGCTACGCTCGTTCTTTCTCAGTACCAGATCGTCCGATTCGAACAGAAGGCATTCCTTGATGTTGAGGGCGCGGCACCAATTGATGAAGATGTTGAGGTTATCCCGAGCATGGAATGTTTCGGGAAGAGCGTCGCAGTTGTACATAACAGCCATGTCGGGGATGGGGGTGTCCCCATGCATAGCATTGCCGTTCCTGAATAGGGAGTAAATAAATATAGGTGTGAATGGTGTGCCACATGCATATTCATGATTATTTCCTTTGAAAGGAAATGAGACAATTTAAATTTAATAAGAGAACTAAATGTGTGCACGTTAATTGTTTCATTACTGACACCAAAGGACAGCGTTTCCCTACCTTTTGTCAAGCAAGCTGAAAACTATGTTGATTTTGAACATATCTGTATTAGTATGGTAGCATTTTTATTTTTTGTCACTTTTGTCACCATTTTATTATTACATATTATATATTGAAAATCATTTTAACCTATGAGTGTTAGGAACACACATTTAATCGCCTAACGAAATGTGTAAACCAGGAAAATTCCAATTTAAAATAAATTTCTAGCAACCACATTTTGGGGGTGGGGTGAGGTGGAAGGGGGGGGGGACTCTATCACCTACTTTAAAAAATTATACCCTCTGTTATTTCATTGTTAGTAACAGAGGCAAGAAAAAAAATCTGACGTGGGCAGCACATGACTTTCCCTGCAGACTTATATCCACGTTCTCTTTATTTTAATTAAATTTATTTCACTTTTAATTCAATTTTCGTTCTCATTCGGTAACCGCGCATATTTTCAAAGGTAGCGTAGGGAAAGTACGAAAAACTAAAATATCTCGAGAACGGCTAGTCCTAGTGTAATGGGGTTGGGCTTATTCATTTCGTCGTTAAAAATTACGTATTAAACGAGCATTTAATGGATATATTTGAGTATACCTAGTTCTTTAGTTTAGATTTTGACGATTTTTGCTGGCCATTTTGCAAAAAAAGGCAGGTTATATTTTTCCGAATCGTGCCAAAATCTAATCAGAACCAGGGTAACCCACAAGTGACTCATCAACCGAAATTTGTGAAATTCGGTCCAGTAGTTTTTCAGTTAGAGTGGATACAAGCTTTTGCGGACCATTTCGCAAAAAAAGGCGGGTTCTTTTATTCCAAATCGTACCCAAAACTAATCAGCATCAGACTCGCCCACAAGTGACTTACCTACCAAATTTTGTGAAATTCGGTCCATTAGTTTTTTACTTAGAGTGGATACAAAATCTGCACAGACAGACAGACAGACACACAGATAGACAGACAGACACACAGACAGACAAACACACAGACAGACACACACACAGATAGACAGACAGACACACAGACAGACAAACACACAGACAGACACACACACAGACGTCACGCTAAAAATGGTTTTTTTCGTATTCTAGAGGTCTCGAAACGTGTAGATTCGTCGAAAACTCGAGTTGTGATTTTCGGCATGATTCCAATACTTTCCCTATACATTACCATGTATTGCAGGGAAAGTAAAAAACACAAATGACAGATACTTAAAAGTTTTAATTTTCAATTAGTTTTAATTTTCCATTCAATACTACATGCACGATCATATTAGAAATACTATTTTCATGTTATGAACCATGGAACTACTAATATTAAAGCAGCAGAAAAAAATATAAAACAGAAGTGTTAAGAGGAAGGAAGAAGGAAACAGTCTGAAGCAGAAACCGCATTCAAAGAGGAATGAAATGCTCAAAACTCATACATATGATATTAAACAGCAGCATTTCGCCTATGAGTGCCGTGGTTGTCTTCAAAAGAACTCCTAACACATACAAATTTCGCAGAAATATAAAAGCAAGATGGGAGAGGAAATGCTAAGTTACTATTGGATGGTTCTAGAAACCAAATAAACTTGTCTCTAAAATACGAATCTCTTTTGGGTTTTCGATGCGAATAAGAAGTGATCACTATGCAAAAAATCTAATGTGGGCAGCACATGACTTTCCTTATATAATGCAATGAATTTACTTCTTTGACGATGAAAAAGTGATGAAAAGATTCTGGGCACAGTGGTTGTAATGTTAAATTGTACATTCGGAGCTTTCCCGGATGACAACATGTAAAACTATATCGTACCTAATTAGCTTATATTTTACGCAACTCTAAATTAACAATTAACAATATTGATATCATCCTAAGCAATAGAGTCCATATATTTACATATTTTAATAATAAATTCATCAGTTAGGCGTCATTTTCATTAACTTCGTCATTTTTGCAATTTTGACAATATCTTCGTCAATGTGAGGCTAAATATCGCCAATTTGACGATATTTATAAGAGCATTACCTATATAATAAAATGTATGCCCATCATATGACGAAATTATAAATTTTCAAAACGTTACATCCCATTTGGCATTATTTCTATCAACTTGGCGACATTTTTATCAATTTGATAACATTACTTTCAATTTGGCCACAATTCAAAAAGTCGCCAAGTTGATGATATGCCGCTAAATTCGTCGCCAGAATTCTGCCAAGAGTTACAGACGAAGTAATAGGTTATTCTTATGTTCTTTCCAAAATATTGAATTTTCATCAAGTAGTTGTCATTTTCATTGATTTAGCGTCATTTTAATCAATTTGGCGACATTTCATCAATTTGCCGACATTTAAAAACTCGCCAAGTTGGCGATATTCTGCCAAATTCGTCGTCAAAATTTCGTCAAGCATTATGGTCGGAGAAATAGGTTATTCTTAAAGTAGATAAATAACTAATGGCGTCCAAATACAAAATATCTTCTCTTATAGTAGATTCTTATATTCTTTCCAAGGTATTGAATTTTCAGCAATTAGCCTTCATTTTCAATGATTTAGCGTTATTTTTATCAATTTGGTGACATTTTTATCAATATGGCGATATTTTCGTCAATTTGGCAACATTTAAAAAAAATCGCCAAGTTGACGATATTCAGCGAAATTCGTCGCCAAAGTTTCGCCAAACATTGTGGATGCAGAAATAGGTTATTCTTATAGTAGATAAAGGACTAATGAAGTCAAATTAGAATGCTATTACCTAAAGTGTCCTTTCGCGTGAATGGAACGAGCTAGATCTACGGGAATGATGATGATGATACATTTATCACATAATATTACATATAAAAAACGAACAAATTTCACAATGGTTAATATTTTTTATGAATTTTTTTATGAATTTATTTTTTATGAATTTTTTTAATTTAAGATTTTTTGATAAATTTTATAAAATTTATCAAAAAATATTTATAAATTATATTTGAAAAATATGCAATATCTCGAGAACTGTTCATGCTAGCGTTCTAAAGTTTACGTTAATCGTATTCTAATGAAAAATTACATAAGAAATGATTATTTACGTAAGTATATTGAAAGTTTTAATTTTTTGATTATTTTTTCAATATTTCATTTCAAAATTTAGGTTGGTTCTGAACATTCGATTACGTATAAAAACAATAGGCTTCCAGTGTTTAATATTTGTGATTTGTGTACCAAATTTTGCTCGAATCGTTTCATTCGTTCGGGAGATATCGTCTCCACAGACTCACTGACACACACACATACTTTTACACACATACATACTTTCACAAAGACATCCCCTCAAAAACGTCTGATTCGTGTTCAGGGATGCTTGAAACATGCTCTCCCGTCGAAAACTCGAATTTGAATTTTCGACCCCGTCACAATACTTTCCTTATACATTATACGTACATATAAGGAAAGTAAAAATACCCCAGCTCCTCTCATTTTTTGCAACAATAATGGTGAAGGAACCAAGTGGTGCAAGCGAATAATATTTAGACAAGTCCTTTTCAGCTACAGAGAGAGATGTAAGTTGAACGGTGTCGATCGGGTGATTGAAATGCAAATATTCAAGGTGCCACGCTTTTCTTATTGTTGTTGATATTGTTATACATTATATGGAGTACCAGTGGAAATAAATAGATTTTGACTTATGAAGGACTAGTACTAGTGTAATGGGTTTGGTTTTATTCTTTTTATCGTTAAAAATTACGTATAAAACAATCATTTAATTGATATATTTTAGCATACGTAGTTTTTTATTTTAGATTTCGACGATTCTTGCAGGCCCTTTCGGAAAAAAAGGCAGGTTATTCTTTTCCGAATTGTACCAAAATCTAATAAGCACCAAGGTAACCTACAAGTGACTTATCTACCAAATGTTTGTAAAATTTGATCAATTAGTTTTTCAGCTAAAGTGGATACAGGCAATTTTTGCGGGTCATTTTGCAAAAAAAAAAAAAAAAAGGGGGGGGGGGGGGGGTTTCTTATCCCGAATCGTATCAAAAACTAATCAGCACCAGGGTCACCCACAAGTGACTTACCTACCAAATTTTAGGAAATTTGGTCCATTAGATATTGAGTTAGAGTGGATACATAGATTGCACAGATAGACACACAGACACACATACTGAGAGACACACACACTGAGAATGACTCTTCTTTTAATGTTAACATGAGTATTGAGTTTGGTTCTGTAAGCATTTTTTGCTGAATTAAAAAATTTAAATAATACTTGACTTAATTGAGTTATTAGTCATCGAAGGCCCTTTCGATTTTATATATATCCCAACCTGCAAATTATATTTCGATAAGGATGGTTTAAAATTTAATTATACTTAAATGTGAAATGAATCCATTTAATGAATCCATCTTTCCCTGCAATACATGGTAATGTATAGGGAAAGTATTGGAATCATGCCGAAAATCGCAACTCGAATTTTCGACGGATCTACACGTTTCGAGACCTCTAGAATACGGAAAAACTATTTTTAGCGTGACGTCTGTGTATGTGTCTGTGTGTCTGTCTATATGTCTGTCTATGTATCTATGTGTCTGTTTGTCTGTCTGTCTGTCTGTGTGTCTGTCTTTCTATGCAGATTTTGTATCCACTCTAACTAAACAACTAATGGACCGAATTTCAAAAAACTGGTAGATAAGTCACTTGCGGGCGAATCTGGTGCTGATTAGTTTTCGATAAGATTCAGGATAAAAGAATCCGCCTTTTTTTACGAAATGGCCCGCAAAAGCTTGTATCCACTCTAGCTAAAAACTAATTGACCGAATTTCACAAAATTCGGTGGATAAGTCACTTGTGGCTCACCCTGGTGTTGATTAGATTTTGGTAGGATTCGGAAAAAATAACCTGCCTTTTTTTGCAAAATGACCAGCAAAAATCGCCAAAATCTAAAATAAAAAAGTACGTATGCTCAAATATATCCATTAAATACTTGTTTAATACGTAATATTTAACGAAGAAAAGAATAAGACCAACCCCATTACACTAGGGCTTACCGTTCTCGAGATATTTTAGATTTTTCGTATTTTCTGTACTCCAACATTGAAAATAAGCCCAGTTATCAAATGAGAATGAAAATTGAATTAAAAGTTAATTGAATTTAATTAAAATAAAGAGAACGTGGATATAAGTCTGCAGGGAAAGTCATGTGCTGCCCACATCAGATTTTTTTTTCCAAATCATACCAAAAACTAATCAGCACCAGGGTCATACCCAAGTGACTTACCTACCAAATTTTATGAAATTCGTTCCTTTAGTTTTTGAGTTAGAGTGGATACATACATTGCACAGACAGACACACAGATAAACATACACAGAGACAGACAGACAGACAGACAGACAGACACAGGCAAACAGACAGAAACACACACATACAGACGTCACTCTAAAAATAGTTTTTTCGTATTCTAAAGGTCCCAAAACGTGTAGATCCTTCGAAAACTCAAGTTGCGATTTTCGGCATGATTCCAATACTTTTCCTATACATTACCATGTATTGCAGGGAAAGTTAAAATGGATTCATTTCACATTTAAGTATAATTAAATTTTAAACCATCCTTATCGAAATATAATTTGCAGGTTGGGATATATATAAAATCGAAAGGGTCTTCGATGACTAATAACTCAATTAAGTCAAGTATTATTTAAACTTAATTTAAATTTAATTTCAAGTAATTTTTTAATTCAGCAAAAAATGCTTACAGAACCAAACTCAATACTCATGTTAACATTAAAAGAAGAGTCATTCTCATTCTTGATATCTGTGTGAAATGAATTCGATTGAAATCGCTTCCAAGAGGAAACCCATTTGAAAATCCAAGGCCGATTGAATTTCACAAGGACTTCCTCTCCATTTCGCAAGGACATTAGACATTAAATGTTGTTCGAAAAGATTTGAAGGCGTGTTTTGCATTTTATTTGAGTATAAATTACATTTAGCAACGGTTCGATGGACGAATTTTAAACTTTTGCAATTAAACTCAGTTTCATGAATTATTGAAAAAATAAAGAGGACGTGAATATGAATCTGTGGGAAATGTCATGTGTTGCCCACATCAGATTTTTACGTGTATTTGTATGATATCAAAATGAAAAAAAAAATCTGATGTGGGCAACACATGACTTTCCTTATATAATGAATATACTTTTACTTACTTTTATATACTTTTACAGTAAAAAGAAATACATTTTTACTTTCCCTGCAATACATGGTAATGTATAGGGAAAGTATTGGAATCATACCGAAAATCACAACTCGAGTTTTCGACGGATCTACACGTTTCGAGACCTCTAGAATACGAAAAAACCATTTTTAGCGTGACGTCTGTGTGTGTGTCTGTCTGTCTGTCTGTGTGTCTGTCTGTGTGTCTGTCTGTCTGTCTGTGCAGATTTTGTATCCACTCTAACTAAAAAACTAATGGACCGAATTTCACAAAATTTTGTAGGTAAGTCACTTGTGGACGGGGCTGGTGCTGATTAGTTTTGGGTACGATTCGGAATAAAAGAACCCGCCTTTTTTTGCGAAATGGCCCGCAAAAGCTTGTATCCACTCTAGCTGAAAAACTAATGAACCGAATTTCACAAAATTCGGTAGATAAGTCACTTATAGGTCACCCTGGTGCTGATTAGATTTTGGTATGATTCAGAAAATAATAACCTGCCTTTTTTTGTAGAATGGCCCGCAAAAATTTCCAAAATCTAAACTAAAAAGCTACGTATACTCAAATATATCCATTAAATCCTTGTTTAATGCGTAATTTTTAACGAAGAAAAGAATAAGACCAACCCCATTACACTAGGACTAGCCGTTCTCGAGATATATTAGTTTTTTTCGTATTTTTCCACCCCACCTTTGAAAATAAGTCCAGTTATCAAATGAGAACGAAAATTGAATTAAAAGTGAATTACATTTAATTGAAATAAATAGAACGTGGATATAAGTTTGCAGAGAAAGTCATGTGCTGCCCACATCAGATTTTTACTTTCCCTGCAATACATGGTAATGTATAGGGAAAGTATTGGAATCATACCGAAAATCACAACTCGAGTTTTCGACGGATCTACACGTTTCGAGACCTCTAGAATACGAAAAAACCATTTTTAGCGTGACGTCTGTGCGTGTGTCTGTCTGTCTGTCTGTCTGTGTGTCTGTCTGTCTGTCTGTGTGTCTGTCTGTGTGTCTGTCTGTCTGTGCAGATTTTGTATCCACTGTAACTAAAAAACTAATGAACCGAATTTCACAAAATTTGGTAGGTAAGTCACTTGTGGGCGGGGCTAGTGCTGATTAGTTTTGGATACGATTCGGAATAAAAGAACCCGCCTTTTTTTGCGAAATGGCCCGCAAAAGCTTGTATCCACTCTAGCTGAAAAACTAATGGACCGAATTTCACAAAATTCGGTAGATGAGTCACGTATAGGTCACTCTGGTGCTGATTAGATTTTGGTACGATTCGGAAAAAAATAACCTGCCTTTTTTTGCAAAACGGCCCGCAAAAATCTTCAAAATCTAAACTAAAGAACTAGGTATACTAAGATATATCCATTAAATGCCCGTTTAATACGTAATGTTTAACGACGAAAAGAATAAGACCAACCCCATTACACTAGGACTAGCCGTTCTCGAGATATTTTAGTTTTTCGTACTTTCCCTACGACACCTTTCAAAATAAGCCCGGTTACCGAATGAGAACGAAAATTGAATAAAAGTGAAATAAATTTAATTAAAATAAAGAGAACGTGGATATAAGTCTGCAGGGAAAGTCATGTGCTGTCCACATCAGATTTTTACTTTCCCTGCAATACATGGTAATGTATAGGGAAAGTATTGGAATCATGCCGAAAATCACAACTCGAGTTTTCGACGGATCTACACGTTTCGAGACCCCTAGAATACGAAAAAATCATTTTTAGCGTGACGTCTGTGCGTGTGTCTGTCTGTCTGTCTGTCTGTCTGTCTGTGTGTCTGTCTGTCTGTCTGTGTGTCTGTGTGTCTGTCTGTCTGTGCAGATTTTGTATCCACTGTAACTAAAAAACTAATCGACCGAATTTCACAAAATTTGGTAGGTAAGTCCCTTGTGGGCGGGGCTAGTGCTGATTAGTTTTGGATACGATTCGGAATAAAAGAACCCGCCTTTTTTTGCGAAATGGCCCGCAAAAGCTTGTATCCACTCTAGCTGAAAAACTAATGAACCGAATTTCACAAAATTCGGTAGATGAGTCACGTATAGGTCACTCTGGTGCTGATTAGATTTTGGTACGATTCGGAAAAAAATAACCTGCCGTTTTTTGCAAAACGGCCCGCAAAAATCTTCAAAATCTAAACTAAAGAACTTGGTATACTTAGATATATCCATTAAATGCCCGTTTAATACGTAATGTTTAACGACGAAAAGAATAAGACCAACCCCATTACACTAGGACTAGCCGTTCTCGAGATATTTTAGTTTTTCGTACTTTCCCTACGCCACCTTTGAAAATAAGCCCGGTTACCGAATGAGAACGAAATTTGAATTAAAAGTGAATTACATTTAATTGAAATAAATAGAACGTGGATATAAGTTTGCAGGGAAAGTCATGTGCTGCCCACATCAGATTTTTACTTTCCCTGCAATGCATGGTAATGTATAGGGAAAGTATTGGAATCATGCCGAAAATCGCAACTCGAGTTTTCGACGGATCTACACGTTTCGAGACCTCTAGAATACGAAAAAACCATTTTTAGCGTGACGTCTGTGTGTGTGTCTGTGTCTCTGTCTGTCTGTGTGTCTGTCTGTCTGTGTGTCTGTCTGTGTGTCTGTCTGTCCGTCTGTGCAGATTTTGTATCCACTCTAACTAAAAAACTAATTGACCGAATTTCATAAAATTTGGTAGGTAAGCCACTTGTGCACGAATCTAGTGCTGATTGGTTTTGGGTATGACTCGGGTTAAAAGAACCTGCCTTTTTTTGCGAAATGGCCCGCAAAAGCTTGTATCCACTCTAACTGAAAAACTAATGGACCGAATTTCACAAAATTTGGCAGATAAGTCGCTTGTAGGCCATCCTGGTGCTGATTAGATTTTGGTATAATTCGAAAAAAATAACCTGCCTTTTTTGCAAAATGGCCCGCAAAAATCATCAAAATCTAAACTTAAGAACTACATATGCTCAAATATAGCCATTAAAAGCTTGTTTAATACGTAACTTTAGCGAAGAAAAGAATAAGACCAACCCCATTACACTAGGACTAGCGGTTCTCGAGATATTTTAGTTTTTCGTATTTTTCCTACACCATTTTTGAAAATAAGTCCAGTTTTCAAATGAGAACGAAAATTGAATTAAAAGTGAATTAAATTTAATTAAAATAAAGAGAACATGGATATAAGTCTGCAGGGAAAGTCATGTGCTGCCCACATCAGATTTTTACTTTCCCTGCAATACATGGTAATGTATAGGGAAAGTATTGGAATCATGCCGAAAATCACAACTCGAGTTTTCGACGGATCTACACGTTTCGAGACCTGTAGAATACGAAAAAAGCATTTTTAGCGTGACGTATGTGTGTGTGTCTGTGTGTCTGTCTGTGCAGATTTTGTATCCACTCTAACTAAAAAAGTAATCGACCGAATTTCATAAAATTTGGTAGGCAAGTCACTTGTGGGCGACTCTGGTGCTGATTCGTTTTGGATACGATTCGGGATAAAAGAACCCGCCTTTTTAGCGAAATGGCCCGCAAAAGCTTGTATCCACTGTAACTAAAAAACTAATGAACCGAATTTCACAAAATTCGGTAGATAAGTCACTTGTGGGTTACCCTGGTGCTGATTAGATTTTGGTACGATTCGAAAAAAAATAACCTGCCTTTTTTTTGCAAAATGGCCCGCAAAAATCGTCAAAATCTAAACTAATGAACTAGATATACTCAAATATATCCATTAAAATGCTCGTTTAATACGTAATTTTTAACGACGAAAAGAAAAAGATCAGCCCCATTACACTAGGACTAGCCGTTCTCGAGATATTTTAGTTTTTCGTATTTTCTCTACGCCACCTTTGATAATAAGTCCGGTTACCGAATGAGAACGAAAATTGAATTAAAAGTGAAATAAATTTAAAAATAAATAAAGAGAACGTGAATATAAACGTCTGCAGGGAAAGTCATGTGCTGCCCACATCAGATTTTTTGTTATTCAATTTCTAAGAATCTATCGAACCGATTTTCAAATATTTTTTTGTTTGTTAGCTAATACTTTCCGGATGAGCAGAAGATATAGAATTACCCCAAAAGCCTCAGAATTTTAAATGGGGTGGTAAGTACATTAAACACATTATTTATCGTTATGGAAGGCACGATAGGTATGATACCTGTGACACAAAAAGCATCATCCAAAAGTAGTATAGAAGTTTGCGTGGCGCAAACTTTATAATAGAAGGTCTCCGGTTCAGAATCCACTTGAAGGAAATTTACATTTTTACTTTCCCTGCAATACATGGTAATGTATAGGGAAAGTATTGGAATCATACTTTCCCTGCAATACATGGTAATGTATAGGGAAAGTATTGGAATCATACTTTCCCTGCAATACATGGTAATGTATAGGGAAAGTATTGGAATCATACCGAAAATCACAACTCGAGTTTTCGACGGATCTACACGTTTCGAGACCCCTAGAATACGAAAAAACCATTTTTAGCGTGACGTCTGTGCGTGTGTCTGTCTGTCTGTCTGTCTGTCTGTGTGTCTGTGTGTCTGTCTGTCTGTCTGTGCAGATTTTGTATCCACTGTAACTAAAAAACTAATCGACCGAATTTCACAAAATTTGGTAGGTAAGTCACTTGTGGGCGGGGCTAGTGCTGATTAGTTTTGGGTACGATTCGGAATAAAAGAACCCGCCTTTTTTTGCGAAATGGCCCGCAAAAGCTTGTATCCACTCTAGCTGAAAAACTAATAAACCGAATTTCACAAAATTCGGTAGATGAGTCACGTATAGGTCACTCTGGTGCTGATTAGATTTTGGTACGATTCGGAAAAAAATAACCTGCCTTTTTTTGCAAAACGGCCCGCAAAAATCTTCAAAATCTAAACTAAAGAACTTGGTATACTTAGATATATCCATTAAATGCCCGTTTAATACGTAATGTTTAACGACGAAAAGAATAAGACCAACCCCATTACACTAGGACTAGCCGTTCTCGAGATATTTTAGTTTTTCGTACTTTCCCTACGCCACCTTTGAAAATAAGCCCGGTTACCGAATGAGAACGAAATTTGAATTAAAAGTGAATTACATTTAATTGAAATAAATAGAACGTGGATATAAGTTTGCAGGGAAAGTCATGTGCTGCCCACATCAGATTTTTACTTTCCCTGCAATGCATGGTAATGTATAGGGAAAGTATTGGAATCATGCCGAAAATCGCAACTCGAGTTTTCGACGGATCTACACGTTTCGAGACCTCTAGAATACGAAAAAACCATTTTTAGCGTGACGTCTGTGTGTGTGTCTGTGTCTCTGTCTGTCTGTGTGTCTGTCTGTCTGTGTGTCTGTCTGTCCGTCTGTGCAGATTTTGTATCCACTCTAACTAAAAAACTAATTGACCGAATTTCATAAAATTTGGTAGGTAATCCACTTGTGCACGAATCTAGTGCTGATTGGTTTTGGGTATGACTCGGGTTAAAAGAACCTGCCTTTTTTTGCGAAATGGCCCGCAAAAGCTTGTATCCACTCTAACTGAAAAACTAATGGACCGAATTTCACAAAATTTGGCAGATAAGTCGCTTGTAGGCCATCCTGGTGCTGATTAGATTTTGGTATAATTCGAAAAAAATAACCTGCCTTTTTTGCAAAATGGCCCGCAAAAATCATCAAAATCTAAACTTAAGAACTACATATGCTCAAATATAGCCATTAAAAGCTTGTTTAATACGTAACTTTAGCGAAGAAAAGAATAAGACCAACCCCATTACACTAGGACTAGCGGTTCTCGAGATATTTTAGTTTTTCGTATTTTTCCTACACCATTTTTGAAAATAAGTCCAGTTTTCAAATGAGAACGAAAATTGAATTAAAAGTGAATTAAATTTAATTAAAATAAAGAGAACATGGATATAAGTCTGCAGGGAAAGTCATGTGCTGCCCACATCAGATTTTTACTTTCCCTGCAATACATGGTAATGTATAGGGAAAGTATTGGAATCATGCCGAAAATCACAACTCGAGTTTTCGACGGATCTACACGTTTCGAGACCTGTAGAATACGAAAAAAGCATTTTTAGCGTGACGTATGTGTGTGTGTCTGTGTGTCTGTCTGTGCAGATTTTGTATCCACTCTAACTAAAAAAGTAATCGACCGAATTTCATAAAATTTGGTAGGCAAGTCACTTGTGGGCGACTCTGGTGCTGATTCGTTTTGGATACGATTCGGGATAAAAGAACCCGCCTTTTTAGCGAAATGGCCCGCAAAAGCTTGTATCCACTGTAACTAAAAAACTAATGAACCGAATTTCACAAAATTCGGTAGATAAGTCACTTGTGGGTTACCCTGGTGCTGATTAGATTTTGGTACGATTCGAAAAAAAATAACCTGCCTTTTTTTTGCAAAATGGCCCGCAAAAATCGTCAAAATCTAAACTAATGAACTAGATATACTCAAATATATCCATTAAAATGCTCGTTTAATACGTAATTTTTAACGACGAAAAGAAAAAGATCAGCCCCATTACACTAGGACTAGCCGTTCTCGAGATATTTTAGTTTTTCGTATTTTCTCTACGCCACCTTTGATAATAAGTCCGGTTACCGAATGAGAACGAAAATTGAATTAAAAGTGAAATAAATTTAAAAATAAATAAAGAGAACGTGAATATAAACGTCTGCAGGGAAAGTCATGTGCTGCCCACATCAGATTTTTTGTTATTCAATTTCTAAGAATCTATCGAACCGATTTTCAAATATTTTTTTGTTTGTTAGCTAATACTTTCCGGATGAGCAGAAGATATAGAATTACCCCAAAAGCCTCAGAATTTTAAATGGGGTGGTAAGTACATTAAACACATTATTTATCGTTATGGAAGGCACGATAGGTATGATACCTGTGACACAAAAAGCATCATCCAAAAGTAGTATAGAAGTTTGCGTGGCGCAAACTTTATAATAGAAGGTCTCCGGTTCAGAATCCACTTGAAGGAAATTTACATTTTTACTTTCCCTGCAATACATGGTAATGTATAGGGAAAGTATTGGAATCATACTTTCCCTGCAATACATGGTAATGTATAGGGAAAGTATTGGAATCATACTTTCCCTGCAATACATGGTAATGTATAGGGAAAGTATTGGAATCATACCGAAAATCACAACTCGAGTTTTCGACGGATCTACACGTTTCGAGACCCCTAGAATACGAAAAAACCATTTTTAGCGTGACGTCTGTGCGTGTGTCTGTCTGTCTGTCTGTCTGTCTGTCTGTCTGTGTGTCTGTGTGTCTGTCTGTCTGTCTGTGCAGATTTTGTATCCACTGTAACTAAAAAACTAATCGACCGAATTTCACAAAATTTGGTAGGTAAGTCACTTGTGGGCGGGGCTAGTGCTGATTAGTTTTGGGTACGATTCGGAATAAAAGAACCCGCCTTTTTTTGCGAAATGGCCCGCAAAAGCTTGTATCCACTCTAGCTGAAAAACTAATGAACCGAATTTCACAAAATTCGGTAGATGAGTCACGTATAGGTCACTCTGGTGCTGATTAGATTTTGGTACGATTCGGAAAAAAATAACCTGCCTTTTTTTGCAAAACGGCCCGCAAAAATCTTCAAAATCTAAACTAAAGAACTTGGTATACTTAGATATATCCATTAAATGCCCGTTTAATACGTAATGTTTAACGACGAAAAGAATAAGACCAACCCCATTACACTAGGACTAGCCGTTCTCGAGATATTTTAGTTTTTCGTACTTTCCCTACGCCACCTTTGAAAATAAGCCCGGTTACCGAATGAGAACGAAATTTGAATTAAAAGTGAATTACATTTAATTGAAATAAATAGAACGTGGATATAAGTTTGCAGGGAAAGTCATGTGCTGCCCACATCAGATTTTTACTTTCCCTGCAATACATGGTAATGTATAGGGAAAGTATTGGAATCATGCCGAAAATCACAACTCGAGTTTTCGACGGATCTACACGTTTCGAGACCCCTAGAATACGAAAAAACCATTTTTAGCGTGACGTCTGTGCGTGTGTCTGTGTGTCTGTCTGTCTGTCTGTCTGTCTGTCTGTCTGTCTGTGTGTCTGTCTGTCTGTGTGTCTGTCTGTCTGTCTGTGCAGATTTTGTATCCACTGTAACTAAAAAACTAATCGACCGAATTTCACAAAATTTGGTAGGTAAGTCACTTGTGGGCGGGGCTAGTGCTGATTAGTTTTGGGTACGATTCGGAATAAAAGAACCCGCCTTTTTTTGCGAAATGGCCCGCAAAAGCTTGTATCCACTCTAGCTGAAAAACTAATGAACCGAATTTCACAAAATTCGGTAGATGAGTCACGTATAGGTCACTCTGGTGCTGATTAGATTTTGGTACGATTCGGAAAAAAATAACCTGCCTTTTTTTGCAAAACGGCCCGCAAAAATCTTCAAAATCTAAACTAAAGAACTTGGTATACTTAGATATATCCATTAAATGCCCGTTTAATACGTAATGTTTAAGGACGAAAAGAATAAGACCAACCCCATTACACTAGGACTAGCCGTTCTCGAGATATTTTAGTTTTTCGTACTTTCCCTACGCCACCTTTGAAAATAAGCCCGGTTACCCAATGAGAACGAAATTTGAATTAAAAGTGAATTACATTTAATTGAAATAAATAGAACGTGGATATAAGTTTGCAGGGAAAGTCATGTGCTGCCCACATCAGATTTTTCTTATAGTAGATACTTATATTGTTTCCAAGATATTGAATTTTCGATAAGTAATCGTCATTTTTATTAATTTAGCGTAATTTTTATCCATTTGGCGTGATTTTCGTTAATTTGGCAACATTTCAAAAAGTCGCCAAGTTGGCGACATTCTGCCAAATTCGTCGCCAAAATCCCGCCAAGGATTATGGACGGAGAAATAAGTTATTCTTATAGCAGATAAATGACTATTGGCGTTCAAATATAAAAGTATCACTCAAAGTATCTATTCTCATAAATGGAACGAGCTAGATCCACGAGAATGATGTCACCCAAATTATCGCATGATATTATATATGAAAAGTGAACATGTTTCTCAACAGTTAATATATTTTTTTTAATTTATGGGATTTTTTGATAAATTTATTTGAAAAATGTGCAATATCTCGACAACGGTTCATGTTAGCGCCGGCAGAAGCATTGCACCTGCTGCAGCAGGTGCAATGCTTCTGCCGGCGATTTCCATGGACGCTAATGTCTGCAAAGGGGGGTTGAACTGTTTGGATTAGGGTATGTCAAATACCTGTCTTTTAAGGAGGTTCTTCGTTTGGGATGGACACTGTCCCACCCGTAAGCAAAAGGTTAAATGCATTTTTTTCAAAACGGAATTTTTAAAGGTTTTACATTTTTAAAATGTTCCGTGCGTCTTAATTTTTGCTTGAGATGCATAAAATTTGGCAAGAAGACACCTTTCATACTTTTTAATGAAACTGGGTATGCATTTTATAATTGGACTTTATTAAGGTAATTAAAAGTGAATAATAACCCAATTAAATGATGAAAACTAAGTTTTAATGCAGAAAAATGTTTTTAAAAAATTAACTTTCTAAGGGATTTTAAAATGAATACCCAAATTTATTCATAATGTGTTTTTGAGTGATCATAAGGTCAAATTAATCAAAAATGTGAACAAATGGCACGCAAGGAGCATTTTAAAATTTTCGTTAAAAAAAATTAAATTAAAAAGAAAAATACAAAATTATAACAAAATTGTAAAAAAAAATGAATGGTATTTTATATAGTAATGTTAAGAAGAATATTTATACAAATTTTCATGTTTCTAAGTCAATAAATAAATAAACAAAATTTCAACGTCCACCGTCCCCTTAAAGTAATACATCTCCTAATGGTGCATGAAAACGAGGTATACATAGTAAATACTTTTTCTCCAATAATACTTTCAATTTTCGTATGGAATAAAAACAGCTTTCATATGTTATTTCTGACATGGGAACGTAATGAAGACGTATTAAAAGTCTATAATCCATGTTAAACAGCTGTGTCAACCATTATTAGAAATACTAAAAGATATATCTAAGAACTTTTTCCAAGCAAAGGTTTCTAGAAACTGAAAAAGTAAAAAAAAATATGTTTTGGAACCTGAAACTTGAAAATTATCAGGTACTCACAATAAGTAAAACGACTGCTTGAGTGAACAAAATTTTCAATAATTTGGTAAACAATGCAGGCATATGAAAATTGGATGACAACAATTGTTCCAAGGGTGTTTTATAGCCCTCTTTAGGACAAAAAACAGTGTTTTCGTTTAGTAGCAACTAAGGAAAAATTGGTTGTGTTGTTGTTGTTAATAATCCCCCGTGGTGAAGGAGAGCCTATGCACCACGTCCACTAGACCCCTGGTCCCATGGCGAAGGGGAGAGAATATGCAGCTTCACTTTTATTGGGGCTCCCCGAGGGCAGAAGTCTGACTTCGCTCGACAACACAACATCCATACCCGCTGGCGGGATTCGAACCCACAACCCGGCAATCAACGCATGCCCCTGACCGCTGGATCACCGGATCGGCAAAATTGGTTGTTCTCGGGGGAGGGGGGGGGGGAGAATACAAAATTTGAAAATATACAGATATTTTAAAGAGCTACTACAAATTTTTGCTTATTGCATTCCCTGCAATACATAGTAATGCATAAGGAAACTATTGGAAATGTGTCAAAGATCGCAACTCGAGTTTTTGATGGATCTACACGTTTCGGGACCTCTATAATACGAAAAAATTTTTTTAGCGTGACGTCTGTGTATGTGTGTGCTCTGTCCGTTTGTATGTGCAATGTATGTATCCACTCAACAACTATTGACAACATCCCATAAAATTTCCTATTGTGGGTGCCCCTGGTGCTGATTAGATTTTGGTACAATTCGGGATAAAAAACACCTGCGTTGTTTTGCGAAATGGCCCGCAAAAATTGTCTGTATCCTCTCTAATTGAAAAACTAATTAACCAAATTGCACAACATTTGGTAGATAAGTCTCTTGTGGAGTATCCTGGTGCTAATTTCGGGAAAAAAGAATCTGACTTTTTTATTTGCGAAATGACTCGCAAATCTAAAATAAATATCCGATCTAAAATAAAATACTACGTATGATCGAATGTATCCATTAAATGCTTGTTTAATACGTAATTCTTGACGAGAAAAGAAATAAAATCATCTGCATTACTCCTAGATGGACCATTCTCAAGATATTTAAATTTCTAATTCTGAGGAAATGAAGACATTTCTCACTGCAGTTAAAAAACTATTTAATGAAATTTCTTAAAACTTAGTAGTTAAATCCCTTGATGATTATTCTTATGTTGATTAAATTTTGATATAATTTGGAAAAGTATAACAGACTCTTTTTTGCGAAATGACCCGCAAAGATAGTAAAAATCTTAAATAAATGACTAAAATTTTTTAAATATATCAATTAAACACCTGTTCTTCAGGTAAATTTTGACCACTAAGCGAAGAAGACTGACGCCATGACTGTAGGATGAACCTTTCTCGAGATATTTTATTTCTTTTAAATTTTGAGAACCTGAAGAACCTGGTTTTGAGGACCTGAAGAATTTAAAGTGAATAAAATTGCCGAATAAAACAAAGATGGATATAATATCAGAAAAGTATCCACGTTATTTTCTGCAATTAAACCCAATTTAATGCATAAAGGAAAAATGAATTTATATAAATCTGCAGGGAAAGTCATGTTATCCACATCAAATTTTTGTTTACAGCTAGCATTTTTAGTTTTTAAGATATATAAGCATTACAAACTTGAAAAACGGAAAATTTTCATAATTCTTCAATTTGACAACACGATTATTCGAAAACTATAAGAGCTTTTTTAAAAAATAATTATAGATTTAGATATTAAAATTTCTCATACATATTTTTGTCCCTTACTATGTAAATCTATCTCTTACAGTTTCGAAGATATTTAGAGTGGAAGTATAGGGAAAAAGAAGTATAGGGGGAAAGTTTTTTTATTTTTTAGAAAAAATAGAGTTCGATGCAAAATCTAATTATATACACTTGTAGGGCTTTCAAAGCGCTATAAATTCTTGCTTATTGTTTAAAGATAGCTCTTTTAGTATTTGAGATATAAGCATTAAAATCTTGAAAAGCGCAAAATGTTTAATCTTATTCAACTTGACAACTTTTTACTCCAAAACTATAAGAGCTTTTTAACACTTTACAACAAAGTTGAAAAGTGTTTATGACTTTGTTCATTCTGTCTGTCTGTCTGTCTGTCCGTTAGCACGATAACTGCCGTAAAAATGACTTAATCAAAATGAAATTTTAGTATGTAGTTCAGATGGTCTGTAGGACCTATGGGAATATAAATGAATAATATCACCCAATTAGTTTTGGATTGAACCCGGGTTGAAAAAATGAAATACATTGACCCCTATGGGACCTAATTCTTCAAACATTTTGTAAGCGGATTTAAAATTCACAAATTGCTTCGAAAATTTTAGGTAATAGTCAAATTGTTCCATAAAATATATAAAAAAAAATTCAGCGAAATATATTCAGTAGTTTTTTAAATAAAAATTAAAATAATAATTACACCTCTTATATGAAAGGATCACGTGACCATGAGGTATGAAACGATCACATGACCCACTTCAAAATGATATATGGCATCCATCTTGTTTCAAAATCGTGATTTTTTAAAGTTCTTTTTAATTCATATTGAGTGTTGTATCCGTCCTAAAACTACTTTATTTTTGCTTAAATTCTATGCATCTACATACTAAAACAACACAATGACAATATATTTGAGTTTAAATTCTCATTCAAGCTTGATTATTTCTACAACTAAGCCTATTTTTCATCTATGTAAAATGTAATCAGCAAAATATGTAGAATGAGTTGTATTAGAATTACTGTATTTCTTTAACACAAAATAATTCAGTCCATGGAGTCTGCATGGCTGATATGAATGAAATATTAATTGATTTTATAAACAGAAGGACGATTTTTTTCGATGAAGTTTTAAGCATAAAGTTTATGAATTGTAGCTCCATGGTCTTAATTTTTAAATAAAATAAATTATTATAGTATTGTGATGAATGAAATGGAGAAAGTTATGAACGAAATCCTGCTTTTATAGAGAGATCCAGGCGTGTTATTTTTTCTATGACGTCATTTGAATTTATTTCAGTTGTTTTCGATGAAGTTTTCAAATATAATAAATTATCGTAGTATTATGAAAGTTTTAAAAATATTACCGTGGAATGTATTGCATTTTAGAGATATTTAAACCAGGCAATTTATATTTCAATGCCGTCATTTGAATGAAGTTCATTTTTTTCAATGAGGGTTTAAGTTTTCAAATATAATAAATCAATGTAGTATTGTGATAAGTTTTAAAATATTACCGAGGAATGTATTGCATTTTCGACTTTTTTAAATAAAATTGCATTGAAGTTGGAAAGTGTTTCATAATCAATGCTTTAAGCATGATTGATCTTTCTTGTTTAATAATAAATATAGATTTTGATACTAAATTTTTAGTACACATTTTCGTCATCTACTATTTATATATATATTGTAGTTTACTATATATTTCAAGTGAAGCCTTTTTCATAGGATTTTAGCACTTTTTATTTGATTTCACCAATAACAATTTTAGTTCTTGAAATAAATATTACAGACTTGGAAAAAAGAACATTTTCAATCTTCTCCAACTTGACAAGAAGATTAGTTGAAAACTATAAGTCATTATTAATAATAAATATATATTTTTAATTCCAAATTTTTTAATACATATTTTTGTCGTTTATTATTTATATTTATCTTTTATAGTTTACCCTATATTTCGAGTGAAAGTTAGAAAAAAAATTACTCACTTGGAAAGTTACTGGTCAAAAATAAAGTTCAAAATATTAAAATTTGGTCTATAAATCTAGTTTTACTTACCATCCTAAGATTTTTCGTCCTTTTATCCAGTTATGTCACGAATTTGGTTTTAAACCTGCTCATTCTAGTATTACTACTCTCTTTAATCGTATTCGTTCCAATAAACTTTGAGATATTCAAGATTTTAAAAGTTACGCTGGGGTGTATGTTGTCCCCCTTTTGTCTCATGGTAATTATAATTTTTACATTGGCAGTACTAAACGTACTATTGGCATCCATTTAGCGGAACACGCCTGGGATGTCAAGAACGGTACTCTTTCCACTGCTCTTGCTCAATATGTCGCAAATAATAAGTTTCTGCCTGTTTTTGAAAAAAACTTTTCTTTTAATCCGTTGCAATAACCCTCGTAATATTGTTCTTTACAAATCCCTTTTCGTTTATATTTACCGTGCCCCGATTTATAATTTTGATCCCGTTCAGACTTTAAGTTTTGCCTAGCAATTCATTCTCGACTCTATGTAATTCAAATCTCCTCACAGTTACCTTTGATTGGTATTCTGTCTGAGGCTGTCTTGCAGGAGCTTGAGAATGAGATTTTGCCATTTTTAGAATTTAAACCTACTCTGGGGTGCCGTTACGTGGACGATGTCTTTGTTATTTGGGATAATGACTTAAATGACCTCAGTAGCCTTTTAGATAAAGTTAACGATTTTTATCACTCTATTAATTTTACTGTCGAACATGAGTCCAATGGTTCTTTGCCTTTTCGTAATGTTCTTATTACTCGTTCCCCCTCTAGTTTTCAAACTTCGGTTTTCCGTAAACGTACTTTTACTAATTCCCGTATTCCCGCTAATTCTTTTCATCCGATTTCTTCTAAAAAAGCTTCTTTTAATGCCTATTTTAGTCGTGTTTTTAATATTTGCTCTTCTATCCCCATTTTAAAAGATGGAATTAATTTTATTTTTAATCTTGGCCATGAGGCTGCCTATATCTATGAGTTTATTTATAGGATTTTTGCCCATATCCGCCTTAAATTTTTCCGTTTTGATACTAACCTGATTGCTATTAAAAATCCTTTGGCCTATAAATCTAGTTTTCCTTACCATCCTAAGATTTTTCATCCTTTTATACAGTTTTGTCAGGAATATGGTTTAAAACCTGCTCCTTCTAATATTACTACTCTCTTTAATCGTATTCGTTCCGATAAACTTGGGGATATTTAAAATTTTAAAAGTTATGCTGGGGTGTATGTTGTCCCCCTTTTGTCCACTGATGGCAATTATAATTTTTACATTGGCAGTACTAAACGTACTATTGGCATCCGTTTAGCGGAACACGCCCGGGATATCAAGAACGGTAAACTTTCCACTGCTCTTGCTCAATATGCTGCAAATGATATTTTTCTGCCTGATTTTGAAAAAACTCTTCTTTTAATCCGTAGCAATAACCTTCGTAATATTCTTCTTTACGAATCCCTTTTCGTTTATATTTACCGTGCCTCGATTTGTAATTTTGATCCCGTTCATCATAATAATCGGTGATAATAATCGGTCACCCAAATAATCGGTGCATGTTGTTTATTTAGATTTTAGAGATTTATTATTAATTAATAGCCTTGTACATTACCATTTTATTTATGCAAATTTTGCCGCGTTTCTGGTCGCTATATATGAACGATTGAATGTTTTACATCTTATGTTGCCACTGATGAAGGACGTTTATACGCTTGAAAGTGCTGTGGCTTTTATAACTATTTTATACGTCTTTTGGGAAGTTCAATAAATGACCTTCATATTTTAATTTTATGTTGTGTCCTTGTGTTTTATTCAAGTTTAAATAGACGTGTTACCCACTGGATTATATTAAAATTACTTTTATATATTTATAATCTAGACACTATTTTCGACTAAACAAGAAAAATTATTTGCATTTTAATCTATTAGGTTCGCGAGAGGAGGGATGAAAACCCAGGCCATCCGACTCACCCGAAGAGTATGAGCAGCTGATTGAGTGGCCGGGCTTGGGAGGGGGGAGGGGGGAGGGTACTAAAGTCCAAAGTGTTTACATTTTTTTCTGTAACGCTTCGTTTTTCCCGCCAGAGAAATCCTAACCATAGATGTTATTCACATCAAAAAACATAATAATAACACATTTTATCTCAGAATTATGTTTTTCAAGGTAATCGTTTCACCATCACACATCTGTACGCGCCTTTCACAACGAAATTATGCTGTGCAAAAACCACAGCTTGTTTTTGGCATTGAATTAACACTAAGTTAATTGAATTTGGGATCTTTAGTCAACTTTGAAGTCCAGACAGAGGCCATACTCGCGTGCAAAATCCTCATTAAAATATAATTGTCATATAAAAATTATCCTATTAAATAAATTTCTTATAGGCGAATTCTTGGGAGTCAAAATACAAAACTATTATAAAATGTATCGTGAATGGAACGAACTAGATCTAAGAAAAGGATGTTAACAGATATGTTGCATAATATTGCATATGGAAAGTGAATAATATTTTTAATTTTATGTAATTTTTTTTAGCTAAATTCAGTTTAAAATCTTATAATCGTTCGAGAACGATTTATGCTACCGTTTCAACATTTTTTCCATTCGTATTATAATGAAAAATTACGTATGAAACGATTATTATGTAACAATATTGATGGCCTTGAATTTTTACTGACCGTTTTATAAAAATCCATTTATAAATAGCACAACATCTTGAGGACGTCTCGTGCTAGTGTTCTAAAATTTATTTTATTCGGTTTTTAATGAGACTTTAGGTATGAAATGATTAATTATTTATCATTATTAAAGCTCCTCATCTTTAAATGATTTTTCTTCCAAAAATTAGTTTAAAAATTGAACGAGGTGTGGTTTTGTACATTCGAATGTTTTAAATCAATAAGTTTCCCTCACTCACTAATTGTAATAATAGTACCAATTTATTTTCGAAACGCTCCATTCATTTATGAGATGTCGTACCCACAGACCCAAGGACACGCACACACATACGTACACTCATGCACACTAACACACACACACCACATCAAAAACGTGAGATATCGCATCCACAGACTAGAGGACACGCACACACACACTAACATATATACACACACACACTAACATATATACACACACACACTAACATATATACACACATACATTAACATGCATACACACACTAACATATATATACACACACATACACTTACATACATACAGACACTAACATACGTTACACACACTAACATACGTTACACACACTAACATACGTTACATACATACACACACTAACATACCATTGGTTAGCGCGCTGGAGTTGCACTCGGTAGGCCCGGGTTCGATTCCAGCCACTGCCAAAACTGCCGCCGTGTTCATGCGGAGTACGATCACGTTAAACATGTGGTCCGAAAGTCCTTCCGAGAGGTTGGTGGTAGGGGAAGGAGGGTACGGTCCCTGTGGATGCCTCCCCCACTGGGTTCCGGTCTAAATTGGGTGGCACTTCCCGACCGTCCAAACAGTTACCTTACACCTTTCTGGTAGGTCGGACGGTCTGGGTTTCAACAACAACAACACACTAACATACATATATACTCATTGGCACTAATATACACACTCATGCACACTAACATACACACACCACATAAAAAACGTGAGATATCTCTTCCACAGACTAGAGGACACGCACACACACACTAACATATATATATACACACACATTAACATACATGCACACACTAACATACATATGCACACACTAACATATATATATACACACACACTAATATACATGCACACACTAGCATGCATATACACTCATGGGCACTAATATACACACTCATGCACACTAACATACACACACCACTTCTAAAACGTTCGATTTGAGTTTGGGGATCCTTAAAACGTGTTCTTCCGTCGAAAACTTGAATTCAAATTTTCGACCCCATCACAATATTTTCCCTGTGCATTATACTATTGTGTAAGTAAGAAAAGTAAATATTGTGTTATTGTAATATCCAATGTTATTTATTTTCCTTCATTATAATGTCAATATTTTACTCAACCAGTTCTCAGACAAGGGCGTAAGCAAGGGGGAGTTTTGTGATCTATAACACCCCTCATTGGTTGAAAAATTACATAAGTTCTCAAAAGGGTCCATATTGAGAAACGAAATTCAGTACTGTATCCTCCTACACGAGATCCTGGTTACAGTTAAGTACTTAAAAGACAATAAAAATAGCTGGAGTGCGCGTTTTCACTCGACTTATACATTCATATTCCATGGTGTTTAGTTCCAGATCATTATCAGAATGAGAAAATAAGATCTTTTTTCAGAGTTCGTACCCCAGTTCGTATGCTTCTAAAATATTTCGTAAAAAAATTAAAAGTAAGAAGCTTTATGAAATAGTGACACGGTTGATTACATTCAAGCTTATTTGTATGGATAAACTATTTTGGTACCATTAACATCCATAATGTATACTCAAATGGGACTAATTTGATTCCGAAAAATAAAGTCCCTTTACATCTATAAAAGTTATTGTTATAAAACTGTTATAAAGGGACTCTAACGGAAAAAAAATACTAAAAGTAGGGAAACTTTCCTATTATTCACTATAATATCATTATTGTAATATTTTTAAAACCATGAGACAATTTTCCCTTTTTAAATGTGACAGCAGGAAAATTTTTAGATGTTCAATTTTTTAAGTGGATTTTTTATTTTAATAAACGCTCAAAGTAGCCGCACAGGTGGGGCTACTTCGAATATGAAATTGCATGTGCTCTATACTACTACTCAGCATGAGATCTTTGATACATTGCTACAAGCCGGAGCTTTTATAAAAATTTTGATAGAATATATTTCTATGTTTCTTTTTTTTTTTACAAAACAAAATTATTAACTGAAATTGAATAAACGGATCAATTCACCTGAATTTCCATGAAGTTACCTCTGCCTCTTTTCTAAATCATAGATTGGCTCTATAAGAATGGCTATGCATTGTGTCCAATTAAAGAGAAAATTTTGTATTATATGACGGGGGAAATTATTCATTTTAATGTTACTCAATTGTTTTTAAAGTTACTTAAATTCTAACTGGGTGGCGCTGCAATTTCTGTTGTCTAGCATCAACTTAATTTTTCCACAAAAATATATATTCATTGACTGTTTTCGACTTTTTACTGACTTTCCAATGTTCTACTGACTGTTTATAAAGTTCTGACTGTTTCCAATGTTTTATGAACTTTTCAATGTTTTATTAGTTTCCAATGTATTACTGCTTTCTTCCAATATTTATTAACCATTTATAATATTTATTAACGGTTTCCAATATTTATTAGCTGTTTCCAATATTTATTAGCTGTTTCCAATGCGTATTGACTTTTTGCAATATTTATTGACTGTTTGCAATATTTATTCACTGTTTGCAATATTTATTGATTGTTTGCAATATTTATTCACTGTTTGCAATATTTATTGATTGTTTGCAATATTTATTGATTGTTTGCAATATTTATTCACTGTTTGCAATATTTATTGATTGTTTGCAATATTCATTGACTGTTTGCAATATTCATTGACTGTTTCTCCAATGTTTATTGACTATTTTTAATGTTTATTGACTGATTCCAATGTTATAATTATGAAATATCCAGGAGTTCGGGCTTTTAAATGCCTTTTATGTAATTTAAAGGTCCGTGCAACATATATGATGCATAAGCGTATAAACAGAGCGTAAAGCGTATCACATGCTATGATGCACGAGATAGGCAAAGAGTTAAAACACGAACAATTTAAATGTTAGTTCTAATCATGAAAACTACTAAAAAACTCTATCCGGTACTGATTACATAATATATCTACACAATGTTTACAAAATGTATATGCACAAAATATTAAGTCACAATAGGAGTATCCATTTCTAAATTATCGTGTCCATAATCTCACAGACGTGAACACATCTTTACAAAAGTGTTCGGTATGAATTCGGGATGTCTTCAGATGTGCTTAACTTACAGAATCTCGATCGGCAAATTTCAGAAAAGCAATAATTTCTCCATACAATAGTACGCGAAATAAAAATCAATCCAATATACACTTTTCTCTTCAAAAACACACTTTAAAGCTTTTAGCTCAGCTTCATTAAAATTTACAAAACAGTAAATTACAAAACTATAAAATTGTTCTGAAAACGGATCGCACTGGTTTTCAGTTTTATGCATGGGAGAGCATACTCAGAGCTTACCCCCTCTTAACCCAGGGCTATAAAAATGAGAGAATTTTACCAGCCCTACTCCTGCACAGGAGCCTATGGATTCGAAGTTCATGGCGCTAAACGTTGGGTCACAGTGAATCCATTTCAAAAAATCAATGGACAAAGCTAAGTCATTTATGTAAAATTTTCCTATTCTTATATATTTTGCAAGATATTAAAAGTATTTAATACCGATGATTTAAAAAAGTTATAGAAATGTAGCCATAGATATTTTTACAAATATGAACAGAGCAGGAAATTACAGTTGCATACAAGTATAATTTATCAGCTACGTATTGTTATTTCTTTATATTGAAACAAAAATTACCTGTAATATTCTCGGGATTTGCTGATTATATTAAGTGCATGCTGACACAAAATAACACCAGTTTCCATCTGCTTTAAAAAATTGTCGGCATCCAGGTCCAGGCCTTCGTAAAGTCCGTTCAACCATTCAGCTAAATCCTCTTTCATAGCGTAGAGATACTCTTCGGAACTTTTGAATGGCCTGAAGGGTCGAGGTTCCAAAAGAGTTACCGCGAAATCAGGGGGCTCTACACCGTTCATCATTATCACAGATCCTTCGCCTTCCTCCAACAATCAGCTGGTGTTTAGAACTTTATTGCCTCAGTTTAGAACATTCAACTTAAAAGAAATTCTCAGAGACGCAAGAGAGTAATTTTCTTTTAATTTTGGCATTTTATTCGAAAAACGAAACCGAAATACTCGTAAAAAACGATACTAGAAACTCGCATCACTTCATACTCAATGAAAATAAAAGGAACAAATTTAACGTTGCGAACAGCTGATGCACAATATACAAAAGAATAAAACAAGAAATGGCATCAAAGTAACCAGCAGACGACTTTCCAAACGGCAAGGTAACTCGGAAAGTGGGACGAGGAGGAAATTCCGCGGCACAGGTGTGATGCTCGGACGTATTAATGAACTGCTAAAATCGGTCTCAAAGGATTATAAGGAGCGAGCTTGGCGAGTAAACGTGCCAAACCAGTCTCTCGGACGGATAGAATATGTAACGGATGAAAGTTGGGATGTTTCTACTCTGTAAAAATGAGATGCCTAAAATTGGCAGGGTTTAGTGGCGCCGTCTACCGACGTGAGGAGGGAATTTCAACCGTGCTGTGATGTTAATCGGAAATTGCGGTGGGTGAAATGCCATTTCGAAACTTTTGTTTTGTTAGAAATTGTGTTGAGGTTATTTTTAAAGTTGAGTTGGATTTCAGCGCAGAATGGAAAGAGCTTTGCTTGTCTCTACGTTCCACACACACACACAAAATGTAACAAATAAAAAGAAATAAAATAAAATAAAATTACGTGTATGGAAATAATATATGCGTAACAAAGGAGTTTAAAAAAGGTTAAAAAGAAGGGCATTTGGTTAAGCAATTGGTTTCAAGGGCGTCCCATGGGCTAAGCAGCCCAAGCAGTGTTTCTTTCAGGACTTTTGGCCAGGGGGGGATGAAATTTTAGGGGGGCACGTATTCTATTTGCCCTATATAAATATATTCAAATGTTGTGTTACCTAAATAGGAACTAGGTTAACATAGATTGTCTCAGGGAGGCGAAAACTCGTCTCCGGGGGATATGCCCCCCCCCCCCCCCCCGGGAAGTATACCCGAAAGAAACACTGAGCCCAAGCGACCGCTTGGAACTTCATGTTTGCAGAAGGCCTCAAAATTTTGTTCATTATTTTTATCGAACCTATCTGCATTTTTAAAAAGGCTCGTTAGTGCACCATAGCTAATCCAACGTCTTGTATTTTATATAATTTTGCATTCAACTTTTAGTAATTTGTGCATCAGTATTCAGTTGTCTTTACACATACAACGCTTTGGCTATGGCCTTTTTATCGAGTTATAGTTGAGCATATTGAGATGATGATACTATATAAACCCTACGGTGTGCTCTCTATGTGAATAGGTGGTATTAATGTAGACTCTGTATCATTTTATATGTGTTTTAGTATTTTTAAATTTGGATATTTTGCGATTTCATGAGAGCTTAATGGACATCGCCCTAAAAGCATTTGCATAGTCAATATTATTTTCTTCTGTCTGAGCTATATAGAACTTTAGGTATTAAAAAAGCCATTGTTATTATAACCAGGGCTGGATTATCTATAGGGTAAAGGTATCTTTAATATCCGGGAACATTTTTATATCACAAAGACATTCCCCCAATATAGTGTTTCCCCGGAGAGCCCAAAATTCTAAGTCAATACCTAAGATGAAAAGACTTACATAATAAATCCGTATTTATTTTTAAACTGTAAAGACAACATAAATTATCGGAAAATCGATTTTTCGGATTACAAATGTCCGGATTTATAACGTTTTACGACATTTATTGTTCAGCCGTGGCCATTCCTGAAAGGTCACTTGGGGCCTCAGAAAACCTCGGGAGCTGATGAATGGTTTCGAACCTATAGGCTGTACCGCCACCCAGTATGCCATTTAACTTTTCAAGGGGCGATTTGGGCACGTTATATTCTATGAGAGGCCGTTATAGGGCGTTTTGATATGTTCTGCATCTGCTTAATACAAGTCCACACCTCTGCTGGCAATACCGAGAAAAGTTCACATATTAAACAGTATTTAATTTATGTGTAAAAAGAAAAAAAATACTAGTTTATCCGCGGCAAAGAAATAAAAGCGTTCGCGATACATTATAATTCTTTTAGGATTAATACACTATTTTACAACTGGAAATAATTTGTGTGAGAAAAAGTAATGACTCTCAAGACAACTATTCATATTAGTAGTAATGTCCAACAAGAGTGGATAGGTTGGTATAGACTGTTTAGACGCTCCATGGCTGTTTTACGCGCACAAGTGCTAATTTCCAACTATCCACAAATTAAAAACTTTGGACCACGGAAAATGGGAGCTTATGACAGGATGGGGGAAGAGTTCAATGCTGGATTTCATCTTCTAAAATGGACTCTATGGAGAGGTAATGTAATTTTTCAGATAATAAATGGTATGATCCCCAAACTTCCTTACCTTCGTCACTGTATCCGCTTGCCCAGGTGCTTTCTGACAATAGGGACTATGTCCCCAAACTTCCATGTCTTCGCCACTGTATCTGCTTGCACTGCTGGTTTCCGACACCATAAGGATGTCCTCAAACTTCCTGGCCTTCGTCATTGTATTTGCTTACACTAGTGCTTTTTTAAAGGACGTTTATTCCTAAACAATTTATTAATCAGTCCGTTATAAATATTTTTTTTTGCTCTTTTAAATAAAATGATTTATTTTTCATACTAAAGAGCTATCCTTGGAGGAATTTATTTGTTGATATTATTTAGCTCAACAGTAAATTCGCAACTTTACTGGGTTACAAAGTTGGGGAAAAAGAGAGGTGGAAAGTTGAGGTTTTTGGCTTGAGTGACGACACTCTTTTCATGAGATGACATCTTCAAAGACAGGTTTGATGGTTTGATGCTTTCCAGGTGGAGTTAAAATATCACAAATGAGCTTTAATACCCGTCACACCTCCCTCCTCTGCTGCCGTGTTCACGCGGAGTACGATCACGCTAAACATGTGGGTCCGTAAGCACTTCCGAGAAGTTGGTGGTAGGGGAAGGAGGGTGCGGTCCCTGTGGATGCCTCCCCCACTGGGTTTCAGTCTAAATTGGGGTGGCACTTCCTGGCCATCCAAGCAGTTACTTTACACCTTTCTGGTAGGTCGGACGGTCAGGGTCTCAGCAATAACAACACCTCCCTCCTCCCCGCATCCTCCAACTGCGTAGTTAGGTGCACCTTCCACAAAGAGATGGTGTCCAGTTTTGTATTTGTCAAAGTTTTGAATTAAGAAAAAAGAAAAAGAAGCAAGAAATAATTTTCTATACAACAGTGAGAGACAGTAACATGAAAGATTAATCATGCATAAAGCATTGATTATGAAACACTTTCCAACTTCAATGCAATTTTTTTAAAACATCTCTAAAATGCGATAAATTCAGCGCTGATACTTCTAAAATTATCATAGTACAATAATTGGAAACTTAAAATTTCATCAAAAAAGGCAACGCTATAAAATTGCTTGCTTCTTTATTTATATAAAATTAATGAATATTCTATTCATATCACGTGTACTCCAGGACTAAATAATTTTGAGTTAATAAATTCCCCCTTCCGAGTTCTTATACAACTCATTCTTACAAGCAGCAGTTCTTATACAACTCATCTTACAATTACTTGCTTTGTTTACATTTTGCATACATTAAAATTAGACTTCGTTGTAGAAATAATCAAAGTTTAGCGATCATTTAAAATAAAAATATTGTAATTGCGTAAGCACAGAATTTAGAAACAATGATAATATGCAAAAATAACGCGGTTTTAGGACAGATGCAATACTAAATATAAATACAAGAAAGATCAATCATGCATAAAGCATTGGTTATAAAAGACTATCCAACTGCAATTTTATTTAAACATCTCTAAAATACGATACATTCAGCGGCGATATTATTTTAATTATCACAGAACTACAATAATTTATTTTACTTGTAAAATTAAAACCATGGAGGTAAAAGTACTTTCCAACTCCATGCTTAAAACTACATTCAAACTTTATTCAAATGACGTCATTGAAATATAAATCGCCTGATGTAAAAGCAGTGAGTATTTCATTCATACACTTCTATTCCAGACTCCAGAGTTAAATAATTTTGCACGAAAAGAATTCAGCAAGTCTTATACAACTCATCTTACAATCACTTGTTTACATTTTACATTCGTTAAATTTAGGCTTCGTTGTAGAAATAATCAAAGATTGATGATCATTTAAACTCAAAAATATTCTAATTGTGTTGGCGCAGAATATGGATGCACAAAAAAAAACATAACAATAAAGCGGTTTTAGGACGAATGCAACATTAACTATACATTAAAAAGAACTTTTAAATTCGCAATTTTGACGCAAGATGGATGTCATATTTCATTTTACGCCCACTAACCTCTTTTTTTCTGCTTCTTCGACCCAGACCGTCCGACCTACACGAAGGTGTAAGGTGTCTGTTTGAACGGCAGAGAAGTGCCTCCCAATTTAGATGGGGATCCAGTGGGGGAGGCGTCCACAGAGAACGTACCCTCCTTCCCTTACCACCAACCTCTCGGAAGGACTTACAGACCCATATGTTTAACGTGATCCTACTCCGAGTGAATACGGCGATAGTTTGAGCGGTGGCGGGAATCGAACTTAGGCCGACCTTGTGCAATTCCCGCGCACTAACCACTGGGCTGTTGTGCCACCCACTAACCTCTGTATTCGACGAGTGCATATTGTTACGAATACCTCCAATGTCTTCACGGCGTGTTGCCTGTCCACGAGGAAAAAATACATTTACAGGTCACCATTGCTATTATTTGAAGGTCCGAATCTCTTGGCCTTGGCGGCCATTTAACGAAAAATCGTGAACTTTGAGCCTTCTGCAAACTTTGAATATTGAAGTTGGGTAAAAAATATCAAAAGTTACGACGCTTTTCAATATTTGTCCACAGAGGATATATAGGCGTGTCACAGTTCTGCTAGACTGAGTTGACGTGATACAAAACAAAGTGAATTAATCCTGGATACGTCATAAAATACATACGCACACACATGCTAATATACATACGTACACACATACTAACATACATACGTACACACAGATTAACATACACATACATATATCACTTTAAAAGTTTCCGATTTGAGATTAGGCTATGTACTTTCATCCAAAACTCGAATTCGAATTTTAGACCACGTCACGATATTTACCCTATGTATTATACTATGTGGGGAAAGTAAAGAGTAAGTGGATTTATACCAGAGTTTTTACTGTATTTTCTCTATTTTACTTAAAACTGTATTTCGAAGAAATACAAACTACTTTTGGAAGTATGATGAAAATTCAAATATAAAAAAATCTGATGTGGGCAGCACATGACTTTCCTTATATAATGCAATGAATTTACTACTTTTACAGCAAAAAAAAAAAAAAAATAGGTTATTCTTATAGTAGATACTTATATTCTTTCCAAGATATTGAATTTTCGTTAATTCGTCATTTTCATCGATATAGCGTCATTTTTATCCATTTGGCGAGATTTTCGTTAATTTGGCAACATTTAAAAATTCGCCAAGTTGGCGACATTCCGCCAAATTCGTCGCCAAAATCTCTCCAAGCGTTATGGACGGAAAAATAAGTTATTCTTATATCAGATAAAGGACTATTGGCGTTCAAATACAAATGTATTACTCAAAATCTCTTTTCTTATGAATGGAACGAGCTAGATCCACGAGAATGATGTCACCAAATTTATCGCATAATATTACACATGAAAAGTGAAAATGGTTCTCAACAGTTAATATTTTTTTTTAATTTATGGGATATTTTGATAAATTTATTTGAAAAATGTGTAATATCTCGAGAACGGTTCGTGACCAGGGATATTTGAAACGTGCTCTCCCGACGAAAACTCGAATTCGGAATTTTCGACCCCGTCACAATACTTTCCTTATACGTTATACTATGTATATAAGGAAAGTAATATAATTTACGTATTACTTTCCTTATATACATAATGTATAAGGAAAGTATTGTGACGGGGTTGAAAATTCGAATTCGAGTTTTCGACGGGAGAGCACGTTTCAAGCATCCCTGATCACGAATCAAACATTTTTGAGGTGGTGTGTGTGCGAAAATATGTGTGTGTGTGTTAGTGAGTCTGTGGAGACGATATCTCTGGAACGAATGGAGCGATTCGAATAAAATTTGGTACAAAAATCACAATCCGTGAATACTGGAAGCTTATTGCTTTTAAACGCAATCGAATGTTCGGAATCCCCTAAATTTTCGAGTGAAATTTTGAAAAAATCATCAAATATTTAAAACCTTTAATAAAGTTAAGCAAATAGACATTTCTTATGTAATTTTTCCTTAGAAAACGATTGACATGAACTTTAGAACCGTTCTTGAAATATTGCACATTTTTCAAATGAATTTATAAAAAAAAATCCCATAAATTAAAAAAAAATTATTAACTGTTGAGAAACATGTTCACTTTTCATATGTAATATCATGCGATAAATTGGGTGACATCATTCTCGTGGATCTAGTTCGTTCCATTCTTAAGAAAAGATACTTTGAGCAATACATTTGTATTTGAACGCCAATAGTCATTTATCTGCTATAAGAATAGCTTATTTTTCCGTCCATAACGTTTGGCGAGATTTTGCGACAAATTTGGCAGAATATCGCCAACTTGGCGACTTTTTAAAAGTTGCCAAATTAACGAACATCTCGCCAAATGGATAAAAATGACGCTAAATCGATGAAAATGACGACTAATTAACAGAAATTCAATATCATGGAAAGAATATAAGTATCTACTATAAGAATAACCTATTTTTTTTTTCACTGTAAAAGTAGTAAATTCATTGCATTATATAAGGAAAGTCATGTGCTGCCCACATCAGATTTTTTTTGTATATCCTTTTGTATTTTGTATTTGAAAAGTATTTGAGTTTTCCAGCATTGGTAATAATGATGTGGTGTCGTAACGATACCGATTGTATGAACATTTCCAATGTTTTAATTTATTTCAAAGATAGTTTAAGAGTATAGAAATTTAGAGAATGAGCCCATCAACTTTATTTCCTGTAAAAGCTACAGATCGAACGTTCAGACTGCCCGTGATCAAGCAATACGACATAACAAAAATTTTCTTCTCTTTATCATAGTAATAGAATCCTCTTAGAAATGGGTTCTTTGATTATGAACTTGAGCTTTACGGCCTGAACCCAATTCTCTAGAAATTTGAAATCCGCTGCGTTGTGTGACTAACTTTGATCACAATAAATACTCACTAAATTGCGGTACGCGACAAATTTTCTTGGTAACATTACAGTTACGGGCTCTTCTGTACTTAAGAGAACTTAAAGGCACAAAACTAAACCACGGATACTGGTATCTGAAATAGGATCAAGATTCGCATTCTTTCTCTTTAGTTCAGCTGCATAAATTGTATTTTACTGTTTCAATAACACACATTGCTGATATTCGCTTGTGGTAGCAAACACTCTAAACGCATCTTTATACGCTGTCAATTACTGCTGGAATTCCCCAGTTATTATGTTCGTCATGAACCTTGGATTAAGTTGAACAACAATGATGACGTACGACATGAGAACTCCAATGACAGTCATCATGTAGGTGCGATTAAGGTTGAAAAATTTCCACCCTGTCAGGGCCAGATGAGATGATTCCAAATGCATTGCGAGCATCTGCAAGGCATGACACAGGTAGGCATTTGACCACATTCGAACTGATGCTGTCAGCTTATAGAAGATGGGTATGCATTTCTGGCTTTCTTCTATTGTCAGCGAGGCAGAAATGCCTATGACTGCGTAGGCCACGAAGAGGACCACCAGTTTGATGATACTGACCAGAAGGGCAAAACTGTCCAATCTGTGGTAAAGGGTAACTTCAAAAGTGATGTCAATGCAGACACTTAGTATGAAGGAAGAGTACCAGAAAAATACTGCTGGGGAGAAGATATCGTCCATTTGAATGACTAAATCAGACAGGTAGCTGTATTGTCTGCGAAGCTTAAGCAAGGTCGGCACGTCCATTACTTTGTCTTGATCGAAGGATTTGATTAAGTTCTTGGTAAAATACCTGCAAGTAGATAAAAGATTGGAAAGAGGTGCAACACGTCGAAAGGAAAATATGCATTTTTAATCCTCATAACTTGGTTTGAGTGGTAAAGAAAGAATGCTGTAGAATGATGGTACCTTTTCACAAACCGAGATATCAATTATGAACAATATTATAAAAGATAAACGATTTCAATCACACTGCAATTACATTACAGACAGATAAGAATTGTAGGGGAAACCGGAGCATGTTGGCAGTGGGGGTACGTTGGCTATAGAGGTACGTTAGTCATAAGGGCATGTTGATTCACTCACGATTTTTCAAACTATCTGGTAGATGCAATTTCCAGTCAAGCAACAGATGTCTTGACACGCTTCCCATTTTTCCCATCAGCGGCAATGTAGAAGTGGCAGCGAGACAAGAACTAATTTGAATTTTCTAATGTTCGCTCAGGTCAGTAAAATTTTGCACTTAAGATTAGTCATGTTTAATTTGTTTATGGAATAAATGTTCCCTTTTGAAGAATAATATTTTAGAAAGATCATTATTCAGGGCTTTTTTTCCAGCCACTTATTTAATAAAATATTTGCCGATTACTTTGATACAGTGAAGATGAATAAAAAACAAAAGTGGAGATAGGACAAGTTAGCTCACTGAAGGTCAGAAGGCCAATAAGCCCCATAATTTGCATTTTACATTCATATAGACCAATAGAATTTGATAAAATTACATAATTATACGATAACACATAATGCACATTATGAATAGCTAATATTTACTTCCATTATTATAATTTATATTAACCGTTTATATCTTTTAAAGATAGAGTGGCATATTTTATGTGAAACACCTTTACGAGCACCTGTTAATATCAGTGAGTATACGCATTTACCCAAAACCCGTGAAATTACTTAAGTAACTACATCGCTATTTTAATTTCCGTATTAAAAGAGGGAAAAAGCTATCAGGAAATAATTATTTAGAAATGAAAATTTGTTTGTATTTTGAAATGAAAAATAATTATATTTTGATAAAAACCAGAAAGATCAATCATGCTTAAAGCATTGATTATGAAACACTTTCCAACTTCAATGCAATTTTATTTAAACATGTCTAAAATGCAATGCATTCCTCGGTAATATTTTAAAACTTATCACAATACTACATTAATTTATTATATTTGAAACCTTAAACCTTCATCGAAAAAAATTAACTTCATTCAAATGACGGCATTAAAATATAAATTGCCTGGTTTAAACATCTCTAAAATGTGATACATTCCTCGGTAATAATTTTAGAATTATCATAATACTACGATAATTTATTATATTTGAAAACTTCATCGAAAACAACTGAAATTCATTCAAATGACGTCATAAAAAAATAACACGCCTGGCTCTCTCTATAAAAGCAACATTTCATTCATAAATAATTCCCCCATTCATGTCATTCATCACAATACTATAATAATTTATTTTATTTAAAAATTAAGACCATTGAGCTACAAATAAGTAAGCTCTATGCGTTAAACTTCATCGAAAAATATCGTCCTTCTCTTTCTAAAATCAATGAATATTTCATTCATATCAGCTAAGCAGACTCCATGGACTAAATGATTTTGTGTTAAAGAATTACAGCGATTCTAATACAACTCATTCTACATATTTTGTTGTTTACACTTTACATAGGTGAAAAATAGGCTTAATAGTAGAAATAATCAAATTTAGATGAGCATTTAAAGTGGAATATATTGTCATTGCGTTGTTTCAGTATGTAGATGCACAGAATTTAGGCAAAAATAAAGTAGTTTTAGGACGGATACAACACTCAATATGAATTAAAAAGAACTTTAAAAATCACGATTTTGACACAAGATGGATGCCATATATCATTTTGAAGTGGGTCATGTGATCGTTTCATATCATGGATACGTGATCGCTTCATATAAGAGGTGTTATTATTATTTTAATTTTTATTTAAAAAACTACTGAATATATTTCGCTGAATTTTTTTTTATATATTTTATGGAACAATTTGAATATTGCCTAAAATTTTCGAAGCAATTTGTGAATTTTAAATCCGCTTAAAAAATACTTGAAAAATTAGGTCCCATAGGGCTCAATGTATTCCATTTTTTCAACCCGGGTTCAATTCAAAACTAATTGGGTGATATTATTTATTTATATTCCCATAGGTCCTATAGAGCGTCTGAACAACATACTAAAATTTCATTTTGATTAAGTCATTTTTACGGCAGTTATCGTGCTAACGGACAGACAGACAGACAGACAGACAGACAGACAGAATGAACAAAGTCATAAACACTTTTCAACTTTGTTGTAAAGTGTTAAAAAACATGTTCCTGTTATTCTAAAATGTGTAGTTTATATTAGAACTGTAATTGATCAACATCTGTTGATTAATCATTTTAATGACGTCCTCTATGCCAGAATGCTTAGAAAAATCGTTTGCTCTATTTATGTTGAGAAAAAACTGATAATATATACCCTGTTACAAAATCATATATACACTCATAAGAAATTGAGATACAGCCCAGAAACTTAGCATGTATGTATCGTTTGAGGAGATATGCAAATGTTTAGAGTGTGGGAGAAAAACAAAGTTTTATTAAGAAATGGTGGCAATAAGATGACAATTTAGTAAAATCATCCCTTGGCAGCTATACAGGCTGATATTCAGTGAGGCATAGAGTCAATTAAGTTGCTTATGCTTCTCTGCGGAATATTTTGCCATAAATGTTGCAAGTGGTCAGCTAATTCAGTGGTATTCTGAGAAGGCTTTAGTTGCCGTCCCAGAATGTCCCAGACGTGTTCTATTGATAATAGGTCTTGGGACCTGCATGGCCATGGAAGTATATTAAATCCTCGAAGACATTATTAAAAAAGTCGTGCAGTATGTCGTCGACAATTATCTTGTTGGTAAATGGAACCTGAGTGACTTGACAGCATAGGCAGAACAATCGACTGCATAATGTCGTCGACAGATTAACTTGCAGAACCACTAGAGGACATCTTCTTCTTCTTCTTCGACCTAGACCGTCCGACTTACCCGAAAATGTAAGGTATTTTTTTTTAACGGCCGGGAAGTGCCACCCAATTTAGACCGGAACCCAGTGGAGGAGGCATCCACAGGGACCGTGCCCACCTTACCCTATCACAACCTCTCGAAAGGACTTACGGACCCACATGTTTAACGTGATCGTACTCCGTGTGAACACGGCGACAATTTGAGCAGAGGGGGGAATCGAACTCGGATCGTCCAAGTGTAATTCCCGCGCACTAACCACTGGGCTGTCGCGCTCCTAACTAGAGGAGATCGGCTGTCTCACTAGATGGCTCCCCAGACTGTGATACCACGTGTGATGGTTGTGTATCGCTCGTTAACAAATGCGGGATTAGAACGCTGACCAATTCTCCTCCACACACGTATGCAACAATCATCAGCACTGGGAAAAAAGCGGGATTCGTCGCTAAAGACAACATGTTTCTAACCGGACACTGTCCAGGTTGGCCGAGTTTGGAATCAATCTAGACGGCTCTGTTTTTGTTGAGGGGTCAGTGGTAGGTGACTTAATGGACGTCGACATCTAATCCCGCCTTCTGCCAGTCATTTCCGAATACTATCTATTGATACAGGATGCATGGAAGATGTCAAATACCTTGGAATGGCTGATAGCGCCGCCATTAGTGTGGACGTTGCGCCTCTCCTGACTGCACGATTCTCTCGAGAAGTTGTCTGTTTGGAGCGTCCTGAGCCTCTGCGATGGTTACATGTGCCATTTTTAATCCACTGTTGTCAGCACCGAGCAACTACCATATCGTTCCAAGATGATGACTGATACGTGCTATTAAATCAAACAACTTCCCTTAGGACCGCGATGCAAACTCTCTCTGAACTCGACAATTGCTTGTAGCTCGTCAAGTAAAAAGGCATCTTTGTAAGCAATTTTCAGAAGCAAAGCAGAAAATCCAGTTCCAATTGTCCGTGAGTGAGAACACCGATTGTTTTAAATGCTGTAAAATGCATTGTTCCCATGCACGTTGCATGAGCTTTATAACCTTACTGACACTGACAATTTGGTCATTCGCATAACTCTTAAAACGGCACTTTCACTCAGAGTTTCGCGGCTTTACCCCAATTTTTTGTAGGTGTATACATTTTTTTGCAACAGAGTGTACATCAATGAAAATTAAAGGGAATAAATTTTGATATAAAGTTATGCTAAAGTTCATTCATTCCAGATTGAATCACGAGATACGTACCTGAAAGAAAGCTTTACGCTGTCACACAAAGATACGTACAGGACAACCATAAACGAGACAGTCCCCCACATAATGACTTGCCGAATGAGCATAAAGATGCACCCGAGGACAAACTGTGCAACTAGAGGAACCGAAGGAATCCGGATTGAAAACAGGTGGACATCGAGAAAATTTTCTATGCCCATGCTATACACAGTGACAATGGAGCTGGTAAAATAGGTTATCAGAAATAGCCATACTATTGCAGCTCCAATTCTAACCCTCCTTCGAAAACCCCTGCGTTCACTTTCTTTAAACCTCTCATAAATGTGGCTCATTCTTCGAAGAAGTAAGTGAAGTTTTTCGTGTTTGAAGACGTAGATGTCTGCCGAAATAGTGGCTGCGCTTGACCTCAGAAAGGTGGTGAGCTGTATCCAGAAGTCTGTCCCTCCTCTTGTAAGAGCAATGGCGGCGATAGCTTTGACGCTGAAGGCATGAAGATAAACCAGGGCCAAAATGTTCCACCATCGAATAAAAGTACGTTTCTGCGGATGTAGTGCAGATTCGGTGTCCATTCTTGGTTGTATTCGGACCAACATAAGAGGGAAGAGTATAGGTGTCAAGGCATGCATGAAAGTCGGTTGGTTTGAATCTTTTATTCGGTTAATATTTGATGAATTAAACAACTTCCGGCTCATTTTCAACACGGTTACTGGTAAATTCTTCAATTGCATTTTAAAGAATTGTTATCAACAATTATTTAACAATAAAAAAAATGTAATTTAAACCATTTTTAAGCTGATCATAAAATTAAATGTCCTGTAAGTCAGCTGGATTTTAAACTGATATTTCACTTATGTGAATATATTCATAGTATGTGAAATTGTCAACAAAAATATATTACTGAAGGTGCAATAAGATTATACTCTTCATATCAATAGAGGCTTTCTGTCGACAGAGAGACCCTCAGAGCAGCTGTGCAATCTATTTTTTTTTTATGCATATAAAAGGTTATAGTTTCAGAAAGAAAACAAGCATGTGAATACTAATCCATTATTGCTTTGACAGTATTTGTAGTACCGAATGAAGGATAACAGCAATTTAACGATGTTTCTGACAATGAAAATGTAGAAGCACTTAAATGTTACGGTTTTCTTTAGATGTCCTGGAGTGACATTCATCGGATTCTGCTTGACGATTTAACAGATGTCCTTATTGAGAATTGTTGTGACAGAGTTGATGATTATTGATTGACTGAATTTGGCCTGAAAGGCTCTTGGAACTCAAGAGTAGAGTTATAAAATATCCTGAGAATTGAAAACTTTGATGGGAACTATTTTTCAACTTTTATGTATTCTAACTATAACTCTTATGTAAATAGGCGCAATTGAAAAAAATCATTTTAAACATTCACTGTCCCCTTAAGGGGCTAGCAAAGGGCTTGTAATGTTTTGAATAATGCAATATAATTGTAGATTAAACTTGGCAAATTTTGAATTGCATCACGATTGTATTAATGAGGGGGAGAAGTATACAGTCCCTGTTGACAAAGTTCCGGTCTGAATTAGGCAAGTCCAACCTCATTTCCTTACGCGCTGTCCCTTGGTAACGAAGCAATGACAAATTTCTTCCTTGATGAAGCATGGATTTCCAATAAAACGTATTATAAGACCTCAAATATATTATTGTAATTTTTAACAATTACCATATTATTTTGCAATATAGTAATTGTTAGGTATTGCAAAATATTATAGCTATTGTTAAAAATTCTATTACAAAACTACTTTCAGGCAATCGTTTTTGTAACACAATTTTTAAGAATACACCCCAAACTATGAAATTTATATACACGGCGATCATCAACCGTTCCTATAAAAGAGGTTGCATAATAGATTGACTGTAATTGTAATTATGATTACAATAATTTCCATTTCAAATATTATAGTAAAAGAAGTAATTTGGGCTGTGTAGAAATGAATAAATATTTAATATTTGCAATTACTTTTGCAACATAAGAACTTTAAATGCAAGAATGCGTTTTAAAATATTTAGTATTTGTAAATGCTGTTTTAAAAATTAAGCAATAAACGATATTTGCTTGGATATGATTAATGTAAACAAATATAGTTTACTAAGAAATTTATCCAGCGCTGCAATTTAAAGTATGAATTCATTCATTAAATTTTTAAAAGGGGTTTCAAAAGTCTATATGTAAACATTAAATGAAATCTCGGCTAATCTTCATTAGAACCTTCCCATTTCCTTGCAGAATACTCATGATGATAATATAATACCATATTAAAAGAATTAGAATAATGCATTTTAAATTCGCAAAGTTAGATAACCGATAAATAAAATTCACTTTCTTAGAGATAAACAGGTGTTTTACCGTCTCAACAAACATCTAGCCTTTTATCTTTTGTCGCCTGAACGGACTAAAACCGATTTTGAAGATGAAATTTCAACGGATTTTTAGATTTAAATGTTCATAACTTTTAAATTCATTTGAATTTTTAAATAAAATCTCGCCCGCCGAAGCGCATCATCCGGGACAAAAGTACCTCTGCAACAAATTTCGCCGCTGTCTCACGATTGACTTTTGCGTTACAGATGACATAAAGAAGAACACACAAACATCTTTTTTTATTATGTTAAAAGTCTGTCAATGAAACAATACATATTAATTGTTTACCTGAATCATATGCATTTACAAGTTATATAAGAATTATTATATATGATTGCACTATATTTCCAAGGAAGTTTTGTGCAAAAATATTTTTTTAAGAATGCATTACCAATTGTGAAATTTATATACATGGCGATTGTCAATGGTACTTAGAAGCATTAATTGCATAATACATTGAATTATATCTATATGGGGTAAAAATTTCATTACAGGTTGGTT